>JAEQBH010002285.1:0-409723 GCA_016808115.1 Tetrastigma voinierianum | reverse complement strand
ACAGTTTTACCATTTTCAAAAAAATTGATTTTTCAGGTTTTTACATTTTCCCCTTAGCAATTGTCCACAAGAAATTCACACATGCAAATCACACAAGCACAGTGTGTTCTATTGCAAATATTAGATACGCACCTTTGTCCTTAAATAGGAAGGATAGGTGGCCACATAGTGATCTCAGGGTTCCCAGTTGCCTCAGCTACTCCTGAGATTGGCCAAGCCACAGAAGCACTTTCCTTGTAGCATGGTCTTGTGTGTCATAAAACGATTCAGTATCCAAGATAAGCACTAGTCCTCCCTGAGAAAGGTCCCATAAATATCAGAGTAATCTCTCCCTGATACCACTGTAGGTTGGATGCAGATATACTTAGGAGCATGGAGACATGGAACACCTCACTGATAAACTCGGTGGTAGCACGAGCGATATGCTGTGCCCACCCTCGAATACATGGACGATTTACCTTAGGTGCTAGCTACGCAGCTGGCGGATTTGACCGATAAATATGTAGGCATCCCACATGAGAGGAGCAGTGATCACCTGTGAACTCTGGGGTCGACGATCATTTGTCGGTCTAGCTCTTACATATACTAAGACTATAAGGCCTTTGAATAAATTCCACCTTCTGAGGTGTCTCTAATCAGATGGACAGAGTGATGAAAAACTCTCCCCACCTCTATCCATGATAGAGGATCAGGCACGGCCTCAGTATAAGGCCTCATATAGGGTGTCATACATGTACTAAGCCTAATAGCTGTTGTTATAGAGGCCCGAGGAATTCCCGCAGGGTAGAGTGTTCCTCCATTTACCACAAAATTCCAAGGCATGCTCGCAGCTTGTGTCATAAAATCTATGGTCCTCTCAGGCCGACCGTTTGTGCAGGATGAAGCAGCAGTGCTCGAGTCGTGTGTCCCAGTAGTGCCCCCAAACTGCCCAAAAGTATATCGCTAAACACAGAGATCTTGTCAATACTATGAACCTTGGTACATGCCATGTAGCAGATAATCTCTAGATATCTGCAGGGTAAATTCCTCAGTGTAGAAGGTCATGCAAATCTTTAACTGAAAATGTGCGATTTAGTGGCTAGGTCCACCGTCACCCATGCTAGTGTCATGCCTTCGCGTTGATAAGGTGAAAGTGGGTCTAAGATCCATCGTGAGCATGCTCCCACTTCCACTCTGCTATATAATGGCTAGTAGCCTACTGACTATGATGCTCAGCCTTGACCTGCTGACACATGGGGCACCGTCGAACAAAATCTCCAACGTGTCGCTTCATTAAAACACAGTAATGCAGAGACGAAGATCTCGGCCACATCTTCGTGTCTGAATACAACAAAGCAAAGGCAGTAAGAACTCAGGAGATCTCTATATAGATAGGTAAATTTGAAACACGGCTTGAGTCCCTATATATGAAGACTACCATCTGTATTGGATGGCCCAGACTTTAGTCACGTACCTACACATTTTGGGTCACTGTGGATGATGTCTACGATCCACACCCAGCAGACTTAATCACTTTTCTCAGTAGGGATGGCGTAGCCACCAGGCTCGAGTACTATGGGCACAGTCTCGTGCTTGTAATCAGAGACTGCTCCACCGGTCTTGAGCATCTGCCACTCCCAGGAAGCTACACTAGCCAGTACTCCTCGTGACTTCCGACTGAGTGCATCAGCCACTGTTGCCTAGATAGTAATGCAAAGTGAAATCATAGTCCTTTAGATGCTCCATCCATCTGGTGCCTCGTATTGAGAATCTGCTATGTGTGAAAATATACTTCAGACTTTTGTGAGATGCAGAAACATAATTATAACCACCATACAAATAGTGGCGCCAAATATTTAAGGTAAAGACAATGGCCGCTAACTCCAGATCATGTGTAGGGTAATTCTACTCATGATTCTTTAGTTTTTAGGAACCATAAGCTCTGACCTCTCCGGTGCATCAGGAGCACACATCCCGATCCAGATCCACACAGAACATCACGGTACATTGTATACCTATGTCCTTATTCCGGAACTATCAGAATAGGAGTTGTAGTAGCCTGCAGCTCAATTTCTAGAGGAATGCCTTCCTACACAGGTCATCCCACTCAAGCTTGACCTGAGTGATCTAGTGTAAATATTTATAAATGGGGAAATCCTCGATGAACCTCCTATAGTGCCCCTGCAGTCGAGCTGCGTGTCTCGAAAGGTGGGCCTCTCGGCTCATAGCCGGCCTCGACAGCTACTCAGGGTCTGCCAACACCTAGGCGGAGCACGGCGATCGAGAATTTCACCTCAGTGAGCAAGATTGCATTTCTTTGAGACTGACACAACATGGTCCACGGGGTGCTGGAGAGACAATCGAATGATCCTCATCTCGTCCTCGGAGCGGGAGTAGATCGAGATTTAAGGTCGACCAAAGACCCACAGTAAGTAATTTAAGTGGGGTTAGAATACCCTTATGCTTGAGATCTATGAATCTTTGCCAAAGCATTCATCAACTGAGCATCATGTGAACTGAAATGCTATCTGTATCTATGTGTCTACAGGATATCTGGTCTGCAACTCTCAGCGTGATAACCCGGTCAGAGATATGTCTTGGGTGGACTCAGCGCCTTTGGCGATCGAGCAGTCATCGATCTGCGATGAATGGATCTGGGTTCTTGTGGTAATCTACGTTCAGTACACAGTGCATAATCGATGCCGGTCGAGAGAGTCTTGTCCTTCAGCTGTAACAAGCGGAACCGAGGCACCGTGGTGAGTGCTCGAGTCACAATAAGGCCCTTGTGTCAGAGCAATTCCTGTAGTTGGACCTTGAGTTCTTACTACTCAGTCGGTGCCATTCTATGAAGTCATATCAAGCAGCAACACAAGAGTGTAACTCAATGCCAGTTCAGCTACGTGCGGAGAGTAATCGATAGCTCGTCGAGAAGACATCCTGTGCTCTTGAGCCACCAGGAGTGAGCTGAAATGCAATGCCTCAAGTCACATAGGGTAGGGGCTTGCTTGACCCATCGGTGTTCACTGCACGGAGTGGGTGCACGATGCAGGGCAAGAAGCATCATGTTTCTCCTTGAAGGTCACACGGGATCACGGGTCGGGTGTGTGAGAGGCGGGTGTCATACATATCACGATCAATGACGAGCCGGTTGTGCAGTGACCAGTCATCGAAGAATGACATCAAGAATTTTTATATCCATTACTCGAAGGTCCCACCCAGTGGCAGAAATCCACGAATCTCTAACTCTCACAATCGACATATCGATCACAATCTCACCACAGTCATAGGGAGAACTCATGTAACGGCTCAATCGAGGTCTCCATAAGCCCCAGAAAACATCCACACTAGATACGGCTGATAAAGATGCAATGCACTATAATCAAACAATATCTTTTCCATAGTGAGTTAACGGGACATACCTGTATAAAGCCCGGCGATAAGTCTTTAAGTCGATCTATTTTTAATCCATTTTTAAACATGTTTTAACATTTTAGGACTATTTTATGCCAAGTGTGAATATTCTGACTTTGTGTTTGCGGGTGTTAATTGAAGAAGGAAAGAAAACAAACGAAAAAAGCAAAGTGATGCAAACAATCTTTGTAGTGACATAGTTTTGTATGTTGCGACCAAATTTGGCAGTTGAAAAATGCATCCTTGACCCGATAACTAAATGTGTGACAAAGCTCAGCGAAGTCAAGAATTTGAAAAGAGTAGTTTTGTCGCGACAAGAGTTTTACAATCGACATTATTGAAGATTGTGAAGAAGAAGCGTCGTGATAGAGGATTCTCTTTAACTCCCAAAAAATACTAGGAATTTTTTATAATTTTATTATATATTTTGGATATAAATTAAGCCAACTTGGGTATTTTTCGGGAATTTTTAAATGAAGGGTGATTAAATAATTATATGTCTAAAAGTCAAATGCAAATATTATATGTTAAATGAGAATTGATTGGACCCGGAAATTTACCCATGTGTAAAGGGCAAATTTGAAATTTGTAAAATGAGGACCTAAGGGTCAGTGTAAATAAGTTTATGTCTAAGTGTAAATATATGAGAGTTGAAGTGCAAATAAAATGAAATATGGGCTATAAAGAAGCAAAATAGGGAGAAACTTAAGTCAAAAGAGATGGCATAGCACTCTTTTCTTTTTTTTTTTGTGGCCAAACGATATGAAAAATAAGTAACTTAAGACCAAAAAAATGAGAAAATGAGAATAGGTGTGGAAGGCCAAACATGGCCTTACACTTAAATGAGGATAAAGACCAAAATGTGGTCCGTTTTTTAGATAAGGAGAGGAGAAAAGGGGGAGAAGAGGGTAGGGCTTAGGAAAGATCAAGTTCTAGGTGGGGTTTCTTCCCACTTCTTGCTCCTTTATGATCAAACAACTTAGAAGTGGACATTTGAAGAAATTGAGTGAAAGCAAAACCTAGCTTCATCTTTTGTGATGGATTTTGCAATGTTGAGGAAGAAAACGAATGTGGATAAAAAGAGTTTTGTTTTGGTTGTAAATGATTTTTTGGGGTTGTGTTGGGTTGATTTTTGAAAAGTATTGTCGGTTGGATTGGTTTTGTGTAATGTTTGTAAAAGGGAAATGTTGGGATTTCAAAGGAAATGCTGTCAAAATTTTTTCAAAACCCTTGTTCTTGTTTTGGCTATATATTAAGTTATATCATCAAATAAGTGATTAAGTAGTAGAACAAGAATAGAGTATACAAATAGGAAGGGACCAAGAACAAGTGTAGCTCTGGTAATAAATACAGAGCTTAAAGGTGAGCTGGGTGGCTCTGGGTTATCTTGTGTTTTGGGTATTGTTGTAGTGTTTGGCCCATGAGTTCGGGTTTCATGTCAGGATTGAGTGATTAAGGAATTGTGGGTGAAATGAACCTGGGGAATAATTTGCGTGAGAGGAGATGTGTGCAGATTGTAACATAAGCCATAAGAGTTTTCAAGGTGGAGCTATGTGTAGAATAGTGGGTTACGCTTTAGCCAAATTTGGTGAATACGGATGTAAAGCTCTAATGGATGTAAATCAATAGCAGGGTTTGGTGATCAAGTGGATGATTCTAGTTGGAGAAGAAACCTTATAATCAGCTAAATGAGTAGAAAACCAAGCCTGTATATGGAGTTAAGACCCCTGAAATTGGGAATAACAATAGGTAACGAAGTGAGTTGGGCATACTGACTAGTTTGGCATTAAAACGTCGTAACTTGAGTTTGGGTATCCAAATGAGATGATTCCAATTCCTACTAAAAATAGACTCATAGAGCTAAAATTTTCTTGAAGGAAGCATGAGAAAATTATGGCTCATGTGTCCCCAGAAAATTTTTCAAGTGAAGGGGGTATCGGAATTGAGACATAAACCACGACCAAAAAAACTCTAGAATAACCTACTAACATGATTGTCATTGTGTTTGAATAAGGGGCGTGAGGAGGAAAGCAAGCATTGAAGTAAATTCCAGGTAGGAGTCAAGCGACGATTTTGGTTGTTCTATCTTTGCCTATTCTCGTTTCAAGATTTGAACTATTTGTTCTAAATGCATAAGAAAAACATATTGAATTGTTTTAATTGATTTGAAAAATTGATTGTGAAATGTTTAACGAAATGAAAATTGCGGGAGTATTGAAAATGAAAGCGTTTATACAAAATGTACATATTATCTTGTATGTTGCTATAAGATTTGAAGCATATGAGTGAATGTTAAGCAGTTTAGTTACATTATGAAAGGATAGATTGGTATACTTGATAGAAATTCGAAAATAAGCGATGTGCAACAGTATGTGATGTGTCCTCGATCAACAACCTAGCGGGACCGTATCGGTAGTGTTCACTAATTGATTTTTTTTAAGAACCAGTCAGCAGCCCAGCGGGATAGTACTATGTTATAAAACAATTTTATCTGGAAACTGCAGCCAGCAGGCAAATGAGTGATTTGATATCACAGTATATCGAAAACATAGGTTAAAATTAGTTAAGAGAGCAAGATTGAATTGATTTGAGATTGTGTGACAAATTGAAATTGAAAAGCATGATTGCGAATTGAAATGAAAAGAGAATGTGTAGAAATGCATGATTTGATTTTCAATGCCTTATTGCATATGGGGAGTGTATATTTGGATTTGATCGTGAACCTCATGATTGTATATGAAATAAATATATGTGTGTGTCCAAGCATTGATAATCCAAAAAGATCTGAAAAGTTTGTTTGAGTAAAATTGCATGATTTGATTTAAATTGAAAGCAGAGAATGGAATTGTAGAACCACTAAGCATGAAAATGTTTAAAGCGTGTAGTTTTATCTATCCCACAGTCAGATTGAAAAGGAGCGAAACGAATCGAGGAAGCGTCGAGTCATAAAGAAAGAATTGTGGAGTATGTTCCGACATATGCAATTCACCCCATATCTCTTTTTGAACATTGATATTTTGTAAAAACAATTTCAACTCTGAATATCTATTTTGTAAATCATTTGAAAAGGCTTGATATGTCGCTATAGTAGTATACTACATGAATAAATAAATGGGCTTACCTTAAAAAGCAGCTTCCGCATATTGTAAAGATTTTATGCCAAGCGAGAAGTGTAATGCAGTATGTTTTGATAAATGATTTTGATAAAGTGATTGAGTGGTAACCGGGCTTCCCTGGGGTTTCGGTTCGGATCCGTCATTCAGGTCGAAGCGGGCTCAAGTGTTGCTACATCTCTTAACTCTGTCGCGACAATGATCAAGTCAAAGAGCAAAGGAGCTGTGTCGTGACAATATTTCCTCTATCGCAACATAAAGCGAAGACTAACGGATGAACACGTTGCGATAAAACAATGCAGCCCATGAGAAAAATGCTAAACTGTAACATAAAGTCAGCAGAGACAAGAATGTTTTTTATGTTGAAACAAAGTTATGAGAACCAAGTTAGCTCAACGAGGGAATTTACGTAAATAACGAAAATTATGTGGCTACATGTGACATTAGAATTCACAGCTAGAGCAACAAAAGATCTTTGTTGCGAGGCAAAGGGTATTTCTATCGTGACAAGCAGAAACTTGAGAAGGAGGTGAATTCTCATGCATGACGAGGAATGAAAGAAGAGTAAAACAAAATGAGTGGCGACAAAGGAAATTCATGTTGCTACATAGTGAAGAATTGAAGGCGAGATCTTTGTCATGACAAATAAATTTAGGTTGTGACAAATAAAAGCCATGGGAAATAAGGAATATCCTGATGAATAAGTATCATGACATAATTTAAAAGCAAGGGTAGCGAAATATGTATGTAACAAAAATTTCTATGTCGCAACACAAACTGGCAATGAAAAGGGGTAGAAAAGAAAAGTCTGTCGCTACAAAAATTTCTAAGGACTGGAATAAGTCTATAGCGATAGAAAGCTGCATCGCGACAGAGGATTGACAATGAAAGGAAAATGATATTCGTGATAAAAGAAAGGTATGTCAGCGACAGGACTCTAGAAAGCGAGAGAAGGTCATGAAAGCTAGTTGCAAGCATATTTGGTGTCATGATACCAGTACATTTATGTTGCGATAAGAACAAGGCCCCCCTTTACACGAATTTCTATCGATAGGATTGAAAGAGCTCGAGGAAGCAGTGGGTGACGAGAAGAGCTGCATGATCACAGAGACGAAGACCAGAGACAAAGATAGAAAACTTTATCGTGTGAACTTTATGTCGAACATAGTGGTCAATTTAGGGGATTCACAATATGATTAATGAAGTGCATTGACATTAGATCAACACGTGCGTGTAAATGGAACACATCTGGGACCTTGTGCATAACCATGACTACATGACACGGGTGGTTGAAGACTCTTGTATGGATATTTTTCTTTTATTTTATTTTAAGTAGGGTGGTTTTGATAGAGTTCAATGTAGACTTTAGTTGGTATTCTTTTTAGATTTCTAGATTTGGGTTTGAGAATGGAAGTCTGCAGAGCATTTAGAATTTATTAAAATCATCTTTCTCGTGACTGATTTAAATGGAGGATGGAAAGTTTATGAGTTCATTTATTTTGGGTTCGTTATGGGATTTCAATGAATTTTCCTAATCAGATGGTCATATGAGGTGAACCCCGGTTTTGAAGGTTGGGCTCTGCGGAAATGGAGTCAGTGATGATAGTCCACATGCACAAGGAGGAAGAACACCTTAATTAGAATTCTTGAATTTATTTGATTGGTATTATTTTTGAATTTATTTGTTCCCAGTACTAGTACAGTGTACCCAAACAAGGTCTTGTATCTTACTTTGATTTCCAGGAGGCCCCTCTGGTGACATAGATGGAGAATCACGAGAGTATAGAGCACTATTTCTTGGGTAGGGTAGACTATCTGCAGAGGAACTAATGAACTGATGGATTACTCAAAGATAGATCACTTGACTTGCTGCATTAAGGATAGTTGAATGAAGTATCAGTTTAATCACTCATGTCTCTTCTCTTTCTACTGAATTGATTATGATCCCGTGTTAGCAAAGCTCTAATCAAGGAGATGGAAGTTTTCATCAGAAATGAAGGATGAGGTGTCAATCAACTTGGACAAGGCTTGCAATATCTTATCTATAGGGTAAGTACAGTCCTAAGATACAAGACATGAAGTCTTTGAAAAGGAAAAAATACTAAAATCTTATAAAAGAGGGTTACAAATTACAGAAGTAACTTTGATTAGAATGTGTCTCATAAATGAATATGAACCTTTAATTGAGTGAAAAGTATGGTTGGGAGAAATCTAAACTGTACTATCATGCATATTTGATAAGCTCGGTTTCGATTTATGGTGAGCTAATAGTTGATAAAGATATAAATTGATTGTACTCATTGATCTATATCTAGTTTTGATAAGCTCAGGTGAAGTCTCAAAACCCATTTTATTTAAATTTATTTTCATATATATATTAAGGAATGGAATCTAGAGTTAAAAAAAAAATTATTTTTAGTCATCTCATCATCATGATAGTAGAGTTCAAATAGTAATGATCTTAAGTAGTTGGAGTAAGTTAGTCTTTGATTTAATCATCATTTCCTTATGGGACGAGTATGCAGCACAAATATCCAGCTTTTGTGCCCATAACACATTAAGCTTGCAGTAATCAAGACGACTCAAATTTTAAATGAATACATTTTACGGAAGGATCAAATAAATCTTTCATCCACACAAGAAATACGGGTAGCAGCGAGTTTTTTGGCGCGGGTTGAGAGGCCAGGAATAGTTCTTGAGGGACGGATCGGAGTTTGGCATGTGCAATCCTGCGGTTTGATTATGTAGTGGATTTTGGCACCATTATCGCGGATTAGCTACTAATGGATCCTTTTGTAGTGTCATTAGCATATAGATATAGTCGGTCTAAAATAAGTTTTGTGACAGAGATATGAGCACCTAGACATGTGATGAGGAAATATTTACCAAAACTCATGGCTTGAATATGGAATTAAGGCATGTGATGGGTTAGAAGCATCACCCTCGGTTAAATGGCGAAGCAAAAATTTCAAATAGGGAGATAAAAGAAAATTACGGAGAAAGCATTAAATACAGAAGCAAAATGATTGATCTATAAAAATAGATGATGCATTGTGGACTTATGGTGCAGCACAAAACTCCGGTGGAATGTCCTATACATAATATTTGAAAAACCTTGTCATCTCCCTTTAGAACTGGAATACAAAGCTATGTGGGGCCATCAAAGAAAGTGAGTGACTTTAAAGCGAGAAAAGAGGCCTCAGGAATGAATGAAACTGGAAGAGTTGAGAAATGAGAAGCATGACAATGTCATAATTTCAAAGAAAATACAAAGAGGTAGCATGATCAAGGTATGAGGAAGGGAATTCAGACGGGAGAACAAGTCCTTTTATACAGTCGACTGAGCTATTTCCGAGGAGGTGGAGAGTCGAGATGGAATGGATTCGCACATGGTGGTAACAAATTGCACCCTTTGGAGCGGGAACACTAAAGATGAATGCAAGGTGAATTTAAGGTAAATGGTGGGGAGATTGAGCATTATCTTGGAGAGAGCATATTGAGAGTAGATCAGGATTTTGAAGGGAAAAAGTTAAGCTGAAATGGAGACATCCTGCTGGCAGGGTACAGCTAGGACATTAAAGCGGCAGCTTCTAAGGAATGACAAGCAGAATTTTCATTTCTATAAGTTTGATTAATATTGATTACTTTTATGAGTTTGAAGTTTTAGTTTAATTTTGTTAGAAATTTTATTATGAAGTTTGATAGATTCTTGGTGTGTATTTTTAACATGGAACATCAATTGGAAAGAGATATTATTAGAAAGCAAGCTTTCTCAGCCTAAATGTGCGAAAGAACTATAAGGGGAGAGTATTTCCTATTTCCCTCAATTTTCTTGTATTGTAGTTGAGAAGTTTGGGAGATTTAAAGATTTTAGAGCATAAATTGTTAGACGACTTTCTTAAATGGCCCCAGCGAATGCCTTGTTGAATATCTTTGATGAATGATGTAAAATAAAATTGTTCTCTGAATAGAGATTATTAAATAATATTTCGCAGTATGAACTAAATTGGAAGACTTTATTGCATAATTTCATTTTGGTTTGAATGGTTGAAAGTAAGAAAAGCGTGCAAAGAGTTTGAGGAGAACGGAACCGTGTGATGGTTGAACTTTTTTGGTGCTAAAATAGGGCGACTTTTGTCGCTGACAGGCCCTTCTTTTTGTATGACAAAGTTGGTGCTAAAATAGACATACGAGAAAAAGTTTAATCGCCACATATTTTCTCTATGTCATGACAAACGACAAACTTGGGCCTACATAAAACGTATCGCGACAAGATTTCAATATGTCGCGACATAGTCCAGCCAGACATAGACGGAATTATGTCGCGACGGGTTTTCAATTGTGACAAAGGGCCAACCTTAATTCAAATTTAAGTGAAAATTTGTGTCGCGATAATTATTTCTCTATGTCGTGACAATAAACAAGGAGCACATCTTTAGGTCAAAAATTTGTTGCGACAATTAAAAAACACAACTGTCCCAGCTATAAATAGAAAAGTTTGAGGCTTAAGATTCACTGCCTCACTTAATATTCAAACCCTCGGTCTCCCTCCTTCAAATCTCTCATTCCTAAACCACTAGATCATGCTTGGCTCTTTCACGATATGCAAGGCCCCAAAGGCAGTTTCCAAACCTCAAGGAAATCATGGAAGAATATAATGAGTTGGAGATAAAAACATTTGAAGCCACTCCCGAGTAGAGACGGGGCAAGGTGAAGAAGAGTTTGAGGTAAACGAAGAACTTAAGCGAGACGATTGGAAGAATCTAGGAAGAGGAAATGAAGAGCGGAAGCGTGACAAGCTGGTATTTGGGTCTCGATATAGCTTATATTTCTTGGAGAGATGAAGTAGAACGAGATACTTCATAGGAAGAGGTTTCAGCAGTAGGTTTCTCCATTCAAAAGTGGTCAGAAAGCAAGGGATGACATATGTTCTACGAGCATAAGGCTTCTGGATTCGTAGATGTGGTGAAGGAGTTCTATGCCAACATGGTGGGGATGAAAGATAAGGTTGTCTACGTCAGAGGTAAATGGATATCCTTCGGCAGAGAACATATTGACTAGACTTACAATCTTCAGGAAAAGAAGAATGGATCTAAATTCAAAAGACTAGTGGAAGCACCTGACTACCAGAAGATTATAGACCTGCTTATTGATGGCAAGGGGAAATGGAATGCCACCAGGAAGAACCCACATGAGTCAGCATTTGCTGAGGCGCGCATTTGAACCAGGTTTCGTTTTATTTTTATGTTCGGTCATACTTACCTTCCAAACATCTATGCACGGTCGGGGAGAAAGAGATGATCACTTATTATATACCATCCTCGAGGGCCGTAAATACGGTGTAGGCAAGATAATAGAAACTTAATTTTGAGTTGTCTGGAGGATACAAGGGTTGATTTCTCACCCATCAGTGATTCAAGACTACGCATCTTGGGGGTCCCGAAATTTGGGAAAAGAAGCGCCCCGAGACATCGCCCGGCGTGCGGGAATCATCAAGGGGCACAAAAACAAAAACGGGAAGACGGATGGAAGTGTAAGGAAGAACCGGGAAAAAAATAAAAGCGGCCACGAGTATGAAGGTGAAGCCTTCAGAGCTACCATAGAGTAGCGAAGTTTTGAGCCGAGTGCCAGGCTTCTCTGGAGTGAGACAAGTCCAGCAGGCATGTTGAAGGCTCGAACCTCTAGGTAACAACTCTGGAGTCCTAGAGATGCTCAGCTACGAGCGAAATGGAAGAGAGGGATAACTAGGCTGAGCTCAGTACTGACTCGAGAAATGAGTATATGGAGGCTGAGTTAGAAAAGGGAGGGACTAAAACTTGGGAAGAAGCTCCTAAAAGCAAGAGATGATGAATGGAAGAGTAGATAGGAAATAAAAATTAGAGCTAGAGTGAAGGAATTGAGAGTAAGAAGATGCTTTTTCTCTCGGAGTAGCTCGGAGAGATGTGAACTACTCAAGATAATGAAAGAAATGGAGGATTCTATGGAGAAGAACTTGTTGTAGAAGGCAGATGCCTTCGAGTATCTTTACAAGGAACATCAGAAGGAAATAAGAGCTTTAATTGAAAAAATGGACAAAGAATTGGAGGGCTGCAATCTGAAAAAGTCTTGGGTAGAAAGCTTGGATATGATCATGAAACCTTATCAGATGTTCACTTGAGGGTGAATTCGAGGTAACCCTGAACTCTATTGGGCAGAGACAAAATGAAATGATTAAGGAAATAACCCTAACCATGGAGTGGTCTATACTAAACAAAAGTGGAGAAGGTAGTAGGTCGAATGGCCACAAGTCCAATCCACGAGTTCTCGCCTGCGGTGGGTACAATTTAGATCTAGTTAACTTACCATCCTCCCATAGGCATGAAAGAAAAAGAAAATAACTCACCTTGCTTTTCCATATCTTCACCCTCTCTGTACCTAAAGTCCACCTTTGACAAATTCAATAAAATAGAAAATTCTTTGCAAGCTTGGTGTTCAATTATGTTTGATTTTTCTCATTTGTTTGTTTGTTTTGTCTAATTTTTTTTCCTTCATGTTTAATAGTTAGAAATTTTTTACTTTTGGTAAATGAATTAGTTGAATAATTGAGAAACCAGTAACCTGGATCTAAGTGTCAAATTGCTGCAACATGTTTGGTTGATTAGAATTAATTAAAGAATGAAATTGTGGTTGTGTTGGATTGTTTGGAGTTGAATGCATTATTAAAATGAACCTTATGACTTGTTAAAAAAATATAACAACAAATTTCAAAACCAAACAAAAAATCTAATAGATGCTTTGGGGTAGGATAAAATGAATGGAATTGAAAGGTTGTAAGGTTACAATTGAATGTGTTGAACTTCAAGAAGAAGGAAGACATTAATAAATTGATGGAACAGAATAGACCTATAATTATGTTATGTGTAAACAGTTTAGTTATAAAAATCCTGATAAACTCTACACATGGTAAAAAATGACTCTGAAACAAATTGTGTTATGATTAGGAACATCTTTTGGGATCCATCACAGTAATCTCTCCAATGTACTAGAACTTGTTAGATTATTAGTCAAGGAGAAATCCTAGGCAATACCACTAACAGGAAATGATTTAGGTCATCCTTGAAAGTTTGAGCCTTTCAAATCTACCCTATGATATGCATAAGCATATACACTAGTTCCCTATTTGAGTTTATAGACAATCTCATCATCAACCAGCAAATGAGAGGCCCAATTCCTTCCTTAAACATGATCCTATAATAAAGAACCCTTATTTGCCCAGATTATCATACAAAATACATCAATGACAGAAAAGGACAAGTTTGGGGGAATATTATTTCAAGTTGTAGAAAATGATGAAAAGGGTTGAGAAAGACAATGCAAAGAGATAAGAAGAGATGAAGAGAATTATGAAAGAAGCTGTGAAAAAAAAACATCAAGGAAATGAGTTTGGTCTTGTAGCCTTCCTCCCTTGAACAATTAAGTTCTTAGGGGGGTTCAACACCTAGCACCCTAATACCATCTAGTATAGGAGTTACTAACCCAAAGTTCGTTAAGGGAGGTAGAAATCTTAAAAAGACCAACATTGCACAATTCCATAAAACTTGGTAAGAGATAAAAAGTGAAAAAGCTTCTAAAAAAAGGAAGAGAAGTATTTTCTATGTGTGGAAAAGGAAAGAGAAAAAGATACCATAATGAAGAATATGCAGAAAGATGCACAAACTTGATGGGAAGGTTAGAAACTTACAATCAAAAGAAATCAAAGATGTATCAATAAGGCAAGAGTGTAAGTTGTCAATGAAATCTGGGTGAAATTGAGCCTAAATTGTCCAGTTATCTACCTAATTACCCAAGCCACACATTACAAGCCTAAAATACCTATTTGATCTTGAAAGTGGTATTATACTTACCATTAGTGGAAGTAATATGATGAACCGGCATATGGAACTTTAAAATGAAGAGAGTATGCGATAAGTATTAGCCCCTAAAAGAGTAAGCGATGCGCAAAGAAAGAAAATACCCGACATACACACAAATCGGGTTTAATGGGAGTGTTTACACCATATGAATTGTTTGGTTTAGTGAACTTGGTGAAAATCTTCCCCGAATCTATGATTGGAAACATATTTAAAAGTAATTTACATTATTTGTGTTTCACCTTGATTAGAACTTTAAACGAAAATGTCCTTAAAAATCAAAGCTAAATTGTTTGAGGATAGACAAAATTTTCTTTTCTTTGCTTGAGGACAAGCAAAACTTTAAATTTGGAGGAATTTGATGAGTCTTTAACTCATCTATTTTTAATCCATTTTTTTTGGCATGTTTTTAACATTTTCATACCATTTTTATGCTAAATTATGGAATATTCACCAACTTTGTGTTTTGTAGGTGTTAATTGAAAAAGGAAAGAAAATAAGTAGAAAAGAAGCAAAAAAAAGTGGAAAATGCAGCAATCTTTATCGCGACATAGTTTTTGTATGTCGCATGACTTCTGAATTACAGCGGGTTAAAGAAGCATGTCGTAGCGGCTGACTAAATGTAGCATCAAAGCTGGGTAGAGACTCAAGGCGAAGAAGCGGAATTTTTCGTGACAAAAGAGTTTTTAATGTGACATTATTGAAGAAGATTGTCGTGATAGAATTCTCTTAACTCTATCGTGACAATGATCAAGGTAGGAAGCGAGGAGGCGTGTCGCGCAACATTTCTCTATCACAACAAAAGTTGAAGACTAACATATGAACTCTGTCGCGATAAAGACAAGATTGTCGCGTGAAATTATAAGGCTATGACCTGAGTCCTAAGACAAGTGTTTTATGTTGCGACAAAGTTTTGAGAACCAAGCTAGCTCGAGGAGAATTTTTGTCGCCCGATAAGAAAGACAATTATGTCGCGACGCTAACATTGAATTCTGGCCCAAAAGCAACAAAATCGTTGTCGCAACAAAGATTATTTCTGTCGTGACAAACAAAACATGAAAGAGGTGAATTCCCTGTCGCGACAAGGAGCTGAAGAGCAAAACAAGAGGAGTGGCGATAAAGAAATTCATGTTGCGACATAGTGAAAAATTGAAGGTAGAATCTGCGTATGACAAAAATTTTCTATGTGACAATAAAACTATGGAATAAGAGAATACGTAGGTGATAGAATAAAATTAGGTCGTGACAAAAATTGAAGAAGAACATAGATTGGCCAAGGAACTATGTGTTGCAACAAGATTCTATGTGCGACACGCTACAACTAACAGCGATAGGAATTAGAAAGAAAAGTTTGTAATAGCGACGAGGTTTCTGTCCGCAGCGAGAAATTGCTAGGACTGAAGAAACTCTATTGCGACAAAGAAAACTTTATCGCAACAGAGTTGACAGGCTGAAAAGGAAAATGTTGTCGTGACAGACTCCATAAGAAAAAGGTCATGACAAGTTGGTTGCAAACATATTTGGTGTCGCGTCACAATACATTTTATGTTGTAATGAGAACAATGTGCTACACGAAATTTTATCGCGTGAGTTCGAAAGAGCTCGAGAATAGGTGGAAAGTACATGTGTCTGACGAGGCCACGATAAGGCGAAACTCTATCATTGTGAGAACTTTCTATGTTGCTACATAGTGACCAATTTGGGCCTTAATTTTAGGGATCCACAACACAATTAATGAAGTGCAGCCCAACATTGGGAAGTGTATAAATAGACGCATCTAGGGCACTTTACGCAGCTTCCATAACTCCAGAACGTCTGGGTAGTTGAAGACTTTTGTATAGTTTATTTTTCTTTTATTTTCTTTTTTTTTAGTAGAGTTAGTTTCAGTAGAGTTTCAATGTAGATTTTAGTTGGTATTCTTTTTAGATTTCTGGATTTGGGTTTTGAACTAAAGTGCAGCTTCGAGCTGGAATTTATTATTAAAATCATCTTTCTCGTTATTGTTTGATTTAAATGAACGATGGAAAGTTTATAGAGTTCAATTATTTCAATTCGTTTATGATTTCAATGAATTTTCTGATCGAGATAGTCAGCGATATGAGTAGACTTGATTTTGAAAAGTTGAACTCTACGGAAATGGGTGATATTGATAGTCATTTTTTATGCACAAGGAAGAGCGCCTTAATTAGAATTTTGAATTTATTTGATTGATATTGTTTTTAATTTATTTGTTCACGATTACTAGTGCAGTGTACCCAATGAGTCTGTATCTTACTTTGATTTCCAGGAGGCCCTCTACGTGACATAGATGGAGAATCACGAGGTATGAAACTTTTCTTTTTGGGTATGGTAATTATACGAAGGAACTAATGACCTCTAATGGATTACTCAAATATATCACCAACTTACTCGTAATTAAGGATAGTTGAATGAAGTATCAGTTTAATCACTCATAGGTCTCTTTTCTTTCAGCTGAATTGATTTTGATCCCGTGTTAGCAAATATCTAATCAAGGCGATGGAAATTTTCATCAAAAATGAAGGATAGAGTGTCGATCAACAGAAAGCAATATCACAATACATGGGGTAGGAATTCTCGGACCTAAGATCTAAGTATGAAGTACTAAAAAAGGAAAAATACTAAAAATCTTATAAAGGGTTACAAATTACAAAATGTGATTAGAGATCATGTCTCGTAAATGAATATGAACTTTTTAATTAGTAGAAAAGTAGTTTAAGGAGAAATCGAACTATACTACCATGCATCTTTGACAAACTCAGTTTTCCAATTTATGGCTGAGCATGAATCGATAAGATTCATAAATTGATTATTACTCATTAGTTTATATCGGTTTTGTCACCACCGATGAAGTCTCGAGCCTATTTTTATTTAAATTATATTTTCATATATATATATATATATATATTAAGGAATGGAATCTAGAGTTAAAAAAGTGCTTTTTTAGTCATCTCATCATCCTCTTGATAGAGTTAATTAAGTAATGATCTTGAGTTGTTGGGTAGTTAGTCTTTTGATTTAACATCATTCCTCGTAGAACGATATCTGAACTTTAAATATCGGCTTTTTATTACTTGTATGACCTGTACTTGTGTGTCAGACTTGACTCAAATTTTTTTAAATCAATCGTTTCTTGAAGGAGCGAATAAATCTCATCTACAAATGCAGGTAACAAGTTTTTAAGCGCATTGTCGGAAGCTGAATAGTTCTTGAGTGACAAATCTAGAAGTTTGGCATACATAGATCGCATCCTACAGTTTGGTCTATAACAAGTTTTTGGCATTGTTGTCGCGGATTAGCTAATCTGGTCTATAATGTTATTAACTTGTTTATAGATATAATCTGGTCTGAACAATAACTGACTAATCAACTGGCTTAGTCTGTGGTGTGATAGCGTAGACACGCCCTTAAGTCTCTGAAGTCTTGGCCCGTGAGCTCTATCTTCGACCTCGACCTAAACCACGACCTCTCGCCTATCGTATGCAGGCGCCTATACGACACCACTAAGACTAAATCTTGGTCCTCACGGGTCCCTGCCCCAGGGTGAAGGGCCAACTATGTGCCTTTGTCACGATGATTGGGATGAGGTATCCATTATCCACAGGATCCTACCTGCAATGAGCGATCGTCTCACATGTTCGGGCTGATGGAAATGGAAACATATCATTGGTCCTGACTGACTAGAAGCCCTGGTATGGCCTTGGCCCTGATAGTCGTGGCCTCGTCCTTGAGGTCCTCGAGGCATAACAGTCTGTTGCTTCTTTCCCAAACTAGAAGAAGGTTGGTCCTGCTTCCTCTTGTCACTAGTACCCGCATCTCGGATACTCCGTGCATCCTCTATCTCTCTCTCTATGGCCATAGCCGTCCTGACCATAGAGTCCATCTCTTGTAGGAGAAATCCTACAATCTTGCCCCGGATGGACAACTTCAGGTCATCCTCAAATTTCCTCACCTTAGCCATATTTGTGGCCACATAGTCATCCCCGAAACGTGCCAATTCGGTGAACTTGGCTACATACTCGAGCACAATCATATTTCCTTGCTTCAACTCAAGGAACTCCTGGGATTTTGCATGCCTAGCAAATGCTGGGAAAAACTTACCCATGAAGAGCTCTCTAAACTCTCCCCATGTCATCGTCTCAGGATCCCTCGAGGCTCTAACCCAATCCCTCCATACCTGGGACTCACCCTCTAGTCGAAATGTGGCTAGCCTAATCCTCGTAGCATCGGAGATAATCTCCATAGCCTCAAAAATCCTCTCAACCTGTCGGAACCAATGATCAGCTACCACTGGATCCCCTCCCCCAATAAACGTCAAAGGATGATGTGTTATAAATCGTTGGAGGTTACTTGATCCTCCCTGACCCCCAGCTGCGCTGCTTTGTGCAGTAAGCGTGACTGCGACACCATGGCCTCTGAAGGCCTCTTGGTCAAAGCAGGGGCGGTGGTCGGCTACTACCCTGTGGACAACCTCTACGTCCGCGCCCTCGACTTGCCATCTACACAATTTAAGATAGCAATTTGAGATTCTCTCTTTTCATTTATCACATTAGTGGTGCATAATGCCAAACACTAATAAATAACCATTCCTACGTAATCATGCTTGTCGTTTCAGAGACCCCTGGGTTCGTTTGTAACCTGAGTGTTCTTGATTTCTATACACATTTATCATGCATATATTCACCTGTTCTGATACATCTCGTGGTACATATTAGAACAAGCAATCAATGCACACAATGTCGTGTTCTACACCCCATACCCCATAATCACAGAGTATTTTGGACCTGACTCTCGTCTTTACGTATGACAAACGATATTCGAAAACAACGTGGATACCACGAGCTCCCTGAATGTCGTTAGCAGGCTTTGATACCAGATGTGACACACAATTTTTTGGGGTCTCGTTGACAACACAATCGACTGTGGAATTTCTATCTTGGGTGCGTCTTACCTAAGTCTTAGTCTTGGACAGTATTAACTGCCCGAGGACAGGGTTACTCGTCACCCACTTCTATACGTCCCTTCACGGAACCCGTTCATTCATGTTGCATATAAAATATGAAAGAAAATTAACATTAGGTTCGTAGAAGTCCGTCACGACCCTCTTACCATAATTACATACCCAACTATTTATTCAATAGTCCAAAATAATTTTATAAAAATCCTTTTATAAAAAATACTTTTACAAAAAAATGTTACTCAAGGCCACATGTCGGCTTCCTTCGCAATCATAGCCTCTTCGGAGCGTCTCCATACACTCCTGTACTGAGGGGTCCCACGACGGGATGAAGCGATGCCCGATGAAAATTTCTCCTGTAGGCTACTCCCCACCTAAATGCACATGCTATGACATACATACATCGAGCCACATTCCATACAGAGAAAATGCAATATATTTCATATCATGCATGAGATGGGACTCCTCATGCCCATAGCAGTCTGATCGACTCCTCACGTACAAATGCCAAGTGTGAAACCGAGTCGTGGTGTTTCGCAATGACTTAACCGATGTAAACAAACCCTTCAATATTTATTTAATTTCATCAAATCCTTGTGTTTTTATGGGTAAGCCGAATTTCGGAATCTCACCACGGGCTTCCTGCGCTTTTCAGACACTTTCATTAACTTCGTCATTTTGATACATATGTCACAACCAAGAATAAAATTTGGGTCTTTTTCACCCTTGGGAGATGAGGATCTACGCATCTTGTTTTTGAACCTGCAGATTTATTATTATTGTGTTATGCCCATGAGTCTCGATTTTTTTGGACGTTGTTCCAATTTCAAGCTCATTACACATTCGCGAGAATGATGAATAATAATACCATGCACACACACCCGACTAACAGCGATGTCCCAGTGCATAGCAAAGTACCCAATTATGCTATTTCATACTATAACATGTTACGATGCAAAATAGAACTACATCACGACATTTTAAACACATGGATAATTATATTTTTACATATAATTCACATCCATGAAAGAACATATATCAACATGGTGTTTTCACCTGACATCTTTATTCAATTAAGTAACAACACACAAAATGGTCTCAATCTCGAACCCATAAATACAGGGCACCTCTTGGTCCTTTCATTGCCATGAACCATTTTTGGTTCCATTCATCAACAAATCACTATGACACCAAAGCATGCATGAAAACTTAAGAGACATGAGTCAGGGATCAAACCAAACATCAACACGGTCAGGGGCTATCAGTTTCCCCCGTCCCAAAATTTTCAATATTCAGTTCCAAAATCTTGGGACTAAATCACACAGCCAGTCACGGCCTTGAAGAAAACCCATGCCATTAAATGACTTTTAGGCTAAAAATAATCCAAGTAGGAAAATTCTCTACCTCGTGGAGTTTGACGAAATTCCAAGATTTTGGTACCCACATGTAGCTCGCGATGCGTGGATCGACTTTAATACTCGGACCGTTGAGCTACAACCGTCGGAACACTAGAAAAATTCCCCTTTTTCTTCCTCCTTTCTCCCTTTTCTATCCGGTTTCCTATCCTTCTTTCATGTTTGCTTCTCCTCTTTTTCTTTTTCTCTTTTTCTTTCCTTTTCTCCATTTCTTATCCAGCGAACATCCCTTCCTTTTGTTTGCACCCATCACATTTTCTCATTTTTCTCTTATTTCTCTCATTTTCCTTTCTTTCATTTTCTCTTCTATTTCTTTTTCTTCCTTTTCTCTTTTCTATTTCTCATTTGGATTGCACCAACCGAAATGGTCCAAAAGTGGGGAAACCTCCCTCCACCTTCCTCCATTGCCGCTTGTCATCACCACTATTTTTCTCTTAATTTCTCAATTTTTCTTTTCCCTTTATTTCTCTCCTTTGACACATGGCTTAATGTCATTCACACAAGTGCACCACATGGCTCATGCCATGTGTCACTCTCTTAGGGTGCCATGTGGCATCCATATGATCGTAATAAGTGTGTCTTGGAGCATTCGATGTCTCGAAAAACATGAAATTATTTGTCTGAATTGATAAGAACCGACAAGGTAACTAGATTTGAGGCGAATTCAATGATAAAGTCCCGGATTTGTCATTTGAGATCTAAATTTTCGGTTTCAATCGAAATTACTTTGTTTGTACCATTTTTCGAAAAATTGAATTTTTCACACAGGTTTCTGACCTAGGCGTGCGGCAGCCAGGTGCTCTGCAGGTGCACATCACAGTGAGGCCGGCGCGAGTGTCAAGCGCTCGGCGTAGCGCCGACAAGGCCTGGGCGCACGGCGTCAGCGCTCTGAAGCGGCGCCTGTGAGGCGCTGGGTGTGCGGCGTCAAGCGCTGCAGGCATGCACACGCGGCAGGGCCGGGCGCGCCATACATGACAAGGATGGTGCGACAAAAATTTCTGTCCACGGCAGACTTGAGGCGTGACGAAAAAAAAAAAAAACACCCTCGAGATTTGGGGTGTCTGAGTTAACATTCCATTTCGAGTTACAAAAAACGTAAAATTTGAGTTGGGATCTATGGTTAAAATCACTTTTAGATAAAGGTTTAACCTTAAAATTAATTTTTATTCGTAATTTAGTTTTTGAATACATTTGTTGTTCTTAAATAAAGGTTTTGAGATTTGCGAGCGTTGAGTTCGAAATTTTGAAGTGTAAGGTTGAAGATTTTATTTTCGTTGTTAATTTATGAATTATTAATTTATATTCTTAAGAATTTTAATATGTTGGTGATTTTTTGGAAAAAAAAAAGTGTTTGGAGAATTTATGTTTTCTTATAACATATTTTTATTGTTTTGATGATGGTTTTATGATTATTTTAAAGCATATAGATATTGAGAATTATAAAACAAAAGAGTATGAATAAATATTATTTTTTGACTATTTGAAAACACAAAGAATAATTGTGAACATATTCTAAGTTATCAAATAAATTCTCAAAGAAAAAAACTAGATGATTGTTTGATAACTATTTTTTTAATAAATTTTTATTTGGATGAGTTTATATTTAAATAAGTGTTTCAAAATAAACTATAAGGCTTGGGAAATAGTTTTAAAAATCATTTTTAGTAACAATTTTTTTATGTTTCATGAGAAAATCCTGTTTTAGTATTAACAAATCATATTTACAAAATCTATTTTGTTAAAATAAAATATGTTAGTAACAAATTTGAAAACAATAATGAAAATTAATTTATATCTTAGTTTCTAAATAATATTCTATAGTATTTAAAAAAATCGGATTGAGATTGTAAAATGTTTAAAAACCAATTTTTATTATGTTTTTTAAAATTATTTTTATGCATACTTTTGTTTTAAATCCACATTCTAAATATTTTATAATTATTTTTAAAAATAACAAGTGAAAGAATAATATAAAATAATTAAAATATTTTTAGAAAACACTTTATTTTATGTTCTTAAAGCAAGAAATTCTAGAAATTAAAGTTTCCCAAATTGAAGATTATAAAAATCGGAAGTTCTAGAAATTGAAAAGTTATAGCAATTTGAAAATTTTAGAAACTAGAAAATTCTAAAAGTTGAAATTTTAGAAATTGGGAATATCTTAAAATTGGGGAATTTTGGAAGTTGACATATTTTGAAAAAATGATAAATTTTGGAAATTAGGAAATTTTAAATTTGGAATTTAGATATTTAGATATAAAAAAAATGAAGAGATGTGTAATTCTTGAAAATAAAAAAGCTAACAGAAATTATATAGGTGGAGTTGGAATTTTGAGATTAAATAAATTATGAAAAATAAGTAAATAAAGTTTATTTTGAGTGTCTTATATGAAAATTTAAGACAAGAAGATATGAAAATTTATTTATTTCAACATATTCGAAAGGAGTAGTACTATTTAGATGAATTTTCTAGTGAAATCCCAAAGTCATCACATGTATTAACAAATCAAGACAATGAGTTTGAATAATTTGTACCAAGACCAGAAAGATACTGCTAATGAACGGTAATTAGTAGAACGATGATGAGTATATAGATCATATTGAATATTAGATTTCTCTTTTAATTTCGGAAACATTATTTTAAATAATTGTAGTACTTTTGTTGAAAAAACTTATTTAATTAGAATATTTTACTTTTATTTATTTTTATCATAAATATGAATTCATTATTTTTTTTCAAAGTTACTAACAGTTTATTAATATCTACAAAAGTTGTTAAAATCTATAAAATGCTTTTAAAATAAAATTTTATGAAAGTAATTGATAAATTTACAAATTGTACAAAAATCTTTAAAAATCTATAAAAGTCATATAGTTAGAAAAGTTTATATGTCTTTAAAAGTTGTAATCCAATACATACTCAGACATACCATCAAAACATGTTCTGAAATTGAAACACAAACATAGGATTGTACATACCTCCAACCCAGTAATTAGAAATAAGGAAACTCTAAATATAAAACTTCTTCCTGGTTACACCATTTGCTTTACTCTCACTATATGATAGAAATCTTAAACAAGATCTCGTGAAGCAACAAGAGGGACATGTAAATTTCAAAACTCGAAACTAAAAGTTTGAAGTTTAGAAATATTACACCATTTCGAGGAGTTAAAACTTTACATTCTCGCTTAATGCAAACATTAATCAAAACCTTTAAGTAACAAGATATATGAATCAAGATATATGTCCTTCAAACCGCAGTATTATAAACTATATATTACAATGCATTTGGTTTTCAAGTACTTAATGTGGTAACATAATTTAATGAATAAACTCTATGTTTTATATATATAATGGGACTATTGAGATGTTTACCCTCCATAATGGGAGCTAACGAATCACAAGGAACCACCACTTCATTAGTAGGAGTCTTGATCATGATCGATTTTTTAATTTGTTGAGCTTCACCACTTTACAAACACAAAATACCACAAGATCCGAACAATAAGTTGAAATATCAAAATTAACTTCTCATTTGGTAGATCTAGAAATGCACTAAACCAAAGGAAAATCAATCACTGAATCCAATAGATCTTTTAAGTTGACAATGAGATGAAAACATAATAGGATTTTAACAACTTTGATAGAAAAGATCCTTACGGCAATTTTGATAAAAACAAATTTTATTCATTTAGATCAAATGTTTTGTTGAAGTAAATAAATAAATAAATGCCTATGAAGTCAAATATCTCTAATGTCATATTGAAAATCCCTTAAATCACTTGAAAATTAACAAGTAATTATAAAATATTATTAAAAATGAAAATTTTCAAGAGCAGTCATTTCAAAAAATTATTCTATGTATGACTCAGATATATTTCCTCACAGGTATGACCATGTCTTATCTCAGATATTCAATAAATATGACAAATTTCATTTCCTGTGATAATTTCCTAACTTTAATCAATGATAATCTCTAACTAGGGTCAACGTAGAGGCACAACTCTATATAAGGAGGATCTCCCTTAGGAGCATGCCCCCTCATCACATATTCTTGATGGACCCTTTCTTTCCCTTTACTAAGGCCTTTTGTTGGAATTTGATTTTTAACTTGTTTGCTAACTTGACCGTCGGAGTGGGTGGATGAAAAAAGGGAGGTTGCCCCGTTGTTACAGTGTTACACCATAATTTGAAAACAGAAAACCAAAACTATTTCTGTACTATTTCTCCCTTTCCTCAGCAAGCAAACGATGGAAAAATAATCAAGGAAGAAACTTTGGTTGCGTTTGTTTTTTTGGTTGAATACTTAATAGAAATTTTTAAACTTAATGCTGAATAATACTTAATAGCATTAAGTATTAAGTCGTTTGTTTTTTTAATATTTTATCTCTATTAAGGATTAAGTTGTTAGTTTCCATTTTGATCATAATAATTATTTTATAATTTATTTTATTCAAAGTTAATAATAATAATAATAATTTATTATTATTATTATCGTTTTTATTTTACCAGCAACGATGAAAAAGTAAAGAATAAATTTAAATAATACAAATGAATCGTATAAATACTTGGATTTTGAAAATTTATATAAAATCCATCCTTAATCCATTTATCTTTAATAATGATTTGAGAAGAAGTGGGATGAGCAAAAAAAACCTACTCTACACTAAAGTTATTTTTGGTTTCCTCAAAATTGGAGGGATTATATATATATATTATTTTTATTAAGCTTTGTTTATTTATCTTCATTATCGAGAAAACGTGTAGCTTTAGAAATAATTTTCTTAGCACTGTTGTGAATAATATTATAAAATCTGAGGAAATTTTAAAGAATTATATTTACTGCTGCATCTTGGCAAGAAATAGAAAGATGGAAATAAGTGGTGAAATTTATTTTGCGTAAAAAATGAAAATAAATGGTGGGAGTGAGGGAACTTACGTATGGAAAAGTAAATTTTGCTTTTTGTTTTAGGTATTTTTGAAAATTTTAGTGATAGTGAATGAAAAATAAAAAACAAATATTTGAATCTTCAAGCGAATTCTTTCGGCGTTCGACCAAAACAAACATTTGAGTCAAATCATTTCAATAAAAAATAGAAGAAATTGAATTCACTTGAGATCGCAAGAAACGAAGGAAAAATAAAAGAATAAACTTTTTAGTCAAATAATTTCAATAAAAAAAATAAAAACTGAATTCAGCCGAGATGGCAGAGACGAAGGTTAGTGAATCCTGGATTCCTCATTCTCGCTGCAAACAAAAACAAAAAAAAAATCAAAATCAAGACCAGGAACAAAAAAAATGCGAGGGACTCATGAAACCGAGATCTTTTACCAATTGGATTACTGGATGGGATAACCGAGATCTAAACGTTCCCCTTGTTTCGATTCGAGGGCTTGGCTTACTGCCAGAAACCTCTCTCGAGAATTGTAAATCTCAGCCGATCAAAGCTGAGTGTGGGTCCTTGATGGTTGTTGTTTACCTATTGAAAGAGTTCTTGTTGGGAGCTAAGATTTTTAGGGTTTGAGATAGAATGTGTTTGTCAGGTTTTGGGGAAATAAAAGGGGAAAAAAGCTAACTAAGAATTTATAGAATATAAAACTCTGACAGATAACAAAATTTGTATAACTTATAAATTAATTCATTAGAAAAAGCACCTTTAATCAGTTTAAGATTCTACCCAACTTAAGATTCTGTTAATGTTACTTCATTTTATGTTAAATCAATTTAGGAATTCTATCTTAACTTAAAGTTCTGTGAATATTTTCATTTTATGTTAATGTTCCTTTCCTGGATCTAAAATCTGTCGAGATTGCTTTATGAAAATCTACATAAGTAAAGTTTTCTGTCAATAAAGGGTTTTTTTTTCTTGTAGTGAACAAGAGTTTAAAATCCAACAATTGCATGGTGTGAAGTTGGTGTAATAAAACTAAAAAAAGCATGGTCACAATCAAACACGAAATAGTTCACATTTTTTGTATTTCATCTGTCGTTATCATTTCCTTTGTGACAGAATACAAGGTTTGGTTTCAGATCATAAACATTCAAAAACCTTAAAAATGAAGATTCCTTTGCTTTGTTAGCCACAAACTCCAAGTATCTTATCTCATCTTATCTTTCTCAAAAGTTTCGATTTTCATAGAGCTCCAAAACCACAAGCCATCTTAAACCCTGTTTGATCTCCCTTTTCACTGTTTCTACTTCCCTTCCCATTTATCAAACTTGATCGATCATATCAAGATGGAAATTCCATCACCAATAACATTCTCAGTGATCCGAGCGAAGAGCACAGCTCGTCGCCCCGGCAAAACCTACGACGCCGCGCAGAGCTGGAGCCGCTGTCGGACATAGATAATCAGGAAGGGCTTAAGTTTCATGTTCCCACCATATTTTTCTACGAAAACAGTCCTTCAATGGGCGGAAAAGATCCTGTAATGGTGATCAGAGAAGCAATGGCCAAAGCCCTTGTATATTACTACCCGTTTGCGGGTAGGCTTGTGGAAGGGAGTGATAGGAAACTGATGGTGGATTGCACCGGCGAAGGCGTCTTGTTCATTGAGGCTGATGCAGATATCACGATCGAGCATCTGGGAGATGCGATTCAGCCGCCATGTCCATGTCTTGAGGAGCTTCTGTACGATGTTCCTGGCTCCGGAGAATTCTTGGTTGCCCTGTATTATTAATCCAGGTCAGAAATCTTTAATAAACATTGATAGATAGATAATGTTGGGGAATTTTAATTAGTTAGAAAGCGTACAGTGTGACTTTGAAATTGTTTTTTGCAAAGCACAGATGCAAAAGTGATAAGTAAAAATTAACAACATATGTCCATTTACTATTGGATAAATATTTGGTTAAACACCTCAAATAATCCTAAATTTGTGAATAGTAGGGTCTACTTGTTTATGTTTTTGAGACCATTTTTTGAAAAGACAGGGAAAACATTTGGGCATTCTATGACTTACTGTTTTCTCTGTTTTATGTGATTTTCAAAAAAAAAAAAACAAAAAAACTGGGAAGTAAATGTGTTCCTATGTTTTTCTTATTTCTTTTTATTTTTTAGAATAAAAAATAGTTTTGAAAAACACTAAACAAACATGTCCTCACCTTCCTTATGTTTTTACTTAAATTAATCCTTTTTTGACATTTGCTATTATTTTAAGTAAAAGGTTATTTTTAAAGAAAATAAAAAAAGCATTTTTGTCAAAGGTTAAAAGTTGACGGAGGGGTAAATTTCCTTAATTTCATTTTTAAAATATTTTTTAATCAAATCACCCAAAATTCAAAGACATATGTTGATTTGATGATGTGTTTAGAACTTATTTTCAAATTTTATTTTAATAAATTTAATGTTAGGTGGTGTTTGTTTTTTCTTGTCTTTGAATATCGCTTTTTTAAGAGTGTGTTGAATAGTCTTATGCAGTAAAGTATTAAGTTGTTTGTTTTTTAACATTGGGTAGTGAGTAGAAATGGAAACAAGGCGAATTATTTCATATTCTCATCCCATTTCTTGTAGAACCGAGGGTTTAGTTTAATTATAAATGGATTTTTAGCGAGGTTCGATTTATTTTTACCAATCAGAAATGGGTTCGGTATTGTTATTCCAGCCCGCCCTGCCGATTATATTTTAAAAATATTTTTATTATTTTATTTTATACTTTAATATAAATAATTATTATTATTATAATGTTTTTAATAAATAATTTATAAAAATTCATAATATTTTATTTTTATGAAATATATTAATTTTAATATAATAAAAATTCAAATTAAAGTAAAACAAAATCAAATACTAAACAGAATTGAGTTTGAGAATTTTCTCATCCTGTTAATCGCTCTATACAATTTAATTGAAAAAATAAATCCACTACATCGCAATAAGATGTTTCTCTGGTGTTTTAAAATTAAAAAAATCTTGGATAAACTTTTCAAAAAAAATTGTTTGGATCAATGAAAATTTTTATTTTATAAATTTAATTTATAGTAATATGGAATAAAATTTGAATAAAGTGTTGTTAAGGAAAAAAATTGTACTTGTCTACTACTTAAAGATAACTAACTTTTTTTAATTAAGATAAAGTTAAATTTAGTATTCTTTTTTTTACGAGTAATTTAGGGCATGTTTGGTTGTGTTTTTTAAACTGTTCATGAAAATAATTTTTTAAAACACAGATAAAAATATTTTGGTATTTTTTGAAAATTGTTTTTATTCTCTAGATTTTATGTTTTTTGTGTTCTTTATGTTTTTCTAAATAGTTAAAGCGAGAACTAAACAGTTTCTGTTTTCTTATTTCGTTGTTTATTATAACAAATTTTTTTCAAAAACATACTTGTAGTTATCCTTTTTAAGTTTCTCATTTGGTTCCAATGATTTCTACAATTTGTTTTAAATTTTGCTTCTAATTTTTATTTTAAAAAAATCTTTTAATGCTTTATAAAAATAAGGAATTTGGCGTATTGTTACTACTTCTTTGTTTTAGAAAAACATATAGTAAAAATGAAGAAAAAAACACCTTGTTTTCAGTAGCTGTTATTAAAAAAAAATGTTTTGATTTCACAGAGTATTGTAAATTCTTTATATAATAATGATAATTTATCAACTATTATATATCCTGTGCGCCATATTGCAGTCTTGAATCAATTAATATGGGGTGAAAAATGGGATCGTTACATATTATATCTCGTCAACAAAAACAAAAAAAATCAATTATTATATTTCATTGTCTCATTGATTCGAACCAAACAAACCAAAGTTAAATGCTTATTTCTTTAATTCAAACATATAAAACAAAAATATCATATCTTTAAAAAATTTCATTTTCCATAAACAAAGGAAAAGTTCAAACACATTTTTCATACAAAATACATATTTGATCCATGTATAGAAACAAAATTAAAACATTCTATAACTCAAAATGACATATAAAAAATATTTTCCTTGCAAAATCTACATCAATTTCCTTACTTTAAAGAAACACTCTCAAGAAGCTTAAAGTGAATCTAAACAATTCACCTCTGAGGATGGTTTTAAAGATGTCAAAAAAAAAAAAAAAACAATTCACCTCTGAACCATTATCATTAACTATTTATTGAAGATTATAATTATAAGTTTAAGGATCCTATGTTTTCTTATATTAATATTACTAACATTAATATTATTTTCAAAATTCTAATCAATAATCAAGAAGTTTCCAAAGTTTTATAAGACCTATATTCCTTACAAACTTTTATCCTAATAATTTATTTATTTTTGTATACTCAAACTAGGTTAAAGCCCTTTTAATAAAAAAAATTAGCATTATATTTTACATATCCTATTATTACCGTAATCATTTCATGCTAGACTCTAGAATCATCTTTACTTGTAACAAATCATTATAATATTTCTTATATATTGTTGTTTCTAACAATTACCCCCATGTCTTGTTCAGTAACAATCAAAATTCCTCATTTTAGCAATCAATATTCCTCATTTTAATAATCAATATTTCTTATAAATCTTTACTTACAACTATTATGATTAATATTATTCCTCACTCATATTGTTGCCAACAATTACCCTTATATTGTTTCGTTTATAAAGTAAGTGATTTTCCAAGTTTTAATAGAAATTGTGTACTTGTCAAAATCTTTTCCTAAAATTTATCAAATATCCCTAAAACTAAAATTCTTGAAAATATATTATTTTATTTATTACAAAATTCTATAATCATTATTTCTTTAGAAAGTTCTTGCTCAATTTTTTTTTTAAGAATAGTTCTTACTATTCTAATTATTTACTAATTTTCTTTCACCCCTAATTTCTAACTTCTATCAATTTTCTCCACCATCAACTTTCACATTCCCATAAAGCCATTGTACCTAACTCTTCCAGAACTCTCCAAAGCTCCAAAGTCATTCTTTTCCAAATATAATATAAATTTCCTCCAAATCACTTTTTTTAGGTCATCCAAAATATACAATATGCTGTAGGAGTTCACTACCAAATGTTAGATAAGGTTTTTATTAATAGAGAATAGGATAAATACCATTTAGGGTTTTAAATGTGACTTTTCAATCCTTAATAAATAAATAAATATATAAAATTTTAAATCACATTTTCCCCCTATATTGGGTTTGCTGCGTTATAGTTCTTTAGTTTCAAATTATTTAAAAAAAAATTAAACTTATCAATGTATTCAATAAAAACTGTCAATTTATTTCTAGCGGAAAAAATTGCAAAAATATAATTAATTATATGCAGAAAAAAGAAAAATAATTGTGGAATTATTTTTACCTATATATTGATGTCAATTAATGAATCCAACACATTAAGTTTCACTTGGTTTGAAGAATAGTTGCCTAGTGCAAAAAAAAATACAAGAAGTAATGGTTCTATGTTGAAGAAAAACAAATAGAGTTGTTTGGAACCTATTTTTATTCATAAGTTTTGGTATTAACAAATTAATTATTTGAGGTTGAATTTTTTATTAAAAATCAATAGACTCCTTAATAATGATTCAACACATTAACTCTTTTTTAATTTAGCTTTGATTTACTTAGTTAAAAATTTAAAATTAAGCATTCTATGATAAAGACAAACCATAGAGTCATCGAGATCAATTTTTGTCCATAAAATTTTGGTATTAATTGGGTCACTATTGATAAACATAATATTTAATATTGATGGACAAAACAAGAATTCATATGAACAAATGGATGAGTTATGAAAAGAGAAGCTAGGTTTTACATTGATGAAGCCTGGCTACAATACAAAGAAAAGATGTATATATAGACTAAGAGATAAAACCTAAAAATTTATTAAAGCTATTAAAAGACTAGTCTCTACCCTTAAAGTAAAGTAGAATTATTACAAGAAATGACTATAGTACCCATAACACTTATTATAATATTTAACATCCCTCGAGCTCACGATCTTTGGCTACTTGATAAGCGTCGAGTTGCTGAATAAAAAGCAGCGAGATAGAGTGTGATTTTGTAAACAAATTCGGCCATTTGCATAGAAGAAGGAGCAGGTAATGTTAAAGTCTTAGCTCAGAAAATGATGTCGAATGACACTGACAATCGATCTCAATATGCTTGGTCCGCTCATTGGAAAGCGGAGTGCGAGCAACTGGGATAGCCTCTTCATTATCACAATATAATGGAGTAGGTTGATGAAGAAAAACACCCATATCATGAGCAGCCATCGTAACCGACTATCTCACGGGTAGTAGAAGCCGCTGGCACGATACTGCGCGCCTCTGTGGAAGATCACAGAGATAACATCTTGTTTCTTGCTCTTGCGAAATGAAGAATCTACATCTGAAAACCGGTGGTCGAGTTGCGTCCCGGTAGGATCGACGACTGATCGGCATCGGAATAAGCATGCAACTCGAGGATGAGGTAGAAGAAAGTAGAGACTACGGGCGGAGTACCTCGAAGATGTAATCTGAAGAGCAATGATGAGCGTAGTAGGTGATATAGTGACTAACATATGAACAACATATCTCACCAAATGTCGAGGACCGAGTATTAATTAAGATAAACCAAACTACCAACAACAGTCACGATATAAGGCGGGATCCGTGAGGAGGGCCATCGGAAGAGCCCAGTATGACATTAATCTCGATAGGAATTATCGACGGTCAGATTATCGGTAATCTGAGACCGCTCAGTATATAGAGATGTACTTAGATTGAGAAAGAGAGATAACCTTTGGAGAGATGCAACTTGATACCCCGAAAATAGCAGGTGAGCCCCGAATCCTTCATTGCAAAACAACGAGTCAACTCTGTCTTTAACATTTAGAATACCATCAACATCATCACCGGTAATAATCGATATCATGACATATAAAAGCGAGTCTGACGGCGGGAGTACATCTAACAAATAATGCGGAATCATGGTGCTGGGGCGAAAACCAAGTGAGGTAATATGATAAGCTTTTCAAACCGGGCTCGAGGGCTTGTTTGAGACCATAAAGGAGCTTTTACAGGCTTGCAGGCTACGGTGATGAAAAACCCTGGGAGGAGGAACCATATAGACTTCTTCTTGAGAAGATCTCCATTTAAAGAGCATTTTAGCATCCATTTGAGTAATATGCCCGATGACGAAAACTGGCGCAATAAGAGTACGAGCGTAGTCATTTTTACCTTGAGAGCAAAGTCTCCTCATAATCCATACCATATTCGCTGTGAATATCCCATATGTCGGGCTTTATACCTTTCAACGGATCCATCAGTTGGAGTCTTAATTTTATAGACCTTGGGAATAATGACGCGTTTTTGGAGGTAGAGTACCAAATCCCAGTATGCGATGTAGAGCGTGGATTCCTCAGCCGTAGCATGTTGCCCAGTGGATCGATAATTGCCTCTTTATAGGACGAGGCTCGAAGAAACGATGAGCGAAGCTAAAAGAGAGACAAAGAACTAGAGTAACAGATACAATAAATCGGGTTGTTGAGTGGACTTACAGTTCACAGTAGAGATGTAGGGAGAAAGCGGGCCGTAGTCTCGAGGAAGATGAGTTAGCGGTAAGTAGAAGGAGAGGAAGCTATAGGCATGTCAGGAGCTAAAGTACCAGTATCTGATGAAATAGTAGTTGGAACTCTGCAAGAATTATGATCCGAAAGAGTAGGACGAGACTGGGGAACATCAACAGGGGGAACAATAGCATCATGACCAGTGAGGATCGTCACGAATAGATCCGGACTTGGCCGTGTTATGAGCAGCGGGAATAGAAAAATACGATATATGTTCGAAATACAACTTATGACAGCGAAACATATAATTTTTGGCGGTGGATCAAAACAACGATATCCCTTTTGACTGCACCATAACCTAGAAAAACACGAAATAAGCGAATTTGAAGACAACTTACTAAGCTTTCAGCGTGGTCGAAGAACGAAAACATGTAGGGCAAAGCACGAAGAGAAAGAATAATCGGAGCATGTCTATATAATTTTCAAGGAGAGCGACCACGAATTGTAAGAAGGTTGGAATTCTATTAATCAAATGGCCCATGGTAGGTACCTTCTCCCCCAAAATTCACTAGGAACGCGGACAATAAAAGAGATACAGCGGTCTCAGCAATGAGTCTATGTTTCCTTTCAGCAACACCATTTTGTTCAGAGTATGTCCCGGTCTGAAGTTTGATGGTGTCCCACATCTAAAGCAAGTAAATCAGTAAAAGCATGAAGTATACTCTCCACCCAATCACATCTAAAACGCGATACTTGAGAATCTTTGTGTTTTTAATGAGAATTCGAAAATCATTGAATATACTTAGAAAATCAGAACGTTTTTTCATAAGATAAACCCAGCAATAACGAGTGCAATCATCAATAAAGGAAACATAATAACGTGATCCTCCTTTTGTGGTAATAGGTGAAGGACCACGTACATCGAGAATGAGAGCAAGATCAAATGGAGCGAGAAAGCGAGTACTTTGTTAAAGGCAGCGGAAAATTTGGCGATTTGCAGCCACGACAATCGAAATATTCTGAGGTTTCACATTGCCTAAGGCTCTATTAGAAGCTAGAAGCTGTAAGCGAGATGCGAAACATGACCCGGCGAATGCCCGCAGATAAAGGCAGACGAAGAAGAATCACTCAAGCGAAGGAAGACAAATCAACACTGAGAAACGAGGAAAGGCTGCGACATACAGTGCTAAGCTCATCCAAAACATATAGTCTTCCTTTCCTACGTGGAATCCCGATCGGCACGGGATTGGGTCACGCACGTAACAAGCGGAAGAAGAAAAAACTAAATATCCAGATTACAAAGTTGACTAACGAAGCGAGATTTATAGTAAGTTTAGGAATATAGTAGACATCGGGAATGAATGAGCATGGTGTTAACTGATAGACCCGCCTTTGCTAAAAGGCATGGAGTACCATCGTGATCAATCACCCGACACGGATGAATAATGAGATAAAGAAGCGAATGATAATGAATCGGGTGACATATGATGTGAAGCGCGGAATCTAAGACCCATAAGGTGGAGATGTGCACGAGGAGCGAGAGGATGGCTGAGCACATAGGAGGATACGGACATGGCGTAAGTTTGTCGCTGCGAGAACTTTGAAGCGCACCAGCATAGATGGATCCCAATGATGGAGTAGCCATGCAGCATTAGGATTAGGCGGTCTGAGGACGCTGTTGCTAATCTTTCTTTGTGATGTTTGAATGTATAAGGTGTTCGTTGTTGAAGCTGCTTTGGCGAGGTAGAGTAACATAGTTACCTACGTTCAACAATACCTGGGAAACTTGTGATTTCCAATGACCCCCTTCTGAAGCGACATTCATCTTGAGGCGTCGTAGTATGTGATCTGGCCCGAGTATTACGATAGGCACGTGAGATTTGCGAAAGCAGAGGGAGTGGTCGATATAGGGTATCTTTTGTGTAAGGACTTAAGTAGTATCTCCTCGGCTAACGGTTCCTTGCTTCTTGAATCAACGAAGGCGTGGATTCGTGCGGGAATAGTCCACAGTCACATAAGTCATCACGAGAAGAGCCGTGAAATTGAACCAAATGCTGCTCTTCTCTTACGGCAATATATGAAGCAAAGCCCTTAACTTCTGCCAGTTAATTAGTGCTAATTGGTCCATAATCTGTCATAGCATCATAAAATTCACCGCACCTCATATTTTACGTTGCAAAGCACGAATATCGATTTCAACGTCTTGTTTTGCCGAATTAGATTGTGTACAGCACGCGAATAATCCCAAACTTCCTTAAGCGGTTTCAAATTTGCCAATTGCATTCCTATTGTGTGCTTCCACCGAATTATTAATCCAAGTGATCTTTGAATTATCAGTTCCCAAACATCTACCAATTTCATATAATTTACCACCTTTCTCATCCCACAAGTTGCGAAAGTTCCGGGAAACATAACCGTGTTCTTGCCTTTCAAATTTTCATCACATAACTCGATATGTATAATTTTTCCCAACCAATTGCACTAATTGGTAGAAGAGAATCATCTCTACCTCGGCCGTCTCATAAAATCCAACGAAAATAATAATAGAGCGATAGTTGAAATCAAACCAAAGTCGAAGATGAAGCGAGAAATCGACTAGTATGAGCATCGATTTCAGACCAGAAAATACCGTCGAATCAGAACAATAAACAGTAACCATAAAAAAAAAATTTTTTTTTTTTTTAAGACTCAGCGCTCAGGAGCCCGGCTTGACTACGTAGCTATGGATGAGATACAAATTGATGGGGCTCTGATACCATGATAAACATAATATTTAATATTGATGGACAAAACGAAATTCCATATGAACAAATGGATGAGTTATGAAAGAAATTTAGGTTTTTACATTGATAGACGAACTGATACAAAGAAAAGAATGTATATATAGACTAAGAGATAAAACTAAAGCTATTAAAGCTATTAAAAAGACTAGTCTACCCTTAAAAGTAAAGTAGAATTACAAAGAGAAATGACTATAGTACCCATAACACTTATTATAATATTTAACAACTATTTAAGTTTTAAGTTATTATTTAGAATTAGTAAATTTATTAAAGAGTTCAACATTTTAAGTCTTATTCGATTTAGGTTTATCTTGTTTATGGAATCATAATAATTCTATGGAAAAAGGAAATAGTAGTTGTTCTAGACCAATTTCCATCCATAAAATTTTTGTTTTAGTTGTGTGTATGTATGTCTATAGCTCTTTTCCTTTAAAAACCGGTGAAAATGACTTTTGCTTGTTCTCTAAAAGGTATTCTCTATTTCATACTCTTTTTAAGAACTGAAAGCAAAGAGTAGCAACCAAATAATACTGACTTTTTTAAAAAAAAACTGTGTTTTGCTTTCCAAAAATATGAAAACTATTTTTGTTCCAATTGTATGTCGTCTTAAGTGATTAAATAAGTGACTGGAAGTTGTCACTTGTCAGTTTTACAATAGATAATTCATTAAAAAGTTACTTAATTAGTTTTATTGATTTGGAGAATTAATTAAGTTGGTAGAAATTGTTCATAAACATGATAGAACTAGGTGTAGAGATGGCTTGAATCAGCAATATCTCTACACCTTATTGTAAACTCATAGGCCTAATTAGGCTTCAGAATAATGGCATCTGTACAGCCCGCGCCCTCCCTCCCTCAAGGTGGAGGTTGAGAAATCAACTGACTTGAAACCAAAAATTGGAATTGAGGAGCAGCCAGCAGTTTGGTAGTGTATTCGTCAACGTTAGTATGTCCTTGATATTATCCGTGATGCTGGCATCTTTACCAGAAACCAATCCTACCCCTATTCCCATGCTCGAAGGTCACAAATTTTCTTCGGATTTTCCCTTTCTCCCCGAGCCTGATCGTTATCATCGTCTGATTGGTTGTCTCTTATATCTCACCATGATGCTTCCCGACATTACATTTGTAATACAAAAGTTTAACCAACATGTTGCTGCCCCACGGCTCACTCATTGGGATGCCATTCTCTATTTGCTCCACTATCTAAGGCATTCTCTTGCCATTGGTTTATTTCTTCCCAGCCACAATACTCTTCGCCTCACTGCCTACTGTGATGCCGACTAGGCTTCATGCCCAACTACACGACGATCACTTACTGGTTATTGCATTCACCTCGGATATGCTCTTGTTTCTTGGAAAACAAAGCGACCACGATTTCTCGCTCCTGGATTTGAGGCTGAATATTGTTGTTTGGCATCGATTATCTGTGAACTTCTATGGATTTCTTATATCCCTCATTGATTTTGGTATCTCAATTCCTCAACCAATTCCTCTTTGGTGTGATAATCAAGCAACACTCCACATGGGTTGTAATCCGGTCATTCACGGCGTACCAAACACTTAGACATTAACTATCATCTTGTTGAGACCAGCTTCCAAACAAGGTTTTGTTCCAGCCCCTAGCATGTTTCCTCCCGTCCCCAGCTATGAAATTTATTTATACATGCACCTCGGGACCACAATGCAATCTCCAAACCAAGAAAATACTTTGCATAACCGAGGTCCTTGCTGTGAAAACAGAATCAAGAAATTTCTTAACACTGAACAATGTCGGCTTGATAGTGCATGCGTGCCCACATCATCAACATAAATGAAAAGAGCCAAAATAATGAGGGTTTTTAATGAAGGAGACAATGGTCGTGAGTTGGTATGTGAAGCCAAGTGGGACAGAACAAAACTCAAGATTCCATTGGCGAGAGGCCTATCTAGGCCATATAGAGAATGACACAAGTGACATACCTGACCAGGAGCAGCCTTGGTATAGCCATCGGGAGGTGACATATAGACTTCCTCATGAAGATAACCATAAAGAAATGCGTTATTGATGTCTAACTAATGAATGGGCCAAGCCCTGGTTGTGGCAATAGTCAAACAGCGAACAATACTTAGGTTAGCAAGCTGGAAAATCGATCATTATAGTCAATCCACTTTGATCGATGGTAGCCTTCGCTACCATGGGAGCCTTGAACTTGTCCATGGCACCATCAGATGTAGTTTCATTTGTAGACCCATTTAGAACTGATAAGGGTCTTACTTTGGGAGAGATAGTGAGATCTTAAGTTTGATTATGTTCCAAGGCATTAAGTTCACTATCCATAGCACGTAACCAACGAGGATCAAGAGATGCTTGTTTTTATACTAGGAAGTGGGCTTAGAGATGGAGAAGATATTGGCTGAAAATGAAGAATATGATGGAGAAAATTGAGGAGAAGAATGGGGAGAAACAACATCAACGGACTAAGGCTGTAGAAACCATGTACTGCTCAAAGTTAGAGAACCAGCGGGAGTGGAACAAGGCGGGTGCTACTTAGGAAACAAAAGGAGGGGTGAAAATAGAGGCGAGGGTGCGGAAAGGGAAGCGAGAGAGGAAGGAGCGAGGGAGGAAAGATGGTTGTTTATCATCGAGGAGGAATGGGAAGGGAAGCGAATGAGGAGAATGGCGTGGAACGGAAAGACTTGCTCGTGGAATTTCACATCTCTAGAAACAAAAATGGTAGTGGTGGAGAGATCATAAAAACATGAGCCTTACGCCTAGGAGAGAGGCTAAGGAGACACACTTAGATAGCACGGAGGTGCCAGTTATCCTTATTATTGGGCATGTGTTGGTTGCAAAAAAAGATAACGAAACACCGCAGCGTGATGCGGGATCTTGTATAGAGAAGTTCAAGGGGACTTCTAAAAGCGAATGAGGTAAAGCGGTTGATGATGGATGTGGTCATGAGAATAGCTTGGCGTAAAACTAAGAAGGGCGTCTTTGTATCAAGGAGGTGTCGGTGTTTGCGTTCAACTAGTTTTGTTAGGGAGTAAAAGAGCGGCCGTTGATGAAGAATGTCATGAGAATGGAGAATAGACTAAAATTGTTATTTAAGAAACTCTGCCATTATCCGCTGCGAATGTTTTTTTTTTTTTAATAGTAATGTGAAATTGAGCTTGAACCATATGAAGGAAGAAAACGGAGAAAATACGGAGAACATCATAGTTGGTGGAGAAGGAATGTCAGTAGCTCAGTTGAAATCATCTACCATGGTGTGAAAGAATCGTGCACTGAGGTTAGATTTTGTAGGGGCCCCGAACATCATCTGAGAGTTCAAAGCGGTGTGTGTATGTATGGTGCACAGCGAGAAGAGCGTCGAGACTACCATAGCAAGGCGAACATAGATGCAAAGATGAATCTGATGGAAGTTTACACATGGGTAAATGCAAGGGCGTTGTAAGGCATGGCCAAATGTTAGTGCCAAAGAAGAAGCAACTTTTACATTTGCATTATTAGAGGCAGAAGAGACAAGGATTTTTCATTATTACCCGACAAAAAAACTAGGAGTTGTAGGGTGACATGCGGAAGCTTGAAACATCGAATGAAAGAGATTATGCGGGAGCTTAACAACAACTACTATATATGATCTGGTCCTATAAGAGGCATTAGTTTATGATAGAATTGAAAAATAATAGTGATACAGGCTAGTTTAGCGACAGTGAGGGTTATAGTGGAAGTTGTTGAGAATCAAGCGAAACCTTGAAGAAAACGAATTTGAAACTTTTTGAAAAAATATTCTCTTACAGAAAAAGACAAGGACCAAACATTTTATACTATAACCCGTTAGTTACAAGAGAGAGTGCTTTGAAGTGCACCATAAGGACCATTAGGTTGACAGCTGGTGAGGAGAGCATGACCTGAGGTAAGCATGCATTGTGTGACTTGAGAATGGCGTGAAGCGCACGATTTTACGGAGGAGGTATATCCCGATGGAGTGTATGCAACATAGTGATATGAAGTAGCGGATGTGTCTTGAGGGGAGCGGCGGCGTTGTCACGCAGCCCCGGCATGCCCTCGCAAACGGCATGGGTTGCACACATGGTGAGCTTGGGCACGTGTCGGCGGAAGCGATCAGAGTAATGAGCTTTTGTGAGCGTTAAGCGGTTTGAGATTGATCGGAACATATCGGACCTCGAAGCTTGTGTTCGGATATTAAAAGTTTCGGATGAAATGTACATCAAGCGATATGTTTTGTTTTATGGTAAGGCGGGTTCTGGTAGGGCTTGTGCTCTGAGTTATCACTCCATAGCACCGGTGGTTGAGAAATAGAAATGCGATCTGAGTAGAAGATGTTGAACCCACATTAGGTCAGGTGGCAGCAGACCAATTTGTATTGACCCGGTCTTGGAGCAGACTCTGCGCGCTTTGTTTTCTGAGCTCCGGGTAATTAAATTTCCTCGAACACATCAGTGTGATTTTACATATCTTATGTTTGTTTTGTCTGAGTCACGAATACCTCTAGAGTGAATAAAGAAAATGGTTTAAACAACGAGGCCATGAAGACGAGGTTCCTTTAACATACCTCAGAATACGTTTGCAAGCATTCCATTGAGCAACGGTAGGTGTTTGTAGGAATTGACTTAGCTTGTTAACCTGAGGCCCGGATCTGGACGTGTAATAGTGAGGTATTGAAGAGCACCAATTGTGCTTCTAGAGGGTGAGAGAAGGGCTCAGCTGTCGGATAGAGGGCAGTTGTTGTAAGCACATGGGAGTAGACGGGTTACTGCGTGACCATATTTGTTTTATACGGCGGGTCGGCGGCGTGCGGCGGCCCGAGTGCGGTGAGGGAGTTCGGGGACCTCGAAACCAGAAAGTAGTGTCTTAGACCAAGAGTTTTAGGGCAAGGCGAGTGTGAGAGCATCGATGCGTGTTGAACATCAGCAATATCAGGTGATGAGAATGTCATCTCGTTTACAGTAGCAACATTATTATGTTTGTGTGAGTAGAAGGAGGTATAAAACGAAATTATAAGCCCGAGTCAGAGCTCCTCTAAGTGTTTGAACCATGCTCTAAGAGCTGCTTTTAGGCCATATAAAGCCTTGTGCAACTTACACACACATATGTAGGCTTTTTTGCTTGATCCTACAAAACCATCAGGTTGTGACATAAACACCTCCTCCTTGCAAATCTCCATTTAAAAATGCATTATTAATATCGATTTGTTGGATGTCTGACCCGCTTGAAACAGTAGTGTAAAAATTATGCGAATAGTCGATCTTTGCTCATGGATGAAAGTTCCCGAAAAGTCCACACCGAGGTGTTTGTTGAAATCCTTTGGAAATTTACCGACCCTAGTATATACTTATCAATGAGCCATCGGCCCATAAGTTTAGTTCGAAATACCCATTTACCTTTGCACCACCGTTGAGCACTAGAGGGAGGAACGAGGATCAGTTTGATTACGGAGGAGGAGAGCAAACTCATCGGTCATGGCTTGTTTCCATAGAGGATTAGCTGGGGCTAATGTCACTTGATGGTTCTTGATGAGCAGTGGAAGCAAAAGTTTAGGCTTAAAAATGCCATTTAGGCAGGTTATCATAGAATGATGAGATGAGGAGAGAAGGACCCATTGGAGTGGGTATGTCTAATTTAGAGGAGAGAGGGTGATAAAGAAGAAGGTAAAGGAGCCTTTGGAATTAGAGGAATGTTGGACTCTGTGTGTGGATGACAAGGGTATTGGAATGGACTTGAGGACATGGGAATGTGTTGAAATCTTGGATGGGAGTAAAGTTGGAGAACTCACGTTGGAAGGCAATTGAAGGAGACCGATGGGTAAGGTAAAGGTGGAGCTCAAAATTTTGTACAAGTGAGGGTCTTTGATGCAGTCTCATGAGAAGTTGGTATGAAGAGAGGAAAGAAGGACGTATGGGAAGATGTGGTTCATCGACGTTACACTTTTGGCAATGTAAATTGATCGGAAAAGTTACGGCGTAATATTACTATGAGAAGAGCGCAGCAAGAAGAGACACTTGGATAGTGAAAAGCTAGCTTATGTTTTGTTGTAAAGTAGAAGATATGGAGAGCTGGCCTTGACCGAGCACCTTCGAAAATTATAATCGGGTTTAGTTCATGAAGCCTTCAACATTAGGCAGATGATTTAGAGCTAGGAGTGGGGAGATAATTTAATAAAAAGTAGGCGAGAAAATACACTCCCACCCAGTTTTTAAGTCCATGGAGGCTTGAAGCGAGAAGAGTGAGATTAATCGCTGCAATGCTGCGATGTTTTCTCTCTGCCTTTGACATTGATGTGTATAAGGACCAAAGGATAGCGAAAGGTAATTCCTAATTGCGTAACAATGGTTCCGCGGAGTTCCAGATATTCCCTCCCGATCTGTTTGGAGACACTTGGATTTTATTTGAAATTGTCGTTGATCATTTTGTGAAGTAGAGTGAACAGTAGTGCCTCGGGACCCGAGGCGAGGAAAATCCATGTATATCTGTTATAATCATCGACAAAGGAAATGTAGAATCACAGCCTTGAGTGAGAGATGAGGCTAGATCTGAAGTATCAGAGATGGATGATTTGAAATGGTGTTGTTGTGTGAAGAGGTGTTGAAGGAAAAGAAGCCTGGTGCATTTTGCCATATTGGCAAGCATCACAAAAATTCATTTGAGTACCAGGAGAGACTTTTTATGTTGATTGAGCTGGATCTTATTTAGAACCACTTTATTGGGGTGGCGTGTCTGACTATGCCATAAAGGTCGATAGTCGAGTATTCTGAAGGTACCACGGTCGAGAGATTGAAACTGCAGCCAACGTGCGCAAGTTGGACCAGGAACTAAATTGAAAACGAAGTGTAGAGAAGATGCATCTAAATGCACTGTAGAGAAATTGTAGTGATCCTTGTTGGAGCTGGAACTTGAACTAAGTGGAGTAGATAATGACGGAGCGGTCATGTAGTTGATATAAAGTAGTCCTCAGCACTCCTTGGGCATAATTTTCCTTGATTGTTTGTCCTTGATATAGTAGCGAGGGTAGAATCAAACTCCTGATAACATCATTCTCAATGGTAAGCTTGGATATCTTGATTAAATTTTTTGGTTATAGAAGGAACCATCAAAACATTTTTGAGATGTAGAGGCGTGAAGTAGGTAAAATGATGTGTCCGGTGTGTGTGATAGGGAGTTAGAACCATCACCCAGTGCAAGCTTACCGAGTGCGGTGTCGAGTTGGTGTTCATGGAGTCGATGGTGGAGTGACATGATGTGGCCCCCTTGTCGAGAAACCATAAAGCATCATTGACAGTTGTTGGAGAAGCAATATATGCTTGTAGTAGAGGCTAGTGTTGAGGATTCATCGTGGGAGAATACTCTCCGAGGCCTTGATTACGAAATTGATTTGGTACCTAACATCGAATCGGTAAAACATTTGAAGTTATGTGTCCCATTCTTCCACATATTTGTGAGGTTTGTTGGAAGGAATTGTATCCTCTGCCCATAGGAAGGAGAGCGACCTCCTGCAATGAAAGAACGGCCTCTACCCACCATGTCACCTCGGGAAGAGTATGCGTTGAGCAAAGTGAGCCGGAGAATTTGGATCAGATCGATCGTTGTTGCGACAGGCTCTGAGTCTCATCTCATGTGTTTGAAGGATATCTCTTGTGCTTCTTAAAGTGATTGATTCCGTGATGCGGATTATTTACAATTCGGCTTCAAATTCTGATCAGAGTCCTCGAGGATGTAGAGGATGAGTTAAATCATCATGATTCTTGACCCGGCTGACCATGAGAGACATTGCTAAGGATTTCATTTTGAGAATGCCAATCCTCAGCCGAAGCTTGTTCCCTTCTTCATGAGTGCGGAGAGAGACGTAGCTAAAGGCTCGGGCCTTGGACTTAGCGAGAAAAAGTTTGCTTTCAAAAGCAATCCACACCTCTGAAATTTATTTCTGATTAGTAGAGACATGGCCTAACATCTGCTTTCGGATATAGAGGAAGCGACCAACTCGGCACAAAGCGATCGATTCTCCTTCTCCAAAGAACGTAAGCCGGATTGATTTGAGGAGATTGATCAGCATCAGTGGAATCAGCGATGTTCTCATCTGGTTTGAGTTTTGTATTGAGAAGAAAAGACTCAAGATCATGAGCTCTCACTGTCGGAAGTATCTTTTTTGTAACCTGCTTTTATTTGGCCATTGTATTTGATTTTTTCTAAAGATTTCCGAGTTGAGATTAACCAAAAATTTTACCATGCTTAAATCATCGGTCATTGAATGTGAGATAGAACATTATCACAAAATTTCATTTTAATTTCTTTTAAATATATAAATATCCCTTAAGAAAATCTACCCTTATAGCAAGGAAGTAACAATCGATCAAACACATTCATCTATTTGTAATTCCAATTAGAGTAATCTTAGGCAAAATTTATAGTGTCACATCGCGCTTGAAGAGTGAGTGAAGATCATTATAATGAGAATTTGAACTACATACTATCATGCATTTTCTTGAGGGTGTATGTCCAACATAGAAGCAATGCTAAGGTGGGTCGACAGAAATATGTGTGTCCGCCGCTATAGCCTAGAATCGAATAATATCAGGTGAAGATTTTTGTCATTACAAAATACAACTCTCATAAATCATGAATATGGAAATAAGAGTAAAAGAAACTGTAGAACGCAATCCATAAACTTTACACATTTTTTTTTTAATGAATAAGGTAGTTCCTTTGGTTGAACTGCGCTTTTGTGCTTGCAGATTTGGGCTGGCACTTGCAGATGTGTATGTTTGTAAGTGTGAGCTACGCTTGCAAGCCTAATGCAGGGCTTTGAATTGAGTCTACTCTTAACAGTATATGCTTGTGACCTATACTTTTGAAGTGGATCTTTTTAGATATTCAGCTTTTTATTATAAATAATAAAAAAAAATTTCATTTACTAGAAATAAATTTCTGCTATTTACTTTAAACAGAAATAACTATAGCTGTCAAAAAAAAAAAAAAAAATATATAGAATCATATATCTTTATCATGCTTTGTTAAACAATGTAATTTAAAGACAAAAATCAATTTTGGGGAAAATATCGATCAAGCTATCTGAAAATAAAGGCAATAAAGGCACAAATAATGAAAAATACATGATTCAAAATATGTAAAGAAAGATAATTGGCTTTTAGGTAAAGGTATTGCTTTAAATAATTGGGTTAAGGTGGTAGGTGTGGTTAGTTAAAATAGTGCTCTCAAGTAATTAAGGTAGTACTTTTATCTAAAAGCCAATTATTTTTCCTAATATATTCTTAATCATGAATTTCGATTATATATTTCTCATTATTCATACCTTTCTTGCCTTAATTTTCATATCCATAGCCTATACATACTTTTCCCAAAAAAAAAATAATAAAATTCTAGCACAACATAATTAATCATGGTCTTTGTTTAACAAATATTGCAGGTGACCCGCCTGAGGTGCGGAGGGTTTGTTCTTGCACTGCGCTTTAACCACACGATGTGTGATTCCCACGGGCTGGTTCTGTTCCTGAACGCTGTCCCCGATGGCCAAGGAATAGATTCCTATCTCCGCACGCCCATGGCAAAGGAGCTGATGAATGCTCGAGAACCGCCGCGTATAACATATATGCACCATGAATTTGAGGAGCTATACGACACAAAGAGCACATTAGAGCTTATAGATGGTATCCATACAGTCCACAGATCTTTCTTCTTCGGCCCTAAAGAGATAACAGCTCTGAAGACGCGAATTTCCCGAACTCATGGTCCATGCACCACGTATGAGGCACTAGCCGCCTGCGTGTGGAGATGCCGGACAGTCGCATTCGGGCTGCTGACAGAACTTGTCCGGTTTTCAAGCACGGTGAACGGGCGGGGCAAACCGGGTTTGCAGCTTCCGTCCGGTTACTATGGTAATGTGTTTGCCTATCCCGCTGTACCCGCCAAGGCAGGAGAACTATGTGAAAATCCATTGGGATTTGCAGTTCGGTTGGTGAAGAAGGGAAAGCCTGAAATGATCGGAGAGTACTTAAAGTCGATGGCAGCTATGATGGTAATGAAAGGGCGGTGCTTGTACACGGCGAAAGGGCTGTTCATCATTTCTGATAACAGCTGGGTTGGCTTTCAGGATGTGGATTTCGGGTGGGGGAAGCCCTTATATGGTGGGATTGCTAAGGCTGTGTTTCTTATTAGCTTCTTTATGCGGTATAGAAATAGTAAAGGAGAGGAAGGGATTGTTGTCCCTGTGTGCTTGCCTCTTCCTGTCATGGAAAGGTTTGAAGAGGAGGTGAAGAGAATGATTGGAGAGGAAGCAGATGAAGTTGTATGAAAGGTCTAATCAATGTTAGACGTTGTGTATCAATGACTGGGAATATGTATTTTGTCCATTTTCTGGTTAAGGATGCTTTTGATGTAATGGGTAGGGATGAGTTTGAAATTTTGTGTTGTTATCAATAATATCAAATCTTTGAGATTATACTTTGGGTTGTTCGTTTGTGGCAACAGATTTTTATATTATTATATGGAACTTTTATATCAGCTGATACATTTGTTATCGTCATCATCCATAGTGATGATAACATTCTGTTTCTCATATTTTTCATGTGAAAAAGTTGTGTAATTTCCTTACTTTAGTGGCACTTGCAAAGTTTTGATGATTAACCTGCTTCTGGAGTTCTTGTGCTGTGCTGTTGTGATATTATTCACTTGTCTGGTCTAATCCATTTTGTTTTTCCCCATGTTTTTTCTGTTTTTGTTTCTTCTTTCATGTTTCTTTGAATGATCTTGTTTAGTTGGGTTGTGCCTCCTTTTTTTTTAATTTTAAAAAAAAATGATCGTTTGCCTCGAACCAATTTGAAGTTGGATATTGTTTCTTTTTTAGTTAATTATTCTCCTAAAATTATCACTCCCTAATTTAATGATGAATTTTCTCTCTAACAAAACATAGTGGTTGATTCTGATCATGACAGTTAATGAATTGAGCTATACATGATCATATTCTTTTTGGTAATATAATTCCATTAAAAAGTACATGGATTAATGCTAAGTCATCAGTTCTTGGATAGGTGAGCTTTAACATAAGAATCATTTTATAGTCATAATTAATTTTAAAAATATTTATAAAGAAAATAAATAAAATAAATAAAATAAAAGTACACATTTGCATTAATTTTAATTTTTTATAAAATTAGAAAGAATTTACCTATTTTAATATTTTGGCTATGACATGCATAAGATCCGTCGGGCTAACAAGGCATGACGAATAAAGTTGATCAAATTGGTCTAACCCATTTTAAACGCAGCGAATGAAACGGGGCGGCTATTTCCGACTCTGCCAAAGACAATGGAGGTCCATAATAGTCACTAGTTGTTCATCACTATGGTCTCTCTATTGACAAAGGTATAAAGACCTCACAATGAGGAGAAACACTTATCAAGACTGAAGGAATATGTAGATAAGCCTCTACACTTCATTATTGATGTCAAATCAAGAATAATTCATCAGTTAAAGTGTTAAAATATGATGACTTTACCAACCATTCTAACTCTTTTACTTCATCCTTCTTGGTAGCGTTACTATGCTTGATAGACTCACATGTTATAAGCAGTTAGTATAGAGATGGCTCATGTCATTGTCAAACTCCCCAAGACTATACACAGAAAGATCTACAAATCACGTTATCACGAACAAAGTTTAGATAAAGGCACAAAAGATAGATGAGTCGAGTTAGAGGCACACTAAACTCTTAGGATCAAATTCCTAAGTGATATGCACTTGTGTCTATGTTTATAAATTCGAAACAAAGCATTAAATATGCTTCAACGGGTGGGTTAGAACGAGGTTGGAAATTGAAGCGCAGAAAATTAATTTCTGAAAAAATGTAAAATGGTAATTTTAATTTGAGGCTTAGGAATTTTCTAAATCTTGGATGATGAAACAAAACCGTCGTTGGTCGTAATGTCGCGAAATCTGCATTCTGGCATAGAATTTGGTTGGATTTCGAGACAGTCGAAATTGCATGTTTTTCGAAGCATTGGATGTCAAATGACATAAGGCATGGTTTAGGGGATGCCACATGGCACTCTAAGAAATTGGCGCTTGGAAAATAATGTGGTTAAGCAAGGATGGCTGTGATAGCTGTGGGTGTGTGATCTGATAAAAGAAATAAATAGAAATAAAGAATAAAAGGAGAAAAATCAGGGGCCGCCTGAAGTTGGCTTGAGGAAAGGGAGAAATTGCCTCCCTTATTGAGTCGGTCACTAGCAATTCAAAGAGGGGAGAAATGCCAGAGAAAATGAAAAGAGAAAAAATAAATTGTGGGAAAATGAGATGAGAAATAGGGAAAAGGAAAAAGAAATAAAGCAAGAAGGAAAAAGAAAGAAAACAAAAGTGTTCGTGAGGAAAAGAAAGAAAGGAAGAAAAAGGAAGAAAGGGAAGAAAAGGGGGATTTCATTTTGATGGTCGAAGTTCGACGGTCAGAAGTAAAGTTAGTGCGGTTCGACAAGCTCAGTAAGGTAGGGAAATTTTCTCTTTGGGTTTATTTTTTAACCTAAAGGCCATATAAATGGTATGGGTTGTTTAGTAGGATTAGGCCGTGATTTAGTCTCGAATGATGGCGTAAATGGTGGGAATTTATGAGAGTGTTTCGGACAGTCAGGAATTGGGTTTGGAAGGTCGATTATCACGGGCGGTTTGGTTCGAGTGCTAGAAAATGCCAGGACTTTTGTGTAGGTTTCGGATCGTTCATGATGGGTTTGATTCGGAGGTCTTTGTCCAGGTTCCCCCTTGAACCAATGTTGTGTTTAATATAACTTGGTCATCACTCATCCGAATTGAGTGATTCAGATTTTTGGGTAAAATAGACTTATAGAAGTACATATCTCCTTGAAATAGGTATATCCAAATTTCGAACCCTTAAGGCTCAGAAATTCATCCAAAGTGGAGTAGCCTGTTATGGTGTCTGACGGCACAAGTAGGACAAAATTGTCATTTTATGATTGTTGGCTTCCAACCGGATGGATTCTCTTCTTCATCCAGAACTCTGTTCGGGTGTTAACGACTCTATGAAAAGCCCATTGAGTCAAGGTTAACCATGTGCCTGTGGAGGTAGTGGGTGATCTTAACCTTTTTGAAAACCTATGTTTTTGCACCAAGTGTGCGGGTTGCTTGGTTATTAATCGTCTTAAATAAAGTCGGGTTTGACATGACTATTGCATAGCATGTTATAGGCTATTGTATTAGGTAGGAATTTTCATGAGTTAGCCTAAGGAAGGTTGTACGACATTATTCGTTTAGTCATGGAATGATGTATGGATGCATGGAACCAAACTGGTTCATGTTATAGAAGACGATGAGTACCACTGTTGGATGGAGTCCCAGATTGTGACCTTGTTGTGTGTTATGGCTTATGTGAATAACATGTTGTGTGAAAGTATCGTATTTATTCTGGCTATTGATATATTAGCATGGATTGCGTGGATGTAAATGTAAAAATTATAATTATCCATGGTGTGTTAATGTTCATGTAGCACTCGTATACGTAACATGAAGGAAAATACGTGACATCATCGTTTCATACATGCAGTCCCACCGGCGCAGCCAGTCGGGTGTGGGTGCATGGTATTGAGTATTCGGGTGTTGGTGAATGGGTCGTGAGCTAAGAAAATGGAATGAGAGTCAAGGTTGAGACTCACGAAGTGTAAATTGATCAAAATGATAAATTACATGTTTTGGGCGGAGCGGTTGGAGTAGATCCCCCGAGTGAAAAGACTTAAATGTTGTGTGGTTAGGCGTGATTCTAGGCGATGTAAGTTCGCGAAAATGTTGGAAAGGCGTCGGCGTCCTGCGGTGAAAACCCGAAAATGTAGCCCGTAAAAAAAAAAAAAAAAAAAAGAAAAAGAAAATCATGATTTGATAAATTAAAATTGGAGGTTGTCGATATTTTAAGTCATTGGGTTAAATACCAATAATTTGGTTTCCCACCTTGCGATTTGAATGTGGAGAATTCGGTTGGGACTTAGGTTGTGAGCATGAGGGTCACGTCTCATGCGTGACAGGAACATTTCATATAATGTTGCATAAATTGAAATGTGATTGATGTTATATGCGCCATTGCATACATTTTAGGTAGGAGTAACCCTTAGGAAAACTTCTACTGGGCATTGCTCTCTGTCTCTCGTCGTGGGACCACACTTTTCCAGTCTGAGTCGGTCTGACGTCCCAGCCCTCATATGGGACCCACGTAGGGGATGAGGAGGCTAGGATGCGGCTTCGTTTTGTTTGTTTTTGTCTTTTGTATATTTAAGTGAAACCCAGAAACATGTATACTGCTGTTGTATAAGGGCATTAAATGGGTATTGGTTAAATAGTCTATCATATATTTTTGTATATTTGTGAATAAAATATGCAGGAATTGGTCTTAAAATATGAGACAAATGAGTGTGATATCGGGACCTTGATTTACAGGGTTCAGCGGGTGATGTTGTCGGCGGGACCCACGGATAGGGTGTCACATTTATATCGAGAACAGATGGCAGTTACCTAAGGGCTCGGGTGTAGGTATCCATTAGTGTGATCCACGATACGGCTTTACAACGGTATCGAAGCCGTGCGATTACCTTAGAAGTACCGATGGGTTTATTCATAAGTGTGGTTTTGATACTGGCATTAAAGCTTGGTATCAGAGCATAGGTACACGAGTACCTAGGGCTTGAGGGACATGGGTTTAGGCCACGGCTATTGCGATGAAATTGATACCAGCGTCATAGCTTGGTATCGAAGTTTCGGTACACTAATACCTAGGAGTTCATGGGACGAGTTTAGATCACTATATCTATGGTGTATTTCATGTTGTGTTTGGTTGGGTGTTCCATGTTTGTGATTGTATGATTATCTGTAACAAAGTGCGTGGAAATACATATACACGGTATGATGTATATGGGAAATGTGATTGCGCGGTTATTGCACGGGAAATTATATGCATAGTATAATGTGTATAGGAAAATGGTAAACGCTAAGGTTAGGAACTATAACCTTAGGGGTCCGGAAAATGAAATGAACCAGAAATAGTTAATTTTTTTAAAAAAGAAATAAAAAAAAGAAAGGGAGTGAGTGAATTAACGCCAATTAAGAAATAGACGAGTTAGTTCATGGTTTATTTAGAATCTATTAGTAATTGGCATGTGCATTTACTAGTTGAATTTGGAATGAAATTAAATGAATCATGTTGCCATTTACATGTGGGTGGCGAGTCGAGGCGGGCCTTGAGAGGTCTTCCACGAGGTGCGGGTCGGACACTGCATTTTTACTGGGCCCCCTTTGTTGATTTGTTGGGATTCTTGTCTTGCCATGCCGCAGTAGTGTGGTAGGAGTCATGGAAGTGCAGGTAACCTCGGTCGAACATCATCCTTTGACATTTATGAGGGGGGGGATCAGTGGCGGTGATCGGTGGTTCCGACGGATAGGAAAGTTCTTGAGGCGATGGAGATTACACTCGGACGTTATGAGGGATCGGGCTATTTTGCATTCAACTAGGGTGAGTCCAGTGTGGTGGGGCTGAATTTAAAGACCTCCCAGGGATATAGAAATGATGACTTGGGTAGAGTTCTAGGGGCTCTTTATGAGCAGTATTTTAGGCCACTCTTAGACATACGAGGCCTAGGGTTCTAAATTTGAAACGAGAACTATGACGGTGATGCGATGCGTGGCGGATTCAGGTTAGCCTTGCGTTTTGGGGATGGTATGTGGCCCACAGGACTTGGCGAGGTCAGGAGGTTTGAGAATGGGCTGAAGTTGTCCATTTGGGGGAAGATTATAGGGCTCCGCCTACAGGACCTAGACTTTATGGTTGAGGTGGCCATGACCATAAAGAGGGAGGTAGATGATGCACAGATCATCCTTGATGTAGAGGCTAGTGGTAAGAGGAAGGAGGATCAGCCTTCTTTGAGTTTGGGGAAGAGGCAGAGGACTTATGTTCCCTGAGTTCCCCGATTACAAGGGCGGCCAGTGAAGTGACATGCTTATTGCCATCGGCGGACACATGAGAGGGATTGCCGAGTGGAGTAGGATCCGGGGTTTGGGCGGAAACCAGGTCCAGTCCTTCGATTGGGACGGGCGTGGGCTCGGTTGTTCTTCGCCCCAGTGTGGGTCGAAGAACCGAGTTCGAGAGGTGTTATGCTAGCACCTCCGTGATATAGATGGGCGGAGGGGGCCAAGTTGTCGGTCGGAGTCGAATTACGGGGCTCACGGGCTAGGACCCCGGGGGACTGGGGCGTGTCACGCCATGGTACCGGAGGTGGGCGTCTTGATTGTTGGATATCGGGGTATGTTTCTATACACACATGTATTATTGTTAGATGCATTACATTCATTATCATTGCATCTTGTGTGATAGATTTGGGCTCGGAGGTTGAGGCCTCTAGAAGAGCTAATGGTTGGAAATTCTCCCCTAGGATCTAGGGTGAGAGTTGACCAGACATGTAGAGACTGTGAGTCAGTGATCTCAGGGGTTCTACTCATGGTTGGATCACATGTGCAAGAGATTGCATGTGTATGTGTGAGGAATTTTGGTACGAAATTCTTTTAAGGGGGGAAGAATGTGAAACCCTAGAAAATTCAAATTTTCTGAAAAAGGGTAAAATAGTAATTTCGTTCGAAAAATCGGAAATTTTCTAGATCTCGGATAATGAAACAAACTTCATAGATTAAATTCGTCTCACAAATCTAGCTACCACGTCGATTTTTTTATTTCGAGGCAGTGGGGTGTTGCGTTTTTCGGCGTTGAGTGTCCAGATGACATAAGGCATGGTTTAGGGGATGCCATGGCCTCCCAGAGTGACACTTGGAAAAACCATGTGGTTCACTTAAAAGGGATGACTCCACAGTAGGCCACATGGATATTGTGCAATAAAGGAAATAAGAATAAAGGAATAAAGGAAAAATCAAGGGCCACACAAGTTGGCTTGAGGAAAGGGGGAGGAAATTGCCTCCCTTGACCAATTCGGTCAATGTGATTCAAGGAGAAATGCCAGAGCTAGAGAAGAGAAGAAATGATGGGAAAATGAGATGAGAAATAGGAAAGGAAAAGAAAAGCAAAGAAGGAAAAGAAAAGAAAACAAGAAAGTGTTCTTAGAGGAGAAAAAGAAAATGAAGGAGAAAAGGAAGAAAGAAAGGAAGGATTTCGGCTTTTGATGGTCGAAGTTCTACGTCAGACTAAGGTGGTGCATGCAGCGATCTTCGTGTGGACACGAACTTAGGACTGACAAACTCCATAATGTAGGGAATTTTCCTACTCGGTTTATTTTTAGCCTAAAGGCCATATAATGATATAGGTTGTTTCAGGGGCCAGATTAGGCCTTGTGATTTAGTCTTAAGATGATGGGACTAAATGGTGGGAATTTATGAGACTGCTTTTCGGATAGTCAGGGAACGGGTTTTAAAGGTCGAGTATAGAATCGGTTTAGTTATGGACGTGGAAATTCATGTTGAACTTTGTTGTGTGTAGGTTTCGGATTGTTCGCGAAGCGGGTTTTGATTAGGGAGGTGCTTTCCAGTTTTCCCCTTTGAACCCATGATTGTGTTTTGACCATAACTTGGTCATCACTCATTCGAATTAAGTGATTCAAATTTCTGGGTAAAATAGACTTATAGGAGAACATATCTCATGAAATAGAGTATATCAAATTCGAACTCGTAAGGCTTATAGAAATTCATCTAAAGTGGAAGCGTGCGCTATGGTGTCGCAATGACGGAGTAGAATAAGAATTGTCATTTTCGATTGTTGGCCGATTTCGGGATGACCATAGCTAGCCGTCCGAACCTTTCAGTTTGAGTGTTCTTGGACTCTATGGAAAGCCCATTGAGTCAATATTCTAGCCATGTACCTGTGGAGGGTAGTAGGTAATTATAACCTTTCCAAAAACCTATGTTTTTCACCAAGTGTGCAAGTTGCTTAGTTATGTCGATGTAAATAGCCGGGTTTTGACATGACTATTGCATAGCATGTTATAGGCTATTGTATTGGGTAGGAATTGTCATGAGTTAGCCTAAGGAAGGCTATACGACAATATTCGTTTAGTCATGGAATGATGTATGGATGCATGGAACCAAACTGGTTCATGTTGTAAAGGGCCAAGTAATTACCACATTTGGATGGAGTCTGGTGTGACTATTGTGTGTTATAGGCTTATGTGAATAACATGTTGTGTGAAAAGTACCATATTAGTATATACTGATGTATTAACATGGATTGCATAGATGTAAATTATATGTAAAAATTATAATTATCCATGGTGTATTAATGTTCATGTAGCACTCATATATACATGTAACATGAAGAAAAATGCATTGGCATCATGCATTTCATATGCACGGTCACATCGCGTCGAGTCAGGTGTGGGTGCATGGTATTGAGTATTCACCGGTGTTGGTGAATGGGTCGTGAGCTCGAGAAAAATGGGACCAAAGTCAAGGTTGAGACTCACGGAGTATAAATTGATCAAAATGATGGAAATTACATGTTTTGGGCGGGCAGTTGGGAGTAGATTTGGTGAAAGACCCGAATGTTATTCACGGTTAGACATGATTCAGGCGATGTAAGTTGAAAATGTTGGAAAGGCGTGCGGCCCGTTCTCGCCCAGTGAAAACACAGAAAATCCATAGCCTGAGAAAAATCATGATTTTATAAATTAAAATTGGAGGGTTGTCCAGTGTTTTAAGTCATTGGGTTAAATACCAATGGCTGGTTTCCACACTTGGCAATTTCAGGTGTGGGGGAGTCGGTTGAGACTCGGGTTGTGAGCAGGGTCGCATCTCGCCATGACGGAACATTTAAATATAATGTTCCGTAAATTGTATGAAATGTGATTGATGTTTATGTACGTCATTGCATGTGCATTTTAGGTAGGGAGTAACCGCATGGGAAAACTTTACTGCGGGCGTTGCTCACCTGCATCGTGGGACCCCCTTTCGAGCGGTCAGTCTGGGCGTGCGACCGCATAGGGTGTGGGGATGAGACGGATCTTTGTTCGTTTTTGTTTTGTTTTGTCTTGTATTATGTCGACGGAACGAAACATGTATACCTTTTTGTTGTATAAAAGGACTGTTAAATGGATTGTTGGTTAAATAGTCTATCATACATTTTTGTATATTTGTGAATTAAATATGCAGAATGGATCTCGATATAAAGGCAAAATGAGTGTGATGTCGGGGCGCTGGTATTTAAGTTTCCATAGGTTGTGTTGTCGGCGGGACTGAATAGAGTGTCACATAAATATTGGTTTTGATGGATATATTAGTTCTTGGATTTTACAGATATATCGAAGATATATCGGTGGATATTTTTATGAGTATCGATATATCATAAATTAACAAAAAAATACTTTATCAAAATACTTTGTAAAAATGTAAAAATGACATTAATAATCAAATATATACATTGAGATTACATTGCAATGAGTTTTTAAAACCAAAATGAAGATCGATGTGGCTCAATTGCAACATTTGATGAAGGGATCCCATCTCAGTGAAGACAATACTCATACCAGGACATGGTGTTCCTTTAATATTGATTACAAGATCGGACATGCCATGCATAAATGTCTTGACTTGTACCCACAACCTCTCCATGGATAGGAAATTCAGGGTTCACCCACATGCTCGTTTGAAATTCTTGTTGCATTTGATATGGAATGTGGAATGGAATTTGTTCAGCATGAGGATAATTTATTATTCCATATTCTTCATCAATGGAAGCTGAAGGATTTGAAGAAGGATGACCATAACTCATTGTGTTAGGAGGAAAAATGTTTTCACCATTAGATGAATCACTGTATTGGGTGTTAATGCTCATGGACTCAAAACTAGCCAAAAATGAATCCTCATTGTGTTGTATCATCCTTCATTGTCGACTTATATATGGCTTTCCAATGGTTTCAATACCTAGACCCTGACTTTTCGTGGGCCGCGGTCTTCATCTTGTGTAGCATGTGTGAAATGATCTTGGCCCGGTGAATGGACTCGATGGATATTGACTTTGTTGTCGATGCTATATCCCGCCATCATTTAATATCACTACCATCATTAGTCACATCTCCTCTTGAGCCGTCATAACCTATAGTAAGTATCGGCAAAGCTAGATTCTGCTACTATGTTCAGCACTTGAATCAAAAGAGGGTCGAGAATTAACAACGGAATAAAATGAGTGTGAAAACCCTAGTAAAGTGAAATGATAGATTACCGTTACAGTACAAGCTGCAAGCCTGGGAATTTCTCTAGATCTTAGATGACAACACGGATCACACCGTTGAGTTCGTCTTGTGAAATCTAGTTACCCAGTCGAATTACGTCGGATTTCGAGACAGTCGGAATTTCATGTATTTAGAGGCATTGGGTTTCGTGTGACACATAGCATGAAGGCACATGCCATGTGATACTGTAACCTTGTGCGTAATGGCAAGAAGGATGTGTCTTAAGGATAGATGGAGTGGACATGAGTGTCATCCATGACACTTGTCATGGATGAAGAAACATGTGGGTGACACATGGAAACCATGTGTCACACCACTAAGTTGAGAACAACTTAAGTGGGGAAGTGGAATTCAATGGGAATTGAGTGGAAATTAGTTTGGTGGGAAGGAAAAATGGAATGGAAAAATATAATGTGACCAGTTCGGCAAAGGAGGAGCAGAACGGAAAGGAAAGAAATAAGAGAAAAGAAAAAGGAAAGAAGGAAAGAAAGGAAAGAAGAGGAAAGGAAGATCTAGCTTCCAGTAGGTCTCCGTTCGAGCGGTGAAGTTTAGCGGACGAGGGTGAGTTCGTTTATGCTCCGAGTGAGGGTTCTCTCATCTTATAGAATTCTTTGTCTAAGAGGTCATTCAATGGCCATGAGGTATAGCCACTAACGATGGGTTGGTTGAACAATTTTGATCAGGCTAGCGATAATTGGGACTAGTTTCTAGGTCCTTTATGTTCCTAGAACTGTGGTTTTGGAACAGGTTATGTTTGCTGGAAAATATGGGATTTGAGTGTGATAAATTGGTGGCGTGTCATTGCTGGATATGGACTAACATGCTGAATTGTATATGTTGTTTCTGGGTCTGAATATGAAAATCCAGTTTGTGTGTTGTTGCTTGATTGAATGACATGTAGGTTGTGTGAAAATCATGTTGATATATGCTTATTTGATGGATTAACATGGGTTGTCTGATATATGTGAATTACATGCAATATATATAATTATCCATGATTTGTAAATGTTGCATGTAGCTCTCATTATGCATGAAACATGAGATAACATGCAGTGGCATTTCTATATTGCATATGCACGAGGACATCGCGCAAAATGGGTGCGAGTGCATGACATGAATTAACACTGTGTTTGGTGTTTAATGGTGGGCTCTGTCTAAGGGACAACGTTCTAGAGTCGCACAGTTTAAATTATGTGTCGAGTAGTAACAAGAAGAGATAGAAACCCCCTCATGTGGAAGGCTTGCATCCTTGGTTAGACATATGTACCCAGCGATGAAAGCCCGCGAAAGTGTTCGAAGGCACACGACGCTTGCGATGAGACCCCGGAAAGTTCGTTACCCACAAAAGACACATGGATTTTGAATAAATCAGTTTATCGGAGGTTGTCCAATGAGTTGAATTATAAAACAAAAATCTTTTGTTTTTGCAATGACGGTTTTCATACATGGCATATGCATGTGTGGGAAGTCGATGAGGGCTCAGATATTGACATGACATGTAGACCTTCATGCTTAGAAATGTATATGATTTTACTTAATGTGTTTATGAATGTTGAATCATGGCATTGCACATGTGCATAGGTGGGGTAGCCTTGTAGGAGAATTCCTCTACTGAGCATTGCTCACCTCGTCGTGGGAGAAAATATTTACGGGTATTGAGGTACATAAAGGGTGGACCTCATATGAAATCTTAGTAGTGAAGAAATTTAGAATTATAACTTTATTATGTATTTTGTAAAATTAGACGGAGTTTATCCAGTTTAATTTATGTAAGGAAAAAATTATTTGTAGTAAACTCATTTGATTTGTTGACATAGTTTAGTAAGTTTTTCCTAGATTTTATGTTACTTTTATTATACAGAGGCTATAGCATTGAATTTCTTGTGTTTTGGAAAAGAGTGGAGGTGCAGGAAACGCTAGAAAGACTACTGCATGGTTTAGCAGGTTTTAGGTCGCGACAAGGGTTCCTGGTTGAGATGGAGCTTTTCTGGAGTTGTGTCACGACAAGGTATTTTATTTCACAACAGAGGTTGGTCACGACCGGGGGTTTTTATGTCGCGACAAAGTGTAATTGTGTTGCGACAGAGTTTCTGGAACTATGTCGTGACAGAATATTTTATGTCGCGGCCGGAGTTCGGGTGTAGGGAGTCCTGCCACTGACGAGGTCACGGTGAAATTTTCTGGTCGCGACGAGGTACCTAAGTGTCGCTGACAGGGTTTAGTCAGCTGCTTAGAAAGGGTTTTGTCGCGACAAAGGCTTCTATGTCGCGGCAATTTGGTCGCCTGATAGAAAGTCTTCATGTCGCAACAAAATTTTGATATGATGTCGCGACGATTAATGACATAAGCCTTTATGTCATAACAACAATTACATATGAGGGTCGTCGCGATAAGAGGTAAATGTTTTTCGTGACCAAGGCATCACGACATAAAGTTGTGTCGAACATGTGTAGCAGTGTGGATCGAGATTTTGCATCTCCATCATCAAATGGAGAGGTCGACCCACGTTGGAATAATTGATTATCCTCTTAACTTCCTGGCTTCGAATTTTGAAATGTCGAATAAATCAAAGTAATTATCTTTAGCAACTTTATCGGTCTCTTCTTGCATATCATGTATCTTTAGTTTCATGTTATGGTAACAAAAAACTAATTGTTGAAGCCTAGGGTAAGCAAGCCGATTTCTTTGTTTTGTATATATTGAAGCGAATGTGCTCGATTTCTCACACGCTGAAGAAGATGCGATTTGAAAAGAACCTTAGAACAAATTCCTGATATTGAAGTGTAGTTCCATACATAAACCATCATTCAGTTGCAATAAAAATAACTAACATTCAAAATCTAATAATAACATGATAATAGACTTTACTTTTAAAGTTTTAATGAGAAATAACATTGACCAGGAACCATTAAATCTCTTGAAATTGTGTAGCTCTATCAGAATCCTCTTTTCGTCTCGAAACATTATAAGTTGTGAATTCAAAATGTAACTTGTCAAATCAATTTAAGTGTAATTATGACAAATAAATTGAATCGATTAATTAGAATTGTAACCTATTGATGCACCTCATTTCCAAATTTACAAGCTGCGGTAGTAGAAGATAATCTTGAAACCACATTGTAAGCGACTTGGAGTAGCTCGAGTCCTCACCTTTCAAGTCTATATTGAAATCTTGGATTCAAATAATATGCTACAAAAGTGATTTAGAATTAGTATGTGATAAAAAGAAAATAATAGGCTTTAAATGTGATTATGATATCGTTTAGTTACCTGCTGCATGAAGAGGATGTTTGAGGATTCTATCCCTACGATATGAGATGATTGTTTTGACCTAATCTTTGGCATTGAGTTTATGTAAATTTTGAATCATTACTCGAATCAACTCATACACAAATGCCATTTTTGGGACAACTTCATAATCAACAATGTGAAGAACTATATATAGTGTCTCATGTATTGACACTAGCTTAGAGACCTTCTCGCAATATGTATGATCAAACATGAGTATTTCAACCTCATGTCCAATGGTCGATCGACTAAGCTTGTGAGAAGCTCATTCATCACTAATAAAGATCTTCTTAAAATCAGCCCTCTTTTTTAGAAGACTTTATACGGAGATGTAATTTGTCACAAATCTTGTTGCCCCTGGAAGCATAATATCTCCACCCTGAGCCTTTCTCATTTCTGACTGACCCGGCCGTGATTGTAGATTAAGCTAGTGATTTTTCTATACATTGTGTCGATTCCATGTAATGGCTCTTTTGCAATGTCTTCAAAATAAAGTCAATGCGGTGTGCTACACATGGATTCAAATATAAATTGTACTTCTTTAGTAACGCTTCCTCTTTCTGAATGTTGATCATTATCTGTAGCAATTTGCCGACATTTGCTTCACTGACTTCATGATCAAGTCCTTGACAAATCATAAATGTATTTGTTGTCTTTTATCTTTCTCCGAATGCATCAACGGACTTGAGGAATATTGTGTTTCACGAATATACCATGAAATTAATGATGCTCAATTTTATGGGACCCGTTCGTCTCCTTTTATAATTATTGCACTGATAGGTCTTCATTTATTCCTTTGGATGTTCACATAATCTTCCATGCACATACTCCATATCCAAGTATTTGTTTTTGATTTCATATGGAGATGATGGCTTTATTCCCATGCCTACAAGTAGAATTAAAGGAATTAATTATATGGTTTTCAATTATAATATAAGATAATTTTATTAGAAATTGGCTGATTTTCCTGTCTACGGCTTGTTGTACACCAATAATCATGTTCTTGAAGTTGCGAGTGTGTTTTGTGAGGCTGCAACACTCTCATGAAGAACTTACTAATTAGTTGGCACATCGTTTCTTTGATTGCACCATCTTTGAAAGAAAGATTTTTAATGTTCTTGTCTTCTTTGCGAAGGTTGTATAATGATGGAGCAAGAGGTGGTGATAGATCTGACTATGTCACACTTTGAGATCTTTGCATGCATCTTGTTGGATCAATCGGCTGTGATTGTGAAGGCTCACCTATTGAAATATCTCAATTAGAAATCGAAGTGAATTCGTTTATTCTACAAAAACTAATTTAAGTTAAAGATTTACCCATTTTTCTTTTGCCTCTCGTAAATCCTTCTTCTTGTTGTTGATTCCATTCACTAGTTTTTGATGCAAGACATGCTGCTCGAAATTTAGCTCTCTCATCAGGGGTCATGCCAGTCGGATACATATATACATTATCCTCCTCTTCCTCTTCATCCTCATTCTCATCGATGAGTATCTATGGTGTCTAATTGTGCCTCCTTAGTTAAAACAAATTTATTCTATAATGTTGGCTTCTTTCTTCGCTTTATTTTTATAGTGCAAGTTGCCTCATTTCTTGTTTCACTTAGGATACATTTAGTCACTTTTTGTATTTGAGTGGGGATCAAATGTGATAGGTGAAATTTAAAGAAAATGATCCTACTACTCTTTATCACGAACCACGATAATTGCATATTGTACCATTTTATTCCCCTCCACATATTGCAATATTTCCCACGTTGGATCCTAGGCCTCCCATTACTTCCTTTATCCATCTATTAAATTAAACTTATATAAACCATATTATTATATTCAAGGAAAAAAATATCGGTAATTACGAATATATCGGTACTTAGATTTTACGGAAATATCGGTTGATATTTTGACAAAAATATCGGTAATGCAAAAATTAACAAAAATATCGGTAATGCAAAAATTAACAAAAATACTTTAAAATTCATGGAAGTACTTTTTGAACTTCTCATGACATAAATAAGCAAATATACACTTGTTGAAAGACGATACCATTATAATTTATCATTACATCCTGATAGTCATTTAAAACAAAAAATGACTGATGTGGCTCCATTACATTGTTGTGAAGGATCCCATCTTGATGAAGACAATATTCATGCATAGACATGTGGTGCAATAATATTGATTGTAGCTTTGAATATCATGCGCCATTTGTTGACTCCTACCCCTGAGCTTCTCGAGTGGATAGGAAATTCGAGGTTCACCATGCTCGTTTGAAATCCTTATTGCGTTTTGATATGGAATTTGGAATGGCATTTGTGGATCATGAGGATAGTTAACCATTCCATATTCTTCACCAATAGAACATGAAGGATGTGAAGAAGGCTGATCATAACTCATTGTATAAGGAGGAAATATGTTGCCCTCATTCGATGAATCACTGAATTGAGTTCCAATACTCATGGACTCAAAATTGGCCGAAAACAAATCCTCATTGTATGGTGTCATCCTTCGTTGTCTTCCTCTATATGGCTTTCTAGTGGCTTCAATACATGGCCTGGCTCTCCTAGACCCATGGTCTGCATCTTGTGTAGCATGAGTGAAATCATCTTCTCCGGTGAATTGGCTTAATGGATATTGTCTTTGTTGTGGATCTGCAATATCCCCACCATCATTTCCAGTATCACTACCATTATTGGTCCCCTCTCCTCTTGAGCCATCATAACCTGTAGTAGAAGTACCATCAAAACTTGGTCTACTACTATGTTCAACACTTGAATCAAAAGAAATTCGAAGTAATGTGGGTTAGAATGTGGCGCCCCATTCCCGAAGTCAGTTGACAACGAATCAACCCATGGAATACTCATGAATGTTGGGTGACAGCACTATTCCGCGAAAATGGCGAGTCTCACAATAAGGAGCTCTACCCACGATATGGCCCTATCCCGACATGATATCATAGCATATATATGAATAAAAGGGTCCTTGGCCGTCTGTGATACCCGTCAATATATCACAGACCATATCATACCATAGTTTCAAGAGTTAATAATTCCTCTTATTAAACATATATTAAGTTTAAAACATTCTAATACACATGTATCCAGCTAAAACACCAAAGCCACAACTCGACTTTCTTTGAGCTAGGCCTCTAGGATGAGTTGTCTCCTACGTCTTCCACTGTACACCAAATAATATAATTCCCTCAACGGGTGAGCTATCATGATAGTGGAATCACACACAAATAGGTTACTCACCGCCTAAGTGCATATTGATGCTCAGAGTAAACACACATTCAAGCAAATTCGTGATCCTACTTGAATGTAAATGACAAACCCATGTCAGGAGTCCTCGCAGACTCCCTCACTTACTGAAAATGCATGGATGAGAAAGCGTTATTTTCAAAACAAAGGTATTTGTTAGCGTAGACTGACCCTCAGATATAAGTAGTGGATGGAGCTCAGATAGTCTTATTTATTAGACTGTATAGATGTATATCGATTGGGTATTTCAGACGATTGATATTTTATATGGACTACCCTAGATATTGTATTGGATACACTCGGAGTAATTATTATTATTATTAGTCAACCCTCCCGAAACAAATTCTCTCAATAACCACCTCATTACTCACTCCTATTGTTCTAGGGTGCCCTAGTCATATCGATGCATAGTACGATTCGATACAATTTATACAACACGTGTTAATATATAAAACATGATATACACTAGCATGATTAATCAACACAAACATGTTATGCTATTTCACAATCATTACACCAAAAATTAAACTCACATGGGTTAATTAACAAACCTGAGCAATTCATTTTGAATCGCTCAAACCAAACCCGTTTCACACAAAATTATTTAGGTATCCTTATTCACGTGAGCAGTGAAACCCTCGAGATTGGTTCATGGCCGTCATCGATATCGGTTCCGCCCATTGAACCTGAATTTCATAGTCATTTTCATCCCCTCATGCATCCTGATACAATTTATTTCATAATTTATAAATAACCATCAAAAACGACCCGACCTGATCCGCGAATTTGTATAAATGAGCCAAAAATTACAACAATTCGGTTCAATTTAAAGCCGATCAAATGGCCGTTGAGCCTCAAACCAGCAAAAACATCCCTGAAAACACTTAAAGCTTTGAGTAAAAGCAAGTAGGATAAAACCCACACTCACGGGTTTGCCGAGCTGCTTAAGAGCCGAGCCAGCGTAGGCCTCGGCCCCAACGTAGGCCAGCTTTCTTCTTGCTCAGGAAAGAATTGGAAGACCAGTTGTATTCTTGAAATCTAGAGAGTCTCTCTCTCTCACTGAAAATCAAACCTAAGCCCCTTTGCATCTCCTCCCCCCTTTAATGCACGTTTTGGTCTTTTGAGGAAGAAGATGAAACCTTGTTAGTTCTTCGTCGATTATCATTAAACATTTCAAAAATGACATCTATGTCCCCAGGCTTTGGATTTTTGACACGTGGCACGATCTCGGCCGTCCGTTCCCATCATTTCTCTACTCATGCAACTTGTGTCACATGAGTACATGTTATATGTGACTTTTGTCACATCGAATATCGTTTCTTTGCAGATGCAGCGATGCCTCGAAAACGATGTAAATTAGATTATCTCGGGAATTTGGCAAATTAAACGTGGTAGCTAGATTGACCGATTCCAACGGTGAAATCCGTTTCATCATCCAAGATTTATAGAATATTGTTTCACAGAAAATTACGTTTTTGCCACTTTTTTCCAGAAATTAGATTTTAGTGGGTCTTATATTCTCCCCTCCTTAAAGATTTAGATGCGAAATTCTGTACAGTCACTATGAAACACATGCATATGCAGTGCACTCTACCATGCATGTATACTAGTCATTTAAATATTAACTGACTAAACCACGTACCTACATCCTAAGCGAAGGGATAGGTGGCCGCATCGTGTCCTCACGCTCCCGCGTTAACTCCTGGCTCCATGGTGCTGCCATAACACCCTCTCACTAACCTCACGGTCTTCGTCTGAAACCACAGTCCCATTTATCCATAATGCACACTTTGGTCCCTCCTCGAAGGTCCCTTAAGTGTCGACCTTAGTCTCCCAGATCCACTTACATGGGGTACGGATCTGCTTGGAGAATGCTTCGGGAGCATGGAGACGTGAAATACCTCGTGGACACCTGACATGCTGGGCGGTAAAGCCAACAGGTACACTATAGTGCCTACCCTCTCGGTATCTCGGGACCACATAAACCTCGCGATAGCTTCCCTCGCTTGTTGAACCTGACCACTTATCTCTTAGGCATCACCTTGAGTCGTGATCTACAACCTCGAGACTCACAGGGTCGGCGTCGTACATCCATGAAGCTCTTCTGCAGGCTGCGGCTAGGAGGAAGGCGTTGTCGTATCAAGCTCACCTTCTTGGAGTGTCTCTGTCGGATCCCGGGACCGGGTGAGACTCTCTCAGCCTCGGTGGCATAACGATGATCTACACTTGGCCTCATCTGATGCCTCATATGGTGCCATTTGTATACTCGCTGATAACTATTGTTGTGGCGAATTCACTAAGGAAAATGCCTCCCGGCTACCTTGTGGGCTGAGGCATGCTCGTAGCATGTCGTCTAACGCACAATATATAATCAGCTGGCGTGTAACCATACCTGATTCCTTCTTAGTGTGTAAGCGCTAACCTTCCCGAGTCTGTCATTGTGATCAATGGATCGTCAACTGGTGCATCATCATGAATGACATCCATCTAGAGCCTAGCAGGCTCGACAACACTTGATGGCAATTTCCAAGGGTTATCGAATCTCGAGTCACTCTCGGCTCCACATCACTTGACTCACAAGTCCGTGTGATAGCGGCCAGGTGTGCTTTCATCTCGAGTCACTCAGGCTCACATCCCTTTCGACTCTAAGTCATGTGATAGCTTGATCGTATGCTTCATCTCGAGTCACTCTGACTCCTATCACTCTGACTCTAAGTGCAATGTGATAACTTATTTAGTGTGTTTTCATCTTGGGCAGCATAACTCTTGGCTTACTTGAGCCTCTTTACATTCACACATAGATTCGGATATCTCCATGGGTCTCTTACACCACGAGAAATTCGGGATACCTCCGGGTCTCTTACGCTGAAATTTGGGACGTCTCCCGGGTCTCCTTACCCACATGAAATTGGGATCTCTCCGTGACTTAGTGAGTGCATCAGCCACCACGTTGCCTTACGGGGAGATGGTAATGCGAAGTGAAGTCATAATCCTACGGAACTCCATCGTCTGGGTTGTCTCATATTGAGGTCTGTTTGTGTGAAGATATACTTCGGACTTTGTGAGTGCAGTACACCTCGAACCTCTGACATATAAGTAGTGGCTTGAAATCTTGAAGCGAAGACTACGGTCGCCCGACTCCGTATCGTGTGTGGGAGTAGTGCGCTCATGATTCTTGACTTACGGAACCATAAGCTACTACCCACTCTCGAGCGCATCAAAGCACATCTCGGTGGCCTGCGGGGCATCCACGATACTTGTGGCCTTTGTCCTGCAGGACTATCAAGATAGAGTTAGGAAGTAGTCTCTCTTCAACTCCTAGGATGCCTCCTCACATCGATCATCCCAGTCCAAACTTAACCTCCTTTGGTCCAGCCTTGTCATAGGTCATCTTTGCTATCCGGGAGAAATCCTCGATAGATCTCTGTAATACCCGGTGATCGAAACTACGTATCTCGGTAACCGGTCTCTCCCGGCTCATCATGGCTCGACCTTCTGCGAGTCAGCGACCGCTAATGCGACACCATGTGTCCCAAAAATCTCGCCCGATGGCTTGAAACTACTTCTTGGGCAGCGTCTTTGTTGATGGTCTTTGACAAGTGTGCAACCTGATCCTCGAGTGATCTCATGCTCCCCTCATTTGGGGTAGATCGAAATGTCATCTAGCGAGAAAACTACGATGGCCGGTCTAGATAGGGTTGGAGCATACATGCATGAGATCATGAATCTTCTTAGCATTCGTCCCGATCAAAGGGCATCATGATGGCTTCAAGAAGTGCCCATGCGATGTCCTAAACAACTGTCTCGGGATGTCCCATCTCCCCCAACCCTCGGTGATGGTAACCGGTCACGAAGGTGCATCTTGGGTAATTCGCATTCCTCTCAGTCGAAGCAGATCCGTGATCCTCGGTAATGGTCTGGAATTCTTGATTGTAACCATTTGTTCAAGCTACATGCGTAGTGATGCACGGGTCGAAGGGTCTTGTCCTTCTTCTTCGCAAATAGAACCCGAATGCCCCATGGTGAAGTGCTCGGTCTAATGAACTTCCCTTTGTCAGTGGCTCTTGTATTTGGACTCGGAGAGTTCTAACGACTTAGCGGGTGCCATCTTATCAGGAGTCATAGAGAGATGAAATGATGCTAGGGTGTAACTCGTCTCTTAGAGTCTACTACCCTCTATGGAGGTAGTCCGGGTGGCTCATACGGAAAAACATCCACATACTGCAAACTGCTAGAAATTAGATCTAAGTGCGGTCTCTCCTCGTCCTGCAGGAGTGGGCTTCATTGCTTGACCCCGTGCTTGTCCACGACACGGACTCGTGCATTTAATGCAGAGTAGTATCATGCTTGTCCCCCTTTGAAATACCACCACGAGTGCGGAGTCACAGCGTGTAGTGGTAACCATCTGCGCTCACGATGCCAACAGCCACTGTAAGATTTGTGTCGACGATCCATCCCGAGGATGACATCGAGACTGACATGTCCGTGATCCTCGGGTCCACTTGTGAGTAGAGTCTGAGATCCTCCATTTCGCAACCTCGACATATCATCCTGTTCGCCCTAATCCCACCAGGAGGAACTCACATACAGGCTCCTGCAAGGTCTCGACCTCCTAATGACTCTATTACTGGCTTGATGCGAAGTAAATGAATCCCGAAGCACGAGAATCAAATAACACTCTTGCCGTGGCGAGATAAGCAAAAGCGTACTGGCCTGAATTGGGTGATCAGTCATTTCGGCCTGCGGTGTGATGGCGTAGATATGTCCATGGACCCTGATGTCACACTTTTTGTGGGCCTCGTCCTCTGCCTCTGCCCGTACTGCGCCTCTCGGGCTGCTTGTGAAATGGGAGGTGCGTGTGGCTCTGAGCGGGGCCGCTCCTCCCGGCACATGCTTAGGCTGTGGAGAGGCGTCTTGTATCCTCTCTATCCTCTGCATTTGTGCGGGATCTGTTGTCCGAAACCACACAGGATCCACATCTCTGGGGCGATCCCTCGCCGTGTGTCGGTCTGGCATGATGATAACACACCATCTGCCTCTGACGTAGCTCTCATGTCCACGGCTTGGGATGGCCATGACCTGCAGAACCCTCGTGAGCCCCAGAAGCCCTGCCGCTGCTTTCTGAGACTAGAAGAAGAGCGACTCTCCTTCCTCTTTCTACTGCACAGCATCCCAGGAGTGCTCAGGAGCATCCTCATCTCTCTGCATGGTGATTTGTCCCGACCATGGAGTCCGTATCACGTAGTGATCCTCTGATCTAGTAGAATGGACAACTTTAGTCCAGTCTCAAATCTCCTAACCTTGGTCATGTCTGTGGCCATGTAATCATCAGCAAATTGGGCTAGCTCTGTGAACCTAGCCACATAATCCATCACGGTCATTGCCCCCTGCTTTAGCTCTAGGAACTCCTGAGCCTTGGCATGCCTCTCAGTATCTGGAAAGTACTTACCCATGAACAGCTCCTGAAACTCTGCCCATGTCATAGCCTCTAGGTCTCTAGAGGTCCTTGCCCATTCCGACATACTTGGGCCTCACCCTGCGGCTGGGCCTTGTGCTTTGTTCTGGTCGCATCGGAGGTAATCTCCGTGGCCCTCACAACACCTTCTCGATGCACGCTGAACCAGTGCGCCTGTTGGATCTCCTCCCCCTGTGAATGTCGGAGGATGATGCGCCCCAAACCTGGAGGTTACTAGGACCTCCCGACTATATTTATACCGGCATGTGTTATAGGCCCATCGTGCAATACCTACGGCCTTATGAGGCTTCTTGATCAAATGCGGTGGGTGGTGAATGCCGGTGGTGCACGACCGATTACCGGAATTGGATGCCCTCTACGTCCTCGTCCTCGACTAGTCATCTACATAGTTTAAATGGTAGTTAAATACAATGCAGTATCTCTAAGGCATAAACACGGCCAGAGACATTCATGCTCGAAAAATAGTGCTTCACCTTACCACGTCAATGCATTCCTAGGAAATGCAATATAAATATCTCATATTTAAAATTTTTGTACTCTTTTTTTTTTTTTCTATTTCCCTTTATTTTATTTTATTTTATTTTTCGAAAAAATTTTGTGAACAGTGACTGGAAATAGTGCGAGTCAGCAGTCAAGTGCACGGTGTGCACACACGACCGGCCGGCCGCGCGCGGTTGCTGAAGCCGCGTCGCGCGTGGCCGTGTCGTGGTGGTTGGCGGGTGTGCGTGGCACGGCCCCGGTAGTGTGTCGTGGGCCAGCGGCCTTGTATTGCTGCGCCAATGGCGTGCCCTTCTTATTTAATATGGTGGGTGTATTGCGCGGGCGCAGTGCCAGATGTCGTGGCCACATGTCGCGACACACCCACGTCTCGAAGCTTTCTTGGTCTGATACGATTATTGCGGCACCATCCACGGCCGGACTCTCTTGTAATCGCGATCTGATAAATTGTATCGTGACCTTCCACTCTGCCTATCGACCTCCTTCTACGTCCTGTCATTGGGTGTATTCTGACACAGTTCATCGACCTTCCGTGCGCGCCGATCCGCATTACAATCGGTGTATTCGCATTACACTGCGCCGGTACCCGACCCCCTTTTTTGTCACAATACACCCGGTGTATTTGTGATTCAAACCTTGCCTCCTCAGTCATTCAGCCCTTCTCAGTCACGATACAAAACTTGTATCGTGACACGATCTCCTCCCCCCCTCATGCCAGTTTTCCAGCCTTGGTGTCACGATACAATGACTGTATCGTGACCCAGATTTTATGTTCAAATGGGCAATAGCCCATTCAGTTCTTGCACCTTATTTGTTTTTTTTTTGTTTTTCATTATTTTTTTTTCAATCATTTCCAGCTACTGGAAAATACCCAAAAAAATATATACATTTTTTTTCTCATTTTTCAGAACACCAAATAAACTTATAAAAATTTATTTTATTCACTTTTCTTTAGTTTTACAAATTGTTAAACCTTAGAAAAAATTTTCTTCACCTCATTTTTTTTTTCATTTTCCAATAAACCAAATAAATTGCTTAAAATTTATTTTATTTATTTTCTTGTTCCAGTTTTATACACTGTAAAACTCCTAAATTACCTCTAACACATCCTTGTTTTCACATGTGCTAATTACTAAGCACCGCGAAACAATCATAACACATACGACATGGTATACATACCATTCATCGAACATTCATGATTACACATCATTTATCGAGCAATCACACAAAAACACATGCATACAATGTTCTAGTTTGTCAAATTGCCTTCCTAGGTAATCTCATACCTAAACCCTAACATTGAGCCGCACGAGTGGTGATGTTCTTATCTTAAAGACTATGGCCTTGGCCTAAGTTTCCTTCACTTATGAATGCTGAGCCTTGGAGCTCCTAGGTATTCGTATACTAAGCTCACGACACCCAGTTGTGACGCCCCATTCCCGGGGTCGTGACAACCCCTCGACCGCGGAATACTCACTTAGATAGTCGGGTGACCTGACCTGTCCTAAAATCAGGCGAGAGTCTCCTTTGTGGGGAGACTCACCACGATACAACTTTGTGACATCGATATCATAGATATATGAATAAAAGTGTCACTTGGCAGTACAAGCAATACCCATCAATATATCACGAACTATACCATAGTTTCAAGAGTTAATAATTCACTCTTATTCAACATATATTAAAAGTTTAAAACATTCTAATACATGTATCCAACTAAAACACCAAAGCCACAACTCGGCTTTCTTCCCAAACTCGGCCTCTAGGATGAGCCGTCTCCTCGTGCGCTCCCTGTACCTGAAATAATATAATTCCCTGTGGAGGTGACTATCCTTGATAGTGGAATTACCTAAATGGAGTTACTCCTTTAAGTGCATATGCAATGCTCACAAGTAAACACGCATTCAAGCAAATTCGTGATCTACTTGAATGTCTAAATGACCAAACCATGTCAGAGTTCTCATAGAGCTCCCTCACACTTGCCTAAGTCATGTATGAAACATTATTTTCAAGAACAAAGGGTATTTGCTAGCTGTGTTAACCCTCAGATATAAGTAGTGGATGGAATTTGGAGTAATTACATTTGAGTGAATGACCCTCGATGTATATCAATTGGGCCCGACTCAGAGCGATTGATATTTTATATGGACCTACCCTCGCAGATGTGTAATGGACATACTCAGATGGTGTGTGTATTATTGACCCTAGAAACAATTCTCTCAATAACCACCTCATGCACTCACTCTTGTTGTTCTAGGGTGCCCTAGTGCATATGGAATGCATGATGCCAATTCCAATACAATTTATACAACACGTGTTAATATATAAAACATGATATACACTAACATGATTAATCCACACAAACATGTTATGCTATTTCACAATCCATTACACCAAAAATTAGCTCACATGGGCTAATTAACAAATACGAGCAATTTATTTTGAATCACTCAACCAAACCCATTTTCACACAAAATTATTTCGTGTCACTATTTAAGTGAACAGTGAAACCCTCGGGTTACTGTTCACGGTCGATCATCCAATATTGGTTCCACTTCGTGAACCTGAATTTCATAGCCATTTTCGGCCTCATACACATCACAATACAATCTATTTCATAATTTATGAAATAACCATCCAAAACAGCCCAACACAGTCATGGACTGTATAAATGGGCTTCAAAAATTACAACAATTTGGTTCCAAGATTTGGGACCGATCAAGCAATGTTCAGGCCTCAAACCAGCAGAAACATCAAAACACTTAAAGCAGAGTAAAAGCAAGTAGGATAAAGCCCCTGCCTCCTGCGGGTTTGTCGAAACTCCATGCATGGAGCCAGCGTGAGCCTCATTGCGATAGAGCCACTTTAGCTATTGCTCTAGAAGAATTGAAGGCGGTCAGTTAGGAAATCGAGAGAGAGTCTCTCTCTGCACTAGAAAATCAAACCTAAAGCCCTGCATCTCCCTCCCCCTTTTCTTTGTGCGTTTGGTCTTTTGAGGAAGAAGATGAAACCTTTGTTGGATTTATTTAGTCCCCTGATTATCATTAAACATTTCAAAAAGATCTATGTCCCCGGGCTTTGAATTTTTGACCATTATGTACGATCTCGGCCGTCCGTTCCCATCATTTCTCTACTCATGCAACTTGTGTCACACGAGTACATGTTATATGTGGCTTTTTTCACATCGAATATCGTTTTACGGCGCAGATATGCGATGCACCGGCAGCGATGTAAATTCCTACTGTCTTGGAATTTGACAAATTCGACTTGCTAGCTAGATTTCGTGAGACGATTCCAACGGTGAAATCCATTTTGTCATCCGAGATCTATAGAATAAATTTCGGATTTTTACCGAAATTACGATTTCATTTTCGAAATTGAAATTTTCGCCGGTCTTACAAATAGGTCCCTCGTGTGTTGTGGCTTTCACTATGAACTTTGAGGATAAAGCCCGCTCAACATTAACACACCTTCTCAGACATGTGCAGCAATTACCGTGGATCGATTTCCATCTTCATAATCTAAATGGAGGTCGCTCTGAAATTAACAGTTTACCCCTACCCAGACATTTCGAGTAGGTAATCATTGAAATTTGTAGGTAATCCGATTTACCTACTAATTTCCTACTAAGCTCATTGTAGGTAATATCTACGTAGTGAAATAATTGCCTACAAAGTGCAATAGTAGGTAATTACGTGCATGATATTAGTCGGTAAGTGGTAGTTAATATCATGTCATATTTTGTCGAATTACTTTACCTACTATTGTTTTTTGTAGGTAATGTTGTAGGTAAATTTAGTATTTGCTATCTTTGTGGGTACAATTGGTAGGTAATTTTCATTACGTGATTTGCTATATTGTTAGTATGTCTGTAGGTAAGTTCTTTGCCTAATTTTTGCTTGATTAGTAGGTAAAGTTGTCGGTAATCTATAGGTAATGGATTAATATGTAGGTAATAATTTCATTCATTTATACTTGTAGTAGGTAATACGTAATTAATAATTTCATTCATTTATACTTTTTAGTAGGTAATCATCGATAATAATTTCATTCATTTATACTTTTAGTAGGTAATCAGTCGGTAATAATTTCATTCATATTATACTTTTAGTAGGTAATCTGTTGGTAATAATCCATTCATTTATATTTTTAGTAGGTAATCTGTAGGTAATTTAAAATAATATGAAAACATTTTTACATATTTAATTTAATTTAATTGTAATCATGATAAAAACAGAATAAATTTACAATAAAAGTAGATTAATATATGATTGAATTGTAATAAAATGGCGATAATAGTCACGATTAAAATATTCAAATTACATAAATATAACTAGAGAAAGTGCACTTAAAGTATAGTCTTACATAAAATAAAAAGTGGCAATAATAGCAAGTTGATATAGGCATAACATGATGGGAAACTTGGGGCAATGATAGATACTACTTTGGAATTGTATTTGTTGTCCTTCGTCATCGTCCATCATCACGTAATCATCATCATGAACGGGGTCAGAAATAAGACAAGTAGGGACTAGTGGTGGTTGTTGAGCTCTTGACATTTCATCCATACGTTGTAATAAATGTGATGTTAGGCTTTCCAATTTATTAATTACCTCCTCTTGGTGGTAGCTCTCGTAGCTCTTGCATTTCTTCTTACGTTTTGTTGAGAAAGGAATGAATTTGTTGAAGTAAGATGCACCACTAGTCCCATAGTACTCACAGCTTGGGACGAGACCATATTGCATTCCTTTGTTTTCCACCCACAATATCCAAAAACATGCCTGTTCTCATCCTATTGTCTCATTGCATTGTAGCTGCGCTCTCCTAGACTAAGAGCATCTGGTAAAAATTTAAATTAATTAGATTATCATAATAAGGTAAGTTCAGAAAGTCATACATTAATCAAATTAATTAACTTACATTCTGATTCTTGACTTCTTATCAACAAACCTCTTACCATCACCTTTTTGGTGTCACGTGTACGAAATAGCTCTGGTGCGTGGGTTGGCCTTGAGTTTATGAGCCTAAATATACATAGAAATATGAAACTCATTACAAACCAAGAACATAAGCTAACAAATAGAGATTGATTTGATTAAATTATCGCTTTCATTAAAAAAAATGTAATTCCCACCTTACTAATGCTTAGAAGATTATGGTCTTCTGAATTAAAAAAATTACTAATCTATTATATGACAAAGGACCAAACAAATTATAGCGAGTTAAAAACTAGTTACGAATAAAAGCTTACAGTCGTCTCCCCATGGTCATAATGAGTAGCGAGTGCCTCGATTGTGAGTTGAAGTCCATTCCCGTGCTGTTGCCTTCGACATTCACGTTCACGGGTGCGTTTCGCGCTGAATCTTTTTTGCTTTCGGTGTGTTCAATGCTTTCTTTGCCATCTTTTTCCCATAAATCTGGATCAATGAAGTTTGGCTTCTTCCCTTTCCTTTTTATCTCTGATATCATGTCTCGATATTGACTACACACTTTCTCCTCCCATGCTATTTTGACTTGTTCATCTATTGCATTGTCCCACTTGAAGCATTTCTACATTATATAATTCTATGTTATAATCAAAATTGGCATACCAATTAAGTATAATTCTGTCTGCAGTAGGGGTTGCTTCACCGCACTCAACTAACACATGCTAAAATGAACTTAAAAATAAGTTAACCTAGCATTTATTACCTGAAATTAGTATAATAAAAAAGCCTTAATTTCACGAAAAATGGTCTTCCATTTTTAGTCATTTTGTCTCTTCAGATCAATATTTTCCTCAGCCTTCCTCATTATCTGAGAGATTCTTGAGATATTTCTAAACTATAAAATAATATTCTATTTAAATATTATTCACAATTAACAAAATGTAAGACTTTAATATATTACTTACACATTGTATTTCGTAATCATGATTATGCGATTTTGAGAGCATCGATTCATAGAGTATGTGTTGGAAGAATTTGTAGGTCGGGAATAGGTGCGAAGCGTCTGTAGGTGTTAGTGTAGGTGTTGGTGAGAGTTGTATGCAAAGGCTTGACAAGTTGGGGTGAAAATTGGTGACTCATATGTGGAGCAATGATGGGGTGGGATCACACTGATGACTCTATATCTGCAGTAGTGCAAGAAGTTAGTTTGCAATTTGTTGACTCTGTATACGGAGGAGAAAGTGTGGGTCTTGTTGTTGGGGCGGTCTGAAATTTGTATCAGCGATTAGATGGTTGATAGGATGGTTGTGGTATGCAGAAGCCTTCTTCTCTTGGCTGCTAGAGATTTAACCATGTCTTCAACAAACCTATAGAATGTAAACAAAAAAAATGTGAAACTGAGTTACAATATTAAACAAATATATGGCACTGCAAGAAAAAACAAGCAGTCATTACTTGTTTATTGTAACAATATCAATATCAACAATTTAAATTTCTACAAACATGTAATCAAAATTCATAATGATTTATTTATAGCAATATCAATATCAATATCTAGTTTCTACAAACATCATAATAAACTAAACTAGTAAGCTGTTTGTGAATGCTCTTGCTTTTTCTAATCTTTATATAAATGATTACATATTCATCTTTAGCACAAATGGCACTAATTATTTCCGAGTATGGGATAAAGTAGAATTTCAGTTCATCATCAACTAGTTGAACAAGATCCCCCATTTACGTATTCAATGGACCCGATTCATGTCGTGATCGATGCTTCGGTTGTTGTAAATTCGTGGCTCATCTTCTTGGAATCTTTGAGTTACCATCTTATCTTCTCAGCGATCATGAAGGAACATCCACCATTAGCCTAGCTTGTTTGCAAAGCGACTAGCAATCGGACTTGTCTCTTTTAAGCTAGGATAAGAGACATAATAAACTTGTCGCATGACTTGCATGGCAGAATAAAGGTTCATACTTATTTGGCCTTAGCTTGAGGTTGACATCTACCCGGAGGATCATTGTAGACTTTCATCCCATTATTAGCCGTAGGATCAAACCCTCACACTTGAAGTCTTGTGCGCTTAATTGGCAGTCCTGAGATATTCCAACCTCAAAACCTCTATCAATGACCGCAGTAATGAATCGTTATCACTAGAATTTATTGCCTTTTATGCAAACTCCACTATTTGAGGTTGGCGTGATCCATGTGATTGATGTGGAATTTGTAATCATTAACAAAATACATTGGATGTGATTCAATTGTATGTAAAGGACCTTTTGCAAGATCTTCAATGAACTCAATGTTGATGACATTATGGCGTGCCTATTGAACATACAAATAATCAATTTTTGAAATATAAGTAATAGACTTGATATTAATAGCAATACAATTTCAATACTTACGTATTCCTTATAGCCATTTTGAAAAATGCTTTTCAAGCTTCTCATCAAGCTCTAAACCACATGATGCAGGTCGTTGTTTTGTATTTCATCAATGTATATTCTAATCAAATTATAGAATACTTTTAGACATCCTACAACTAATAAGTTATGAATGATAAATATTAAAATTTTAAAACACTTACTTGATATGAGTTCGACATCTTCCTGATTTAATAGAATATAAGTTTGTGCAACATCATACTCAATATCAGATAACCTCCTTGTTTTCAATCGTCCAAATGGTCGACCGGGATGTTTGAATATTGAAAGATTACCTACAACCTCTTCAACATCACCACCATCATCATTACGAGGTACTCTTCGAGCTTTTGTGTACACGTGTGGCTCAAAATAATATGAACAGAAATTGGATGCTTCTTCTACTAAGTATGCGTACAAATTGATCCTTCCACCTTTGCTTTATTATTGACATTCTTTTCAAGTGTCAAGAAATCTATATCAACATATATGCATAGAAATACATAAGTATTCATTTTTAATATAATAAAAATATTAATTTAAATTACTCATTTTACCTTTTCGAAGGGATGCATCCAACTTTGATGTTATGCAGGTCCAGGAAGGCAATTCTTGTCTCATAAAAGCGAGTGTATCGGAAGATGCTCCATAGAATCGAGAAGAAACCGGAAGGGATATACGTTCCAATTTGCAAATGATAATTCAGATATATAGTCTTCATGTTTATCTTATGAATTGTTGATAATTTGATCTTTGAAAGAACAAAATACGTCAAAACACATCATACCGTTATCAGAGAAATCGAAATGTGGGATAATACTATAATAATATGCGTAATCAAATCTTTGTCGAACAACTTCTTATCTTTCATATCACACACACCATTATATTGACACCTCAGATTTAAGTACTCACCATTATACAACTGTTATACATCACCTCTAATATGCTGCTGCTTTGAATTATCTTAATGCCTATCCCCTATCTCTATAAATAAATAAAAATCTATTTACCTAAAATATTAAATTGTTTTAATATACTCATTTACTAAAATAATGAGTAAATGTAAAATTATTTATAAAATAATTTTATTATTATTTTTCTTTAAATATTTCATTTTACCTACAAAACTTTAGTGGGTAACTACTTAACAAGAAATAATTTAAAAATATTTATGTTACCTACAAAACAAAACTGATGATAAACTAATGAGAAATAAAAAAAATATTTTTAATTTACCTACAACAAAAATTCAGTAGGTAATCATGGAATCCCATAAATATAGTAGGTAAATTGTATGTACATTGTCGGTAATATCTTGCATAAAAAATTGGCGCTATATTTACCGACTAAATAGTATTGTAGGTAAATATTAGTGAGTAAGTGTAGGTAAGTTAGTATGAAATATCTTGCGCCAAAAATTATTCACATGTTCTGAAGCTAAATAGTTTTGTAGGTAAATATTGGTAATTAAATGGTAGGTATTAATAAATGGGATTATTTGAAAACATATTTCCCAAGAATTTGTAGGTAATTTGTCGGTAAATCCCTATTTTTACCTACAAAATTGCGGTAGTAGGTAAATTCAGTAGGTAAACTGTCAAATTCTTGTAGTGGTCTAACCCATTGAAATAGTTGATTCTCTTCTTCTTCACCAAACTCAGCTGAAATTTTAAGTAAATCGAGAAAATTATTTCCCCGACAACTTTATCGGTCTGCCTCCATATCACGAATCTTTAGTTTCATGTTGTAATAACGAAACCAATTGTTTGGAACCTAGGATAAACGACCGATTTCTTTGTTTAGTATGGATTGGAAAGCGAGTAATAATAATTTCTAGCTCTAGAAACTGAAGGTGATACGGTTTAGGAAAAAATTTACGCTTGAAACTCCTTAATGTTGACGTGATTTCCATACAAAAACACATTCAAGCTGCAATAAAAATTACTTATATTTGTATATAATAATAAAATAGTTATAAAATTCCCATTGCTACTAGCTCGAGTTGGTAATGAGTGCTCCCCATTGCTACTTGAGATTACTTTGTGCGTAGGTTGAGATTTCTCGGAGCGAAAGAAAGGCCCGATTGGGACTGGCGGCTGGAGTACCTATGGAGTGGGACCCCCGAGAGGTTGGGTCTCCACAATAAAGGCGCCTTGGGGTCCCTACCCTTCATCTCTCTTCAGGTGGATTACACTCATGAGTGCTGATACAAGTCCTAGCCTGCTAACTTTCGCCTCACATCTTCGAACCCACGACAAGGGACTCTTATAGAAGTGAGGCTCCTTCACGAGCTAATCTTTAGTTGGCCAGTGAGGAGTGCTGCAGCCCATGGGTGCTTTGGGTCGTGGGTTCGAGAGGCTCTCGTGGGCGAAAATGGCGGGTTGGGACACACCGTAACATTACCTATGAGTGGGACCCACACGAAGAGAGAGATGAAGGGTGGGGACCCACCACTATGCTGGATGCAAATCCTTTTTTTTTTTGCATCCGCAGGGAAGGCAAGTATAAGCCATGGATTCAAAATGTCAAAATCTAAATAAAAAATGTCGAATAAATTGAATCAATTAATTAGAATTAGAAACTCATTAATTTACCTCATTTCCAAAATTACAAAGGCCTTTAACATTAGGATCTAATTTTGAAAAAACATCATGAACAGCTTGAAGTAGCTTAGGGTTACAACCAACTCCAGGTCTTTATTGAAATTTTGGATTTAGGTAGTATGCTGCAATAGTTATTGAGAATTAATATGCGATAATAATATAAACATAATATTATTAAATGTGAATATCGTGAAGAAGGATATTAATTAGTTACCTGCTTGCATGAAGAGAGAATGTTTAAGAGTTCTATCCCAGCGATGCAACGATGATATAAGTTTCACCCACTCTTTAGCTTGAGTCGATCTAAATTTGCCTTCATCAACCAAATCAACTCCTTAGACAAATAGTATGGCTGCAGGGCGACTTTTGATTCAACAATGTGAAATAACGTGTATAGTGCCTCATAGATGGACACTAAACTTCTCCACCTTCTCCTGATAATGATGATCAAACATGAGTTTTCAACCTCATGTCCAACTTGATCGATAAGCTTATGAGGAAGACCATTGCATTCTTAATAAAGACTTTCTTCCAATCAACCCTCTTTTTAGAAAGTATCCAAGGGAAATATAGTTTGTTCTGGAATCTTGTTACTTGAGGACACATGATACTCTCCACCCACATTACTGTTACATTTTGCAAGCATTGACCATGATTGTAAATGAAGTTGAGTTTATCTTTCGACCATTCCCGATCAACTGAGAAAAACTATCCCTTTTACCAACGTCTTCAAACATTAAATCAATGCAGTGTGCTGCACATGGAGTCCAATACAAATTGTATTTCTTCATCAACAACTTTCCCACTTTCACAAATGCTAATCCATTATCTGTTACAATTTGAACCATATTTGCTTCTTCAACTTCCTTGATAACGTCCTTCAATAAACCATATATGTATTTGTTGTCTTTAATCTTATCTGACGCATCAACAAATTTGAGGAAAATTGTGCTTCCTTTTGACTATACCATGAAATTAATTATGCTCAATTTAGTTGGTTCGGTCCATCCATCGCACATAATTGTACATCCATATGTCTCCCATTTCTCCCTTTGTAAGTTGACATAAGCTTCCATGTCTTTGTACTCCATTTCCAAGTACTTACTTTTGTTTTCATACGGAGATGGTGGTTCGATGCCCATCCCTACATATAATAATTCAAGGAAAGTTGGTTAGTGGTTAGAAATTTGCAATCATAATTTAAGATAATAATGTCAACATTAAAACATATTATACAATTAGACAAACTTGTTTGTTATGCACCAAAAATCATGTTCTTAAAATGGTGCGACTCCGCTTTTTGAGGTGAAACACTTTCACATATGAAAAACTTGGTAATTAATCGTCCCATTGTTTCAGCCAGTTGAACCACCTTTGAACATATTTTTAGGCTTTTGTTTGCGGTAGAAGACTTGCATAATGATGGTGCAATTGGCTGTGATGGATACGTATGCCGAACACTTTGCAATCTTTGTATACGTCTTGATGGATCACTTGGTTGTGAAGACTCGCCTATTGCAATTATGCAAAATAATAAATTCAATTTACATTATTTTATACATAATTATGTGAAAAAATGAATTAGGTATAAAAGATTTTGTTTTTCTTTTACTCTCATAAATCCTGCAGCTTTGTTCTAGGTTTCATTTACTAGCTTTTGATGCATGTACTGCTTCTTGATATTCATCTCGCTCATCGGGGTGTGTCGTAGAATAAATATCTGGCATCCTTATCACCCTCCTCCTCCATCATCATCATCAAAGAGAGTGTGATGTTTTCCTCTATTGTGCCTCATAATCCATTTCAATTTCTTCCATAACAATTCTTTTTCGCTTTTCGCTGCTCTTGTTTAAAGTTGCTTCATTTCTTGTTTTACTTATTGACACATTTGGACACTTCTTAGTGTTGAATGGGATACGTAGTATGACCAGGATGGCTTTAGAGTGAGAGTAATTCCACCACTTTTTATGCTTAAACCACAATAATTGCAAATTGTTCCATTTTTATATCCCTCCAAAGGTGTGCAATACTACCTCCATGCGAGTTTAGGCCTCCACTTCCACTAGCCATCCTATAAGCATGTGATTTTGTGAAAATGAAATTTGAATCAATGTCTAATATAATTAATTAACTACAAATTATATTAGTTAGTAATATAATTAATTAACTAAAAATTATATTAGTAAGTAATAAGTTTATGAACTAAAATAATATTATTAAGATATCTAAGTAAAAAGATCTAAATTTCTAACATTACATAATTATAACTAAATTTGAACCATTATGTAACTAAAATAAGCGATATAATTAAAATAGCTATTAATTAAATAACTAAGATAATTAATTAACTAAACATTATATTATCAAATTAAACTATAATAAAGCATGGTATAAAAATATTTATTATAAACTACTTCAACACCAAAAATAAAACTAAGATACATTAAAAAATAAAATATGCATGTAAGTAATATGTTTCAAATTTCTAATATAATATAATTAATTAACAACTAAAATTAATTAATTAACTAATATAATTAATTAACTAAAAAATTATATTGATTGGCCAATATAATTAATTAACTAAAAATTATATTAGTTAGTAATATGTTTATGAACTAAAATAATATTGTAAGATATCTAAGTAAAAGATCTAAATTTCTAACATTACATAATTATAACTAAATTTGAACCATTATATAACTAAAATAACTAATATAATTAAAATAAATATTAACTAAATAACTAATATAATTAAAATAACTATTAACTAAATAACTAATATAATTAATTAACTAAAAATTATATTATCAAATTAAACTATAGAAATGTAGAAATATTTATTATAAACTACTTCAACACCAAAATAAAACTAAATAAAATATGCATGTAATATGTTTAAAATTTCTAAATAAGATTATAGTGTTAAAATGTTTCAAACATTATCATAAACTAAAATAAAATTTATATTAACTAACTAATATAATTAATTAACTAAAAAATTATATTAGTTAGTAATAAATAATTAACTAAAAATTATATTAGTTAATTAATATGTTTATGAACTAAAATAATATTATTAAGATATCTAAGTAAAAAATCTAAATTCTAACATTACATAATTATAACTAGGTTTGAACTATTAGTACTTAACTAAAATAACTAATATAATTAAAATAACTATTAACTAAATAACTAATATAATTAATTAACTAAAAATTATATTATCAAATTAAACTATAATAAAACTATAGTATATAAATATTTGTATAAACTACTTCAACACCAAAATAAAAACTAAATACAATATGCATAAGAACAAAATTAATGGCAGGCTTGTCTGTAGTCGCAAGATCTTCCAAAAATTAGGATAACAAGAAAAAAATTATTTGAGAGTGAAATGGAGCTTAGATGTAGTGGATGAGTTTGTAATGAGGTTGCCATGATTTAGGGGTATTTATAGAATTTTTGGAATCAAATAGCTATTTGTCAAAAACCGTTGATTTCATTTCCTTAATTTGGATTTGATTTTGGTTCAAATCTGACCGTTGGATCATCATATATCCGTTAGAAATCATTATGGACCGTTACATCAAGCTTCAGATTTAAAATCAACCATTGGATAAAAAATATAGTCATTTGATTCTTTTAAAAAGGCGGACTAAATCTTGACCGTTAGATCAACGAAACAATCGGTCAATTTTTTACCCCGAAAAATCGTCAAAATCATGGTTATGCGATTTTTGTTTATCGACGATTTATCGCAATTTTTCAATTTATCGATTTATAATGGGTTTTTCAGGAATGACTTGCGTGCTTTCGTGGCGTGACAAATGGCTCAAGATTTTTTGATTGGAAAAATCGGTAAATTTCTGATTTTAAACAAGGCGGGCTATTTACTATTTTTAGCAGTTTTAGATGATAAATTTTCTGTGCTTTTCTTTGTAGTACAGAAGCCGAAAACATAGTTTTGGCAATATTCACACTATGAAAAATCCGATTTTTTTGTCCATAATTATACTATTCAAAATGAATTTATTTTTATATAAAACTACAAATTTATAATATGCATACACATTATTACCTAACATATAACTTAATTTCAAATATTAATTAACATGAAAAGTTAATTTAGTTATATATTAATATATTATTACTAAATTAAACTAATTTAAACAAATTAAAGCTTCATATAAAACTATACATTTATAATATGCATACACAATATTAACTAATATATAACTTAATTTAAAATATTAGCCTTGTAGAAGGTTAATTAATTTTATTATCCTCATTATTACTAAATTAAACTAATCTAAAATATGAAAGCTTAGAGTATAAAACTATAAATTTATAATATATACACAATATTTAACTAATATATAACTTAATTTCAAATGTGCTAACATGAAAAGTTAATTAATTAATATATTATTACTAAATTAACTAATTTAAAATATAAAAGTATCATATAAACTATCAAATTAAACTAATATATAGTTATTTTAAAGAAGATATCACTATTATTAAATATATAATCTAATATAAAACTATATTATTAAATTTATAATACTATATAAAAACTATATTGTGGCTAATTATATATATATATATATATATATATATATATATATATATATATATATATACATATATATTATATTACATTAAACTAATATAAAAACTGATATTATAAATATATAATCTAATATATTTCTATTTTATTAAATTTATAATCTAATATGAAATTATCAAATAAAACAAATATATAGTTATCTTAAAGAAGACATTACTATTAAGTACACAAAACATAAATACAATAGTGACAATTTAAAAGTAAATTAACATAAATACATACCTTAATTAACCTTGTTAAAACTTGAAACTTGAAACCTTCAACACCAAAATTCCCACTTTTTTTAGAATATGACAAGAAAAAAAGTGAGTGCGATAAAGAGATTGCATATGAGTAAAGAGAATTTGTGATCAAATTGAATGATTTTAGAGGTATTTATAGATTTTTTTTTTGGGTCAAACTAGCCATTGGATGGTCAAAAAATCTTTGTAATTTAATTCTAACCGTTTGATTTAATTTTGGGTGCAAATTTGACTGTTATATCTTCTTTAAACCGTCGGATCAAATCAGGATTTCAAATCTGACAGTTTGATCACAAATCCGATCGTTTGAGAGCATTCAAAATTCGAGTGAAATTTGGGCCGTAGGATCAAAGCAAATTCAAATTTAGCCTTTGGATTAGTCAAAATAACCGTTGGAAAATTTTGAAAACACGGGTGCAATCTAGGTCGTTAGATCATCTATAGAAAGATTTCAATCATTGGATTCGTAAGTCAAACCGTCAATTGTTTAGTAAAATATCGTCGACATATCGACGATATTTGCCTGAAAATTGTCCTTCACATGCACGTGTTTCACATACTCGACATTTCCACGATATATCGGTTATCGATCAATATATTGCCGATATTACCGACATCTTTTCGAAAATTTGATCAATCAATTATCGATCGTGGAGTATCGCTTTGAATCTACTTAATATCAGATATATCGGCCAGATTATCGGTACATTATATCCGAGAATTTTAACCTTGGTTAGAACTTGTCCATATCTTCATCTCGAGGTATCTACAAAAGATGACTACTTGATTAGGTTTGATGAAGATTTGAAGTTATACATGAAGTCGTTGGAAACACTAGGAAGTAGTTCGGATTAAGGCAATCCCACAATACAAGGACATGGAAGCCTTGGTAAGTCTGGATAGGGTTAGAACTGACATGGGACGAATATCAGTTTTGAAATCGTGGAAGCCAAGGTACTTAGGAAGCAAGGTACATACCAATGGGCCCTAGGATCCATTTAGCAAGTGAATAATGATCAAATCAAGGAACTTTGATCATCTAAGTTATGAACCAAAATTAGAAACAAGCGAGTTTCTATTTTGAGAGATATGAACAACAAGTTCCTTTTAACTAAAATTGGAAAAATTAAAGGAAAGTACGGAAAATAAAAGGTAAAGTTGGAACCATATTAGGATAATGATCCAGCCTTATCAAGACTTTAAAGACTGAATAACAAAGGTTATAAATTTAGGGCTTTAGAAGTTGCTCATCACGGATTTCAGAAGCAAAGCTTAAAGGAGAGCAAGCGAAATCTGAACATGCTGAAGGAGTGCGGAGTGCAAATACTTGGTTGAGATATTGCACGTGAAAATCATTTCACGTTGTGAAGGAATGAACTCATTTTAATTTTCTTTATCCTTATCCCTGTAATGGATATGAAGGTTGTAGATGCTTTTGGGAATGAAGGGTTTTAGTTTTCTAGGTTTTCAAAGAAGTTGTGGGTAGAGAGGAATATAGCGCATAAGAGTGTTGCAACCTTGAATTAGATTCGTAGAAATCCTTACATCTAGGCATAGCTCCATGGATGGCGGGTTGCTAAACCATGTGAGAATTGTAGCATTGTATGTTTTATGCATATCTTTGTAGATAGCTTTACACACCTGAGAATTATATAGGGGTAGTTAGGACACAGCATAAGTCCTAAGCTCTCACACATTCTGACTTTAGGAACTATGTTCAAGGACACACACTTATATCTGTCAAGTGGAATTTATATGTTTAACAAATTCATGACATGACATGATAACTAATACCAAATTAATTCAATGTAATTCTAAGGAACCACTTAATTAATATCGACTCATGAATAAAAATAATAATAACTACATTGAACTTATGATACACACAATCATCAACGAAATTCATCTCAAAACCAAATTAGAGAATCATCCCCAATAAATTCACGGTACCATTGGCTGAGATGCATGTTTTTAGCCCCATAGATAGATATTATAGAATTACAAACCATCTTCATTGGGTCTCCTTACACAAAGTTTTTGATTGCATCATATAAATTGTTTTGTCAATATCATACTAAATGTTGTCTTAACATCCATCTAATGATGCTCAATTATAACATGTATTTAGAGCCATGGCTTTGTCCTAAAGAATCCTTTGTGAAACTAGAGAAAGGAGGTCTAACAACGATCAATCTCTATTTGCTTTTGTGTATATATTTAGCTCTAAGACAAGCGTTATACTTCTCTACATTACCTTTTGAGGTTATTAGTTTGTTTCATCAAAACAGATATCTCCTCACCAGACAGGTAAAGAACGAATTAATAGTCCGTTTAGGAATAGAAACTTATTCTTCTTTAAAGACAGTCTTTAACCTTATTTCTCCCACTAAGTTCAATATCCGTAAAAAAGTGGCAATTCATGTCTAAAATTATACTTTAATTTGGGATCATAAAACTTATTTGTCTTTAGATCGCTCAGAAAATCCAATAAAGTAGATTCTCCTTGTTCAGGTTCGATTTCTTTTCATTTCGCATATGAGTCTTACCTCATTTGGACACTCCATACATATGAAGAAGTTCTTTGGGCAGGTTTGTTTGTTTCAAGCTCATAATGTGTTTTAGCAGCTACTTTAGTTAGCCCTGCGTGTGATCTTGCCAAAGCTGGATCTTCAATGCCTCTCCATGTCCTTTTAGAAGCGAAAACTTTATTAAGATTGAATGAGAAATCATACTCCTTACCATGTCATGGAAGTGGCAGTTATCTTTGCCCTGCTTGTACTTTGCAATTAGACCTAATGGGTTTTATTACCCAATTTTGTAGTATAAGAAAAGTAAATTGACATTTTTCAGAAACTGAAGTACTGAGGTAAATTGGTATTTTCTAATTAAGGACCTAAGTGACATAAGATGAAGATATTATATGATCGTGGAAATATGATAAATTCAGATTTGAAAATGGGTGAAAGGAAGGACGAATGGAAAAAAATAGAAAGTTAGGCTAAAATGGGTTAAGACCAAGCAAGGTCTTAGAATATCTCATTTTTTTCTTTAGAAGGTTAGGGCTTTACATGGGAGAAAGAGAGAAGGAAGAAGAGAAGAAGAAGAAGGAAGAAAGGAAGAAGAGAAGAATAAGAAGGAAGAAGGAAGAAGAGAAGAAGAAGAAAATTCAGGTTTGGAACTTTTGTTTGGAACTTTGGTTTGGAATATCTCTTTTTGTTTAAAATTCATGTAAGGAACTCATGTTTGGAAATACTTGTCTAAGTTGGGTTAGGAAAACCCTAACTCTTCAATACATGTGTATTTTGGTTGGTTTAGTTTTGGTTGGAAATGAAATGGCTAGAATCGTCATTTTTGGATAAACGCAGTGAGTACCTGGTGACGGGAAGTTGAGTACCAAGTACTCGTGACGCTTTAGCCTAAAGAGGTGAGTACCGGTACCGAGCTGAGTATCGCACTCAAAGTCAAGCTACCCGCAGGGTAATATGTACCTGTCGCAAGCCGAGAACCAGACTAAAGGATTTAAGGCCCGATAATGTTAAGTACCGGTGACAAAGTCGAGTACTCCAGATTGGAAAGCCGAGTACCGCATCAAAGTGGTAAAAGGTCCACCAAGTACAAGGCACGTGCCAAGTAATCGTACTCAAAGTGGTTAAGGACTAGAAGATGCCATACCGCATCAAAGTTAAGTACGGCACTATAACCCTATTTCCTCGTCATGTTCCTCCGTTAAATCGAACGAAAGTGGTCAAGACATGTATAAAAGCCTGGCGGCGGAAAATATTATGCACCTCACAGGCCGAGGCTGAAGTTGGGCAAACATTGTTTCTTGCCCTCATTTTCTAATGGGATTAAGAATGATATAACGAGTTCTAAAACACAAAACCGTATGCCCTGCAAAGACCAAGCAGCTGGAATGAATGGGGATTTTTATCGCAAGCCAAGACTTTGCTACGGTTACGACACTTGTTAATGCGGGGCAGGCACGCTTCGATTAGTGCTTCCACATTCCCGCTGCTACGACACTCGTCACGCGGGGCGTGCATGTCTTGGATCGCGTCGACACCTTAACAATGCTACGACACTCGCTATAGCGGCGCACACGCCTCCTCGATCAAAGGCTGGGCACTCGTTATAACACTGCTCCGTGGGTAGACACGCCTGCTACACTGCACCGCACTCCTTCTGCACCCATGGTGCTACATTCCTCTCATTCATCAGCATCTGGCCTATGTAGGCATATACTTATATATGTTGTCCATCCAATAATATGATATATGCAATACATTTATATGATAAGAATCTAAAATCAACAAGAAGAAAGCATAAGAAATCGCTATGTTCTGATAATGTACCTACTGTACCTTCAGATAAGATCTCTATTCGAACTCCTACAAGATATGAAATTTCGTTATAAGAATTACATTATATGTATCTCAGAATGTGGACCAATTCCAAGCCGGTCATATTTGTTATCTGTTTCCCATAAGTTATAAGCTTAGTACAGGTGTTTCATCCGTGTAGGTACTGAAGAGGACATCCGAGGCATTCCATATCCGCCAGGGTCAACACAACAATAGGAGCCCACCTGATGTAGGTTTTGATTTTGTTTTAAAATGTAAATGTAAATTTGTCAGAATAGTGAATTTCCAGAGGCACAAGTAAATGAGACTCCGTGCATGTATATGTGGCTGTAGACATTTTAAACACCACCACTATGGTAGTTTTACAAGTTATATTGTTATAAGAATTTGTATATTGAAATGGCTCACGAAGGTCGTAGTTAGGTAATGGAGTCCGAATACTGTCACGCCCCTTATCTCGCCTTCAGCGAGGGTAAATGACAATTTAAGTAGTATCGTAGCCTAGGTTTAGTGTTTCTAGAAACTATTAAAGTTAAAAATGTGCCCACATAGTATTGTGTCAGCCTAATGCAAGATGTCCTTGTTTTGTCTATTGTTTAGAATGGACTGCCTCTTAGCTGAGGAAACAACTAAAAGCGTAAATCCTATGGATTCGATCAACTGCTCGTCCGCTCGACTGTAGAAGTGAACATGCTTTAATCGAAGCATTGTTAAAATTTCTCAAGGTACTTACAGGTCTTAGATCTAATTTACGCCCCTTGAGCGCCGATCGATTCTTATAAGAAAGCATGGAGTAGAAGAATTCCATGGTATAAGTTTAGAAGAGTCCATAGCCGAAGTTTTGGCTTCGAGAGAAATTGCCAAAGAGCTTGACGGTCAAATGTCCACCTAAACAAATGGCAAAGTGTGCGGCTCGCTGCTGTAAGGTGCAGCTTATGATTAGTGGAAGCTAGTTCTAAGAATCATCGCCTCAACCCAATTTCATAGGGACTTCTTTTTGGTTCGAGAATTTCGTATACAGTATATCATCGATGACTTAAGTAAGGAGACCAAGTGGAAGCAATTCCTGAATATGAGACAAGGAAGTCTAACAGTGGTGGAGTATGAAAATGAGCAAGTGTCTTTTCTAAGATAGACTTGCAATCGAGATATTATCAACTTCGAGGAAAGATAAGCCGATGTCTGGAACAGCCTTAGAACCCGGGAGTATGGTCATTATGAGTTTTTAGTACGCCATTTGGGTCGACTAATGCAATGGTCAGATTCATAATTTTATGAATAGGGTTTTCCACCCTTATTTCGACCAATTTGTAGTGGTATTCATTGATGCAATCTTGGTGTATTCTAAGGATGCACAAGAACATGAACAACATTTAAGAATGGTGTTACGAATCCTAAGAGAGAAAAAGTTGTTTGCTAAGTCTCGTAAATGTGATTTTTGTCTTAAGGAAGTATCATTCCTAGGTCATATTGAGTATGCAGAGGGTATTAGAGTAGACCCTACAAAAGTTGAAGCAATGGTAAGTTGGAAACCACCTCGAAATGTAACAGAGCTAAGAAGTTTTTTGGGTTTAGTAGGGTACTATCGATGGTTTGTAAAAGGATTCTCCGTCATAGCATCCTCACTTACTAAGTTATTCCAGAAAGGGGTAAAGTTTGTTTAGGATGACAAATGTCAATCAAGTTTTGATCAGTTAAAGAAAATACTAGTTGAAGCACCAGTGTTGACTCAGCCTACTTCGAGTAGAGAATATGCTTGGTATAGTGATGCCTCAAAGATAGGCTTGGGATGTATATTGATGCAAGATGGAAAAGTAGTGGCATATGCCTCTAGATAGATGAAACTGCATGAGAAAAATTATCCCACACATGATCTGGAGTTGGCAGCGATAGTGTTTGTTTTGAGGCATTACAAGTACATTACTTATATGATGAAAAATATAGAATCTTTATAGATCATAAAAGCCTTAAGTACTTGTTAACTCAAAAGGAACTAAACTTGAGGCAACGTCAGTGGTTAGAATTTTTCAAGGACTATGATTGCATAATTGATTACCACCCTAGAAAAGCTAATGTGGTGGCAGACACTTTAAGTAGAAAAACAATTTCTTGTTTGTCCTTGAAACATTGTACATGGAGATTTTCAGTTGATGGAGTTTTGTTAGCTCAATTGAGATTTATGCCTGAGTTGAAGCAAATGATGATTGATGCTTAGAAAGATGATGCTAAGTTACAAGAAAGAGTACAATTAGTCAACAATGGAGACAATACTGACTATTCTATAAATGATGATGGCGGTTTGTATTACAAGAGCAGATTATGTGTATCGAATGTCCATGATTTGAAAAAGAAATTGATGTATGAAAGCCACAATACCGTATTCAACATGCATCTTGGAGGTAACAAGATGTACCAGGATTTGAAACAGTACTATTGGTGGCGAGGGATGAAAAAGGATATCGTAGAGTATGTATCTAAATATCTGACTTGTCAACAAGTAAAAGTTGAACATCAAGTATCGTCTGGTTTGTTAAATCCCATTCCAATTCCACAATGGAAGTGGGACAACATAACTATGAATTTTGTATCTGGATTCCCTTCACCAAAAGAAAAAAAGATTCAGTTTGGGTAATCGTAGACAAACTCACAAAGTCTCAAGCCACTTTCTTACTGTACCACTCGACTATTCCATAGACCAAGAATGAGTTTGCATGTGAACGAGATCGTTTCGCTGTACGGGCTCTACTATCAATAGTATCCGGTCATGATCCTGGTTTATGTCAAGGTTTTGGAAAGAATTGCACACCGGGTACTCTAAAGGCTAAATTTAGTGATCAGCTTCCATCCACAAACCGAAGGACAACTGAAAGAGTAATCAAATGTCGAAGCCATACTCGGGTCAGGTGCTGTGGATTTCCCCGAAGTCGATGTATACGCCCCTTGAATTTTCCTATAACAATTATCGCCTATATTGCATGGCCCCTTATGAAGCTTTGTATGGAAGAAAATGTAGAACTCATGTATGTTAGACATCATTGAACAAGCATAAAGTAATTGGTCCTGAAATAGTAAAAGAGATAGAAGAAAAAGTTCGGATCATTCAACAAAGGTTAAAAGCTGCTAGTGATAGACAAAAGTCTTATGCAAATCTGAAAAGAAATGACATAGAGTGTTTAAGTCGAGATAAGGTTTTCTTTGAAAGTGACAATATGGAGGAAGATATCTTGGCTTGGAAAGAAAGGAAAATCAGTTCAAGGTTTATCTGACCAGAGGAAATTTTAGAAAGAATTATCAAGAGGCGTATCGTTTAGCCCTCCCGCCGGAGTTGGCCAAATTATATAATGTGTTCCATGTGTCAATTCTTCGAAAATACCGTTCTGATGAATCGCACATATTACCAGTACAATATATACAAGTGCAATCAGCCTTCACTTTTGATGAAGAGCCAAAAGCTATTCTAGATCGTGAAGTAAAACAACTGCGAAACAAACAAGTTGCTCTGGTAAAGGTGCTTTGGCAACATCACGGTATGGAAGAAGCAACTTGGGAACAAGAATCAACAATGAGGGCACAATATCCGCAACTCTTTGATTCAGGTATGAATTTCGAGGACGAAATTCTCTTTTAAGGGGGGAGGAGTTGTAACACCCCGAATTAGACCCTAGTGGTAGTATAAGGAAAGTAAAATTGATATTTTTTGGAAACTAAAGTATTAAGGGTAAATTGGTATTTTTCTAATTAAGGACCTTAGTGACATAAGATGAAAAGATTATATGATAAAGTGGAAATATGATAAGTTAGATTTGCAAATAGATTGAAAGGGAAGGACCAAATGGAAAAAAAAAATGGAAAGTTAGGCTAAAATGGGTTAAGACCAAATAAGGTCTTAAAATATCTCATTTTTTTTCTTTGGAAGGTTAGAGCTTTACGGGGGAGAAAAGAAAGAAAGAGAGAAGAGAAGAAGAAGAAGAAGGAAGAAAGGAAGAAGAAAAGAAGTAGACTGAAGAAGGAAGAAGAGAAGAAGAAGAAAATCCAGGTTTGGAACTTATGTTTGGAATATCTCTTTTTGTTTGAAATTCATGTATGGAACTCCAAGGTTGGAAATACTTGTCTAAGTTTGTCAGAAAACCTTAACTCTTCAATACATGTATTTTGGTTGGTTTAAGCTTCCATTTTGGGGCCGGTTTAGTTTGGTTGAAGATTTGTAGTGAAAATGGCCAAACCGGTCATTTCTCGAGAAATCACAGTGTAATAGTATTGAAAGTCGAGCGCCTAAGACTGTTGTTTTTAGCCTAAGAGGGTGAGCACCAAGATCGAGAGCTGAGTACCTGACTCAAAGTCAGTTTCAATCTAGAGGGTATGGAGTACCGTACTTAAAGCATTTAAGGCCCGTGATAATGCTAAGCAACACACTCGAAACGAGCATCTGACTAAATGATTTAAAGTCCAATGATGTTGCTATACCGCAAGATCGGGCTAAGTACCTGGCACTCAAAGTGGTTAAGGACCGAAGATGTTGTATAATTCCAGACTAAAGTTGAGTAACGACAACCCCTGCTTTTGTCATGTTCCCACTAATGAAAGGGCCAATACATGTATAAAAGTCATATGAAAAATATTCTGTACCTCGTCGTCGAGGCAAAGTTGGCAAACATGGTTTCTTGCCCTCATTTGCTAATAGGATTAAGAATGATATAACGAGCTCCTAAACACATAACGATGTTGGCTTCTAAGATTGAATAGTGAATGAATCTGACGCCTCCGATAAGGCCACATACCGACACTTCCGGTTACACGTTAGACACGCCTCCGATCGCCGTTTCTAAGACTCCTCGCCACGCGCTACGACACTTCGTTATGTGGGCAAAGACATGTCTCTCGATCGCGCTTCGCACTCGCTTAGTGCCACGCCACTTATTACACGGGCAAGCACGCTCTTCATTCAATACTATATCGCACCTTCGTGGGTACCTATCAGGCTGGGCGCCCCTCTCATTCATTGTTACCGGTCTATACAAGCATATACTTATATGTTGTCCATCTGAAGAATATGACAAATGCACACATTTATATGATAAGAATCTGAAATTTGAACAAGGAGAAAGCATAAGAAATCGCTATGTTCTCAGAGGTAATTCATTTGCATCAGAAAGACTCTCCGAGCTCCTACCTCACCCTACTGAGAGTTCGAACCAAAACCCCTGTGGACACCCGCTTAATTCTTTTTATTTTACATTTTTATTATATTTTCTTTTCGAAAAGTGTCGCTGACCAATCTCGACTTTAATCTTTCGTTGGTGATCCAAACTGAACCCGATTTACTTCGACATTTTCAATTATCTTATCAAAACATTATCTTTATGTTATTTCTCTTTAGGTTTTCGATTCATGCTAAGCATTTTCAAATGGTAGCTCCACAAACATTTACATTTCATAAATGCAATCACAATAAGGCATTCTATGCTCTACAAAATGATATACAAAACAAAACATTAATTCGGGTTCAACTTATTTTGTTCAAAAATATCCCATGTTCAAAAGGAAATGATATGCATATGGCGGTGATATACTTATACGCCGCGACTCGCTTTATGACTCGCGCTCACTCTGCCTTGTCTTCCTTTCTTGTCTACTCGAAACCCGCAAGACAGATAAAAAACTATACGCTACATTTTCATGCTTAGTGGTTCTATACGCTTCTATTTCAATATTCAATTTAACTTGGTATGCATTTAACATTAAACCATGCCAATTATATCAACATATACTCATGCTATCTATTTCCTGCATGTTTTCAATTCACACCATTTACCATATCACAACATGCATTTTCAATGCAACAATTCATTTCACAATTCAATTTATGAGATTTAAGCATATACATAAAAATCCCATTTACACTCGTCAATGTTGGTTATTTCACTTTGACTATTCAATTCACATTTATGACGGATTCCGTTTAATGAATCCCGCTCTTTTTATCATTCGGTAATGTGGTTACACATTTAACAATTCGGTCTCCCATCATGACGGATGTCGTTTGGTGCACCCCGATATGTGGTATCACTCAAATGCCATACGCCATCAAGACGGATGATCGGCATCCCGCCGCTGACATCGACAATTTCGGCGCCTCGCACTCGATGTCGACGTGCATCCCGTCAGCGCTCATTCGTATATCATTCAATTCATTCGGTTTTCAAATATCTCATTTCAATTCCATATTCACTTTTGTATTATCTTTTCAAAAATATACTCAATCTATGTACTTATTTCATATACTCATTCACGTACTCATTTCATATGCTCATTTATGTACTCATTTCATAGTTACTTGGTAAACTATCAAAATACTTGAAATAAGAATAGAGTCAGAGAACAAACTGAAGCTGTCGAATCTAGCTTCCTTCTCTTCGATCTCGGTCCTAGGTTAGGCGATCATCACTCGTCCCTTAGCCTCTTCAAATCTTCTCTTCCAAGTTGTTTGATCTCTTAGGAGCAAGAAGTAGGGAGCAAAGCCAACCAAAACTTGATCTCTTGCAACCCTAGCTTTCTTCTCCCTTTTCTCCTCTCTTCTTCTTAAAACAAAGATGCCTGCAAGTGAGCTCCCCAAAGACGCTTGGCCTTTAAAAATCCCACTTAAGTGTAAGGCCATGTTTGGCCTTCCACCCTATTCTTTCAATTCTTTACTTTTCCCCTTTGGTCTTAAATCACTTGTTTCTCATAAGGCATTGTTTGGCCACCCAATAAATCCAATTTTTCCATTTTAGTCTCCTATTACACACTTTGGCCATTCATTTATCATAAATTCACTTAGACATTTATTCTTTATAACATTTGACCATTTTTCACTTGGGTTTATTTCCGGGTTCCCTCAATTTCTCATTTTTATCATATAATATTAAATCATATGCTCACACTTTCAATTTACATTTCATCGTTTCGATTTGTCAATTTATCAGTTTTCCCAAAAACCCAAGTTTGACTCAATTCATACACGAAATATATAATAAAATTATTATAAAATTCTTAGGGGTATTTTTATGCCATGTGTACCTTTCTATACAAGATCTCTGTTCTGAACTCCTACGGTATATATGAAATTTCGTTATAAGAATTATGTTATATGTATCCTGTAAATGTGGACCACTCCAAGTGGTCATATTTGTTATCTATTTCCCACTAAGCTATAAGCTTAGCACGGGTGTTTCATTCATGTAGGTACTAAAGAGGACATCCGAGGCATTCCGCATCCACTAGGGTCAACACAACAATAGGAGCCCACCTGATGTAGGTTTTGATTTTATTTTAAAATGTAAATGTAAAGTTCTTGTAATGTAGAATTTGTATAAGTACAAGTAAATGAGACTCAGGCATGTATATGTACAGGACATTTTAAACACCACCACTAGTGGGCGTAGTTTTACAATTTATATTCTCGTTATATGATTTGTATATTGAAACGGGCCCCACAAAGGTCGGTAAAGTCGGGTAAAGGAGCCCCACTGATGACACGCCCTATCTTCGCCGAGTGGGGTAGGGGCGTGACACACACCATTCATGTTAAAGAACCTAGCATAGTGTACAATGAGATGATCCCACATTCCTTTAGGTATTTAGCAAATGGTCTAAGATGTTGTTCACCAGAACCATCATAACTACTATATTATTCACGTTAACGATCAGATTTGTATGTTGAGTTGGTTCTTATCATCGGGTTTAAATCATTTGAACGTGTCCAAAACTTGGGACTTTTCATGGATAAGAAATAAGTATGCATGTCTAAAGTAATCATCTATAAATGATAGAAAATATTGTTGACTATTCCAAGTAGGTGTACGAAATGGCCCACAAATGTTCATACATATCAATTTCAAGATATATATAGCTTTGTATCCATCCAATTTCTTTTGTTTGGTATGTTTGCCTTTAATGCACTAAATACATACATTAAATTTTGTTTAGTCAATGGAATCAAGGATCTCATCTAACACAAGACACTCAACTCTATTTCTAGATATATGAAATAGACTCTTTTTCCATAATGCTCCCAAATGTGCATTTTCAAGTTACGCTTAGTACTATGGGATTCAAAATTCAAATTTTCATGATATGAAGCTACAGTGTCAAACATGTAAAGGTTCTCATAAACCTCAAGTTAACTAGTTCCAACTACTTTTGAATTTAAAGACAAAGTAACTTAATCCTCTCCAAAATAAAAGAATATATAGATTTGTCCAAATAGGGAACTGAAATCACATTTCGTCTAAATGATGATACAACAAAAGTGTCTTTCAAATCCTTCAAATACAAATAGAAAATAGTACACAATAATAACCTAAAATGTCCCATAACTTCCATTTCAATCGACTTGCCATCTTCCACATAGATGCATCTTTCAACATCAATTGGCTTTTGGTAGCTCAAGCAACCATGCATTAAAACACTAATGTTAGAAGTATCATCATAGTCTAACCACCAAGTGTTTCTAGGTACTAAAGCTAAATTTTTCCTTGAATAAACCAAAACAAGGAGCATGCCTTTCTTTGCCCTCTAGGCATGGTACTTAGCACATTCCTTCTTGACATGTCCAGACTTCTTACAAAAGAAGCAACTATTTGCATCCTTATTTTTCTTCTTTTACACTAGACCTTAACAACTTCATTATTGTCTGTATTGTTTTTCCTTCTTTTACCATCGCCTTTACAAGTGTCATTGGCGAGCATTTTGGTCACAGTCTTGTTTCAACCTCTCTTCCTCTTGCACACGAAATGAAATGAGCTCATTGGGAAGCCATTTCTCCTTCTAACAATTATAACTGACCTTAAATTGACTAAGTTGTGTAGAAAGAGAGTTTAAGACCAAATGTACGAATATATCTTCCAACAACTTGATCTTTATGGTCTTGAGTTTTGAAACAATATTATACATCATAATATACTCCCTTATGCATCCCTTGCCGTTATTGATTTGTCCTATGTCAAGTGGTTAGATTCGGAGCTCAAGGAATGCACAAAAATTTATAAAACCGAATACCAACCCCGAGTAGCCCGTAGCTATTGTAGGTATAGTGGCTCGAGGTTCATCCACTAGGATGGGTTTTCCTCTTTCTAAAATGTAATCTTAGGTCACTTTCTTTTAGGTTACTGTGCTTTTAAAAATAGAAAATTAAATTGCTTTGCAGAAGAGAGTATGTTGATTGATTGAGTTGGTTTGTATTCAATAATTAAAAACATCTCGAGGCTTTGGTCTCACAAAGACCACACACTATGGGAGAATCAAAGGGGGAATAAGGGTGGTTCCCAATCATCTGTCCGAAAGATCAACACATAGTTGTCCCTTGAATTCCACCTAGGTACCTCTTATTAGATTTATAAGTGAAGGCAATTTAGGTGTATGGTAAGCAACAAATAATCGGTTTTTGAAGGACCTCACAAATTCTCAACTAGGCTATTTCAAGTTTCTAGACAAGAACCAATCTCCCGTGCATGTTGAAGGAAAGGCGCAAATCTAACTATCCTACATACCGTTCAGACTTGCTCAGTATCAAGAATTCTAAGTGACTTAGACGAGAGACTCCTATAAATATAGTTGGGGAAACCTAGATTATAGCCATCCCTACCGGGTGTCCCCAACTGTTGGTACACAACCTAGTGTCCTTTAAATCGAATTACAGCATTACCTTTGGTATGAAGCACAAATCTCCCCTTTTATCACCATGGTGGGTGGAATTGATGAGTATATTTTATACTTATTTTATCCCCATATTTTGATTAGTATTTCGTAGTTTTTATTATATTAATATTTTTTTTAACACCGTTTTCATTCCTACTTTCAATTAGGACCAAATCCGAGGCATTGAGGGAATATGAAATGAAAAAAGTAAATTCCACATATAGCAGAAGCTACGGTATTTCAATCTTTTCAACTGTTGAATGACCTCCCATTGCTCCAATATTTATATAGATAGATGGTAAACTTCTCAATATTTTCAAAGAGCCCTCATTCACTCAATTTGAACTTTAAATGATCAAGTTATGACTTTTAGAAGAAGGAAGAAGAGAGTAGTACTCAAAAATCTGACCAGTTGGCACACTTTGTTGATTCAGTATTTACCATTAGTTCTAAAGTGTTCTCTCTAGCCATATCCATATTTTACACTCTCAAATATTTCCAACAAGACCAAGATTTCTCAATTTGGAGTCCGGAAGAAGAAGTTACAACCTTAGGAAGGTTGGAGTGTAAAAAGGGAGTTCAGCACAAAGCACAAGTAGTCGACCTGTTTCTCAAGAGATCGACTAGTTGCTCAGGCGCCCGATATCGAGTCAATTTGCTATTAAGCCCATTTTTTAGGCCAAATTTTTCTATTTTTTTAAAAGTCTAAAACCCTATAAACTAGGGGATACCCATTTTGGGAGGTCTTTGGGTGAGAACAAGTCCCTTTTTGGGTGGAAACACCTTAGGGCACAAATCTTGAAAGGAAAAAGCTTGAAGAAGAAAGATATTGAAGAAGATGAGATAGAGCTTTCACTCAAAATCGTTTATTCTCATCATCTTTCTTTGTTTCTCTTTCTTTTGATGGTTTTATTTCCGTTGGAGATGTTTTAGTTTATTTTCTTAAGTTTTAGATGTAGCTAAGACTTGAATGTATGTATTCTCCTAATCTCTATTGATTAATGCCTTATTTCATATCTATGTTGAGTATTTCATTTTGTTCTTAATGCTTATAGTTATTTAGCCAATATTTGCATGATTTGTGGTTTGATTCGAGATTTGAGAAGTGAGGATTGTATTATACCATAGACGAAATGCCATTTAATTATCCTGAGATAGAGATGTAAATGAGATTAGGTGTGATATTGGGGTTTCTTGAGTGTATTGCATTCATAGGGTTTTGAGGTTGAGTAGAGATGCAAAATACCTAAATCCTAAGGGTAGGTTATGAGTTATCGAGAGAGATTCACAATTGCATTAGTGAAATCGCCATCAACATAATGAAATGAATATTGATTAATTGAGTTAAGAGGTTCATATAGGATTTTTTAGGTGAAATTTATGCCCTAAGATTTTGAGTCTTATTTTTCTTTTGTCTTGAATCATTGTAATTTAGGAAATTGCATGCTAGCTTAGTTAATTTGAGTCTTTCACAAAATTTTCATAATCCAAATAGAGTCTAAGCTAGATTACAATTAGTAATTAATAGCCAATCCTCGAGGGACATAATCTACTTATTATATTATTTGAATACAATCGCTGCACTTCACAAGACATATGCAATTATATTTTCATACATGTTTGTGCCTATCAAGTTTTTTTTGGCGTCATATGATTGGTGCTTTTATTAATATTGATTCGCAATAGTTTGACTCTACTTTGGATATAGTTAGTCTTGTTTTATTTTCTTTTTCTATTTTACTTTGGATTTTTTGTTTTTGTGTTGTAGGAGCTTGATTGACTATGATGATTTCACCGATTCAGCAATTCAAGCTACTATTGCAAATTTATTAGCTCAATTGAATCTTCTTACCAACCAACTTTAGACTATCCAACTTCATGATGTCTAATTTGAGGCCAATGATGTGCAAGTATACCCTATCGTGTGTAGGTATTGTAATGAGCATAGATTGTCAAATGGAGTATCCATTTGCACAAGATCATCCACCCCAACTTCCACAAGAGGAGACACTAAGTATAGCAGAGATGGCCAACACACACATGCACCCTATATATGGCTAATGCTTCTACTCAGTTCATTGATGAGAGAAGCAAAGCTTCATAAAGAGAAAATTAAAGTATAGCGGAGATGGGTAGTACCTATACCTGATTCATGGATGATGTTAAGAAAAAGGCTAACAAGTTTCTCTTAGAAGAACAATAATAAAATTTTCTTGGCTCCATTGAAGTGAATCTGGGAGGCAATGAGATGGAAAATCATGAGGATATCACCTTGAGAAGTGAAGGAGAAGTTGAAGAGCTAAATGAAGTAGAGAAAGTTGAAGAGGGTGATGAAGTGTTAGTTGAGCAAGTAAAGAATGAAGAGGAGTCAACTTCTCTAGAACCGGAAGAGAAGAATGAAAAAGTTGAAACCATTTCAGAGATGACTTCTTGGGCATTTGTGTAAGAGGAGTTGCTAAGTGAAGACATACCATGCATTTTGGAGGTGGAAGAGCCCATAGTCTCGTTTCATGAGATCAAGGTAGCCTCCATTATGAACATAACTATCAAATCATGTGAAGACAATGTGTTTAAGTGGGTAATTGAGCACAACCATCTACGTTTCAGATTGTGATAGGAGGAGAGAATCATCAATTCTTTTCCGTAGTTCTATGAGTTAAGTTGGACTCTAGGAAAACGGAGCGGCTTCTTAGGAGGCAACCCAAGTTTAATAAGCTTCCTTTTCCCTTTGCTTTTTGTAGTTACCTTTGAATTTGTTTTTGAATAAATTTTCTTGCTTGATCTTGTTTGAGTTTTGATTTTAGGTTTTTGGTGATCCAAAGTTGGCTATGGAGGTGGAAAATCTTGAAAAGTGGAAGTTTAGAGCTTCGAGGTTCAAAGAACAAAATTTGAATAAGAAAAATCGGTTTTAGCATCCTCCCATTCTTAGGTTCTTCCTATTCTTCATATTTTCAAGTTTCCCCTCATTTGGAATTAAGCCTAATCTCTCAAAACACCTTTGCCTCTTTTAGAAACCACTTCAAACCATTTTCATCCTCTTTCCATCCCTTCCATCCTCATTTTGAAAGCCATTCCCAAATTTCTCCTTGCATAAACCACTAAGCTTTCCAATACATCCCACCCCACCACCTCTTAGTTTACCATCACACACAACCCTCAAGCTCAAGAAACCTTAAATTCTCAATTGATTTGGTGTTGAAGTCCCTTGTACTAGATTTAAATTTCAAGTGAATGTGTCTTCAACACATTTAAGTTGACTTTTATGAATGAGTTGAATTCAACTTGGAGGTTTGAATTATAGTGGAATTGAAGAGGATTGATGTGTGCAAGTGTATTTTGATCTAATGTACATCAAGTGGGAAGGATCTTGAACTATATGCTTATGTGAATTTTGATTGAAAGATTGGGATGATGGTGTTGGTTATGCTATGTTTATGGTGAGTTGATCCATTGTTGTGAAAATGAAGAGACTTGATTATGGCAATTGTTAAGGGTTTTTGGTTGTGATGTCCTTAGAGCATTGAAGATAAATGGTTGAAGAATCATGATCATCAAGAAAGGATGGTGAATATTAAGAGAAAGGTTTACTAAGTTGTGTATTCAAGACACATTTCAAACTTTATGGAGAAAAAAGTGCAACTTGCATGTCACAAGCAAGCTAATATTCATTGGAGCTGCTTCCTGCTGTTTGATCACCCTCAAGGAGTACTGCGGGTCCCTTTCTGTTTCTTTTGTTTCACATTGAGAACAATGTTCAATTCAAGCTTATGTGGTATATGTGGGTGTAGAATTAAAAAATCCACCTTTGTATCTCCATGCCTATTTCTATTATTATTTGTCTAGTTGTAATCTGTTTGTGCTTTTTCTTTCTTTCTTTCTTTTGTTTCAGGTCTTATATGAGTCAATCTGCCTTGTAATTGTTTTGAGAATTCTTTGTTTGTGTGCTTCAAATGTTTTATGTGATCAAAGTTTGGGATACCATTGCATTTACATGATCCAGGATTTGAGTGTATCTCTTGGTAGTGGGAGGCTTGGAATGTAGAGCCCCCTTGTTTCTTAAGAAATCATTTCTTAATGGAAATCCTACACATACACAAACACTAGATCTCATTTACACACTTTGGTTCTGGCCCTTTTTTCTCAAATTGGACTTACCTTGAGAGACCTTAACTTCTATAGTGATGGGACATCTCCATAAAGAGGGCCAATGAGACCTAATTTTGCAAAAAAAAAAAGCAAAAAACAAAATAAATAGAGAAAAAGAAAGAAAAAGAAAAAGAAAAGAAAAAAATGTGAAAAAGAAAGAAAAAAAATAGAGAAATAAGTGATTTGATCAAATCAGAATCCCGAGCACAGCCTGAAGTGCCTTCCAAAGCCTAGCTCCCTAAGCCTACTGGCTGGGGGTCATTGACTTCACTGCTCATTACATGAGACAGAAGATTGGTCAATTTCACAAGTAGGTGCTTTGGTTTTCTAGTTGAGTGTTCAGGATGAAGTTCAATTCCTGAGTGCAAATGTAGAGTTCAACACAAAGCACAAGAGGCCTGGCCAGCTGCTGCTGACCGGCTTCTGGCGCCAACATCAAGCCACATCGATAAGCCCCGTTTTTAGCCCAAAATTTTCTATTTTTTTAAAAGCCTAAACCCTATAAACTCGGGGATACCGATTCAGAGTTTCTGGGTGAGAACAAGTCCCGCTTTTAGTGGAAACACCCTAAGGCACAAATCTTTAAGGGAAAAAGCTTGAACAAGAAAGAGATTGAAGAAGATGAGATAGGGCTTTCACTCAAAATCATTTATTCTCATCCTCTTTCTTTGTTTCTCTTTCTTTTTATGCTTTTATTTCCTTTGGAGATGTTTTAGTTCGTTTTCTTAAGGTTTAGATGTAGCTAAGACTTGAATTATGGATCCTCCTAATCTCTATTGATTAATGCCTTATTTCATATCTATGTTGAGGATTTCATTTTGTTCTCAATGCTTTAGATATTTGGCCAATATTTGCATGATTTGTAGTTCGATTTGAGATCTGAGAAGTGAGGATTGTATTAGACCATGGATGAAATTCCATTTAATTATCATGAGATAGAGATATAAATGAGATTAGGTGTGGTATTGGGGTTTCTTGAGTGTATTTCATTCATAGGGTTTTGGGGTTGAGTAGAGGTACAAAATACCTAAATCTTAGGGGTAGTTTGTGAGTTATCGAGAGAGATTCACAATTGCATTAGTGAAATCACCATCAACATAATGAAATGAATATTGATTAATGGAGTTATAAGGTTCATATAGGATTGTTTAGGTGAAATCTATGCCCAAGGGTTTTGAGTCTTGTTTATTCTTTTGTCTTGAATCATTGTAGTTTAGGAAATTGCATGCTAGCTTAGTTAATTTGAGTCTTTCACATATTTTTCATCATCCAAATAGATCTTAAGCTAGATTAGAATTGGTAATTAATAGTCAATTCTCATGGGAAAATACTCTTACTTTCGTTATATTACTTGAACACGACGCATGCACTTGTGCACATAGGCAATTTATATTTTCATACACGCTTTGTGCCTATCAAGAATGGATCCATCTCACCCCGAGGCAGGTGCTCTATTCACTCATGACACTGCTGGCACTTGCCATGGATGAATAATGCAGCAAAAACATTAACAAAATAGAACTGAACTGAAAGATTTTATTGAAAGCGGTGAATTCCTTCAAACAAGAGTAATCTGTTGCCAAATGAGGGATGAGATGATCTATTTCGTTTGATACATCCAACCCCTATTTAAAGGATGAAAAATACATATTGGGGGCATGTTTGGTAAGTGAATAGGATCTTAAGTCGATCACATTACATTATAAGATCTCTTTCCCCACTTGGATTGTCAAACTTTCTTATTTGAGCTTTTTGGGCAAATTTCGCACTCTCTAGTGGATGCAATGTAGAATTTCTCACTAACTCAAGGACTCAAAGGCAAATCACAAAATGGTTGTTATTGTCATGTGGTACTCGCGACTACTCATATTAAACCCGAGAAAATTAGAAATTTTCAAACATGGCAAAATGATAATAATAATAATATTAAAAAATTGCCATAATTGTTCAAGGAAGCCTAGAAAATTCTCTAGATCTCGGATAACGAAACGGACTACGTCATTGGATTCGTCTCGCGAAATCCAATGACTCGAAACAGTTTTGTCGAATTTCCGAGACGCCGGAATATTTTATGATTTTCTCGAAAGTGATAAGCCCACGCACTTCCAAGGACGAACTTTAATTTAAAATCTCTAAGTCGAAATGGCTTGAGCTAAGTTCATTTAAAATAAACTATACTGGAAAGAAACAAATTGTTTCAGAGCAGAAACTGACCGAATGAGAGATAGACACATGGCGCAATGTGAGCCATGTATAAAAAAAAAGGAAAGAAAAGGATAAAAAGAAAAAAATGAAAGTCAAAAGGAAAAAGAAAGCAGGCGAGACAGATGCTATGCGGAAAGGAGGAAGAAAAGAATTTAGAGAGAAGCTTCAGCTTCTCTTTAAGATTTATGGAAATCGACCATAGGTTTTCACCGAAAGGTGTTGCAAAGTCGGTCCACACATCGAGAGCTACGCGTGGGTACCAAAATCTTGGAGTTTCCCCAAACTCTACGAGGTAAGGAATTTTCCTACTTTGAATATTTTTAGCCTAAAAGTCATGCAATGGCATAGGTTGTCTTCAGGGCAGTGATAAGCCGTGTGATTTAGTCCCAAGATTTTGGGACTGAATATTTGAAATTCTTAGATCGGTTCCCAAGTACCCAAGCTAGGTTGAGGTTTGCTTTAACCCTGACTCATGTCTGGGCTTAGTCAGCTTTTCTAAGATTACCGTAATTTGTTGGATGAATGGAACCAAAAAATGGTCTATGGATATGAAGGGATCAAGAGGTGCCCGCTTACGCGGTCCCAGATTTGAGCCATTTTGTGTGTTAATGCTTTAAAAATAAATAAATACGCTATCAGGTAAAATCATGTTTATATATATTTGCTTGACATATTAACATGGAAATTGTGATAAATGGAAATTATATGTAGGAAATATAATTAACCGAAATTTATAAATGTTGCATGTAGCTCTTATTATGCATGTAGCATGACATCGCATGAAATTACATGATTGCATTTCATATGCACAGTCACATCGCATCAAGTCGAGTGTGGGTGCATAGTACTGTTATTCGCCATTCTTGGTGAATGTGTGGTGAGCTCGGAAATGGGACAACGTCCAAAATCAAGACTCATGGTTGTATAAAACAATAAGAATAATAAATTTCGTGTGTTTGGGTGAAGCAAGATGGGGTAGATACCTCGTGGTGAAAGGACCGTTGCAATTTTATTCTTAGTCGGGGACATATGTATCCGAAGAATGAAAGTCCGCGGGAAGTATCTAAGGCGTGCGGTTACGTGAGACCTTGAAATTGCAACTCAAATAAACACACTGATTTGATAAAGAAAAATTCAAGTGAATATTGGAGGGTTGTCCAATAGTTTAAGTTATTAGGTGAAACACCAATGACCGGTTTTCACTTTACACAGAAAGGAGTTAGTCAGACTGAGTCAGGGGATGAGGCGTCTCATCTCATGCATGACACACAATATTTCATATAGAATTGCATTATTATATGGAATATGACTGGATGTTTTATGTATGCCATTGTATGTGCATTTTGGCGGAGAGCTCCTCAGAGGAGAATTTTCTACTAAGCATCGCCCAATTGCCGTGGGACCCCTTTAGGCAATAGGTGTATAGGAGACTAAGGCCCGACGAGGCCGTGATTATGAAGGAGGCCGATGTGTGGCCTTGATATTTCCTTTGTAAAAAGAATTATAACTAAATTCTTTTTGGACTATTGTCTAAATAGTCGGTATGTAATTATGGTAAGAGGGTCGCAATTTTACTTCGACCGGTAATTATGTTCTATTTTCATATTTTAGAATTAAACGGAATGAATGGTCCCTAAAGGATGTATATTTGGGGACATGGACGTGGACTCGCAGTGGTCACATTATCGTTGAGACCCCGGCTATGATTATACTATTAAACAGGTTGTATGTTAGGTAGAGCTCCCCAGACAAAAGAGACTTTGCCCATTTTTTTTTTTAAATATGGATCCCAATAAATGGGACATAACAAATACAGACGGTCACCCCAACCACAGAATCTCAAGTAGTTAACTCGGTTGTCAACTGGACCCTGATTTAGGTGTCACAACTTGGTATCGAGCTGGCAAACGACACTAGGATCTCGAATGTGGGTATCCACAAGTAATTCCTTAAATAAGCACAACTTGGTAACATAATTTAGGTACATGAATACCTTGGGTCTAGATCATGCATTGTTGTGTGTTACGTGTTTTGTTCTTAACATGCTATGTGATATGTGTGGTGATTTGTGTGAATAATATACATGGTGGATTGTATATGGAACACTAGGGTAGAAAACATAACCTTAAGGGTTCAGAAAACAAAATGAACATGATAGTTCAGGAACTAATGTGTATTTAGTAGCCTACATTATGCACCACTTCAAGGAAAAAGAGATGAAAGGTGTAGTTCATGATTGTTAAAGTGCATAAATGTCGATACGTGCACTAATAGTTAGACCGAAATAGAAATTCGAGAACTTTATCGCTATCCGACACATGAGATGGCCAGCGCAGGAAGAGTAGTGTCGTGGTGGTGGGCGAGTAACCCACGACCACCGGCTTTGGACTAATAGATCTCCATAGAGGTTGTTGTTACTGTGACTACTACCCTTATGCAGTGTGGTCACGCACATCGCATGTTTGCAACTGGGAACAAAGGGGGGTCAAGTAACCTCTCGTAGGTTTGAGGCACGTGATCCTCCCGCCTCAAGGGAAGGAGGAGACCTTATGGTGGCGGTCATTTTTCTAATTTGTGCAAGAAAGAATAAGGGCCCCGGGTAAAGCAAGAGGAAGGAGAATCAATCTCTTCTAGCTCTGGGAAGGCAAGACCCCATGTTTGCACGTATTTCATGACCCGGGCCGCGACCATCGCACAGGTCGAGCCTGGGCTTTTAGTCGACGAGGCGCATGACATGCTACCACCGCCATCACCGACATAAGGAGGCTGATTGCCCCAGGAGGCAAAGATCCCCGACCATGGGACGCAATCCCAGCATCGAACAGCGCCGACACGCTTTGTTCCTTTCACCCCAATACGGGCTAGAGGGACAAGATCGCCCTGGGGTGGGCTGCACAAGCTCCTTCTCGCTACTACGCATGTGCCAAAGAGGCTGTGGTATGGGCCGAGGTCGTGACGCAGCCTGGCCAGGCAAGACTTGTGGGACCTGTGGGCTCGCTTACGCCACCACATACTAAGCTAGTTGATCAGTCGGTGATACAAGGTATGTTTCTGTTATCTCGCCTATGGGAAAATATATTGTTTGATTCGGATGCATCGTATTCATATTTATTGTTGCATCATGTGTGAAAGGTTTGGGCTTAGAGGTTGAAACCTTAGAAGAGTCGTTACATGTGAGTTCTCCAGGGATTGGTGCGAAGATCAGATCGTGATATGCTGGGATCAGGAGTTAGATATCTCAGTGATTCACCACGTTGACCTTCGTATATGGACATATCGGAGTTTGATGTCATTCTTAGCATGGATTGGTTGATGGCACACCGAGTCATCATTAATTGTGATAGTAGGAGGATTACCGCCTACACACAAGACAGTATTGTGTTACGTTTCAGGGAGATAAGCATGAGGCTTTACCCCAGACCGTGCACAACTCCAGGTGGAGTGAACTGTTGATGGGTTGGCTAGCAAGCCTTACCCTAGAGGATGAGGGGAGACTGGATCTAAGTCTACCTCGGGTGGTTTGTGAGTATGAGAAAGGTTTTTCGAACGAGCTACTAGGATTACCTTCGCACAGGGATGTGGACTTCACATGTAGTTACACTTATACACGCCCATATCTACGCATCATAGGATGGCACCGGTTGAGTTGCAAGAACTCAAGGTCCAACTACAGGAATTATTAGACAAGGGCTTTATTAGACCGAGCACTTCACCATGGGGCGCTCCAGTTTTGTTTGCTAAGAAGAAGGATAAGACTCTTTGACTATGCATTGACTATCGACAGTTGAATAGGGTTATGATCAAGAATCGGTATCCATTACCGAGGATTGATGATTTGTTTGATCAGATGAAAGGGTCGCGAGCTCACTCCAAGATGTGACCTTCGCACTAAGTATCATCGCTGAGAGTTAGGAGATCATATCCTAGTGATGAAAGATTTAGACATGGTATGGGCATTTCGAGTTCACACAATGCTCTCTCAAGTTAACGAATGCTCCAACAAGATTATGGATCTCATGGTATAGGGTATTCCAACCCTCTACTTAGATCACACACAGGGTCTTTGGTCGACTTACATTTTGATCTATTCCCGTACCGAGGACGAGCATGAGGATCATTTATGGATTGTTCTTAGGTACTCAAGGACCATCAAGCCAGATGTCAAGTTCAAGAATGTGAATTTCTGGGTTTATTGAGGTGAAATTCTTTAGACACGTCATGTCGGGGCTTTGTGTGTGTTAGCAGACCTTGAGAAGGTTAAGGTTGTTATGAGTCAGAGAGGCCGGTTAGCCGATAATGTAGTTTAGGACTCGGCTGGTACTATCGAGGTTCATTGAGGATTTCTCCCTACTAGCAAGACTTATGACAAGATTGACCCGTATAAATAAGTTTGAGGATGACCTCAGGTGAGAAGGCACTTAGGAATCAAAAGGGAGGCTTACTATAGCTTCTATTCTGATAGTCGTAGAACAGGGACAAAGGTACATCAGGTATCAGGATGCCTTTGTGACGACTAGGATATGTCTGATGCAGCCCGGGAGGGTTGTAGCTATGGTTCTGTGATAAAGAATCGGGAGCACTACTCCTACACATGATCTCGGGAGTCAGGGCCATCACAATGCCTTAAAGATTTTGCGCCACTATCTGTATGGTGAGCAATTCGAAGTGTTTTTCAAACCACAAAAGTCTGAAGTATATTTTCACATAGCAGGACCTCAACATGAGGCAACGCAGATGAATGGAGTATCAGGAGGATTATGACTTCACTTTGCATTACCATCCTGGTAAGGCAAATGTAGTGGCTGATGCACTCAATCGAAAGTCACGGGGAGTATTGGCTAGTGTAGCTTCTCGAGAGTGGCAGATGCTCGAGACTGTGGGACAATTGCATCGCATTACGTTGATCATTGCTGGTTACAAAAGTGTAATATCCAATCTAGTCGGGAACATAAATGCAACGGAATTTATAATTTTTATCCCTTAACCTAATTAAGGATCAAGACGCTGCTTTCATAAGAACCGGCGAAGGTAAACGAAACTTACCTCTTGTAGATCGATTCCGCTGCTTCCTTCAAAGTTCGCGCCTTGGTTTATTCGATCTTCAGCTAGTGCCGCCTTCTCGAAAAACGAGACCACCTCTACAAGTATCCACACACGAACAAATAATGAACGATCTTTCTGAATGCTAGTTCAGGTCCGTCTTCTCAAAACGAAATTAGGGTTTCTCTGTTTTTGGTTGTTCCTTCTTTTAAAAAGACGACTACACCCAAAAATATATGTCTCACATATATATATCTATATAAGTTCCTTAGGTTTTAACCAAAAACGAATTTCCTTATCGATAAGGAAGCAAATTTATATCAATATATATATTTAAAAACGCTTTAAATAGTAAATAATTTAAAATTCAAATCCTTATCGATAAGGAAACGAATTTATTTATATTATTATATATTTAAAACTCCTTTAAATAATAACAATTTAAATACGAATTTCCTTATCATATAAGGAAACGAATTTATATTATTATTTAAAACCCTTTACAGATTATTTCCTTATCCAATAAGAAAATATAACAAATTAATTATTTCTGTTATAATTCCAAATCAATGCACTTAAACTTTCTCAAAATTAAATTCGAATTTAAATAAAAATCATTATTGTTTGTAATTTTAAAAATAATCTCATCATTTTAAATTACTACGTAGAGTGAAAAACCATAACCGCAGATATTCGTTCCACGCTGCCTCATAAAGTTCATTAAACATTGGCGCAGCCTAAATCACATTTGATCCTACAAGTCATAAGTGGCCTCTAGCAAGACATTATGACTACCTAAGTTAAATGAAAAGCCTATGATCCGAGACAACCTTAATATAGCTAACATTACAATCATTTCGTCTCTCATGATATTAATTTTATTAATATAAGGCATGGACAAAGTCAACCTTATATCGTTTATATTTGATTATCATCAAACCCAATTGCATCGACTAAACAAATGACATTGATCTCCATCAATTCATTTGAGCACGAATTACGCATTTCTTAAATTTCAATCACGAGGGGCCTGTGATATCTCTCTTATGTGACAAATTCCATTTTAATCGCTCATATCTCACTACATAATTCTATTATGTTCACATAACCTTTATACATCCGACAAAGACAACGTTTGATTATATCAAAACACAATATTCTTATGTTGAGAACTATAGCGATCTCAGTCAAAGGATTTGTTCCACTAACTATTAGATTAATTTATGACTGATCCATGTATTAATCTCAAGATTCGGGTTCGTCCAATATTTGTTCTCAACAAATAGATATAAATTTGATTTGTATTCACAGCACATATTCATCCCATGAATATCAATCAAACTTTATACTAATCTTAATTCATTGTTATTCCCATAACAATAACCGATTAGGGACATTTAGAATAATTAATAATATTATTCAAGGACATTATATATAATAAACATACAAATCATCATAATAATAAATTTCATAAATAGTCAAAATACCTGTATGTCCATACAATAGGCCTAGCTAATTATTACTAATGTGATCGTGCTCAAGGAGTCGCTAGCGCTTGGGTGGCTACGCCCATCCCCATCGAGTGGAGGATCGAAGTCCTAGGCGTGGATGCAAAGATGCGTCCATCAAATCGTGCACAGCAGCACGCGATGAAGGCCGGGCCATCCACACGCATGGTCAGCTTTCGTATAGGACGGGCTGTAGTCCCCCAAATACTACTTCATGCAGGAGATTCCTCGTGGAGTTCCATCAGCCTCGATTTCGCTGCGGCATCCAAGTGGCACGGCGATGTACCGTGAACTTTGTCGCCGCATTGGATGGACAGCGAGACATTGAGATTTTGTTCGACAATGTCTCACGTGTCATCGTGTCATACGAGCATCGTATGACGCCAGTATTACTTCCAACCATTGGGAGGTAAATGAGTCGAAGCGAAAGATGTCACGATGGACTTTGTGACCCACTTGCCACGGACACCGCAGAGACAGGATGCGATGTGGGTGATTATGGACCGGCTCACTAAGTCGGCACATTTTCTAGCAAAGGCGGATACACCCTTCACACCGAGAATTCTCGCCGGCCAGATATTCAGAATCATTCTACTATATGGAGTGCCTATCTCTATCGTAAATATCGATGTGACCCTAAATGACGCGACACTCGGGAAGAGTTTCCAAAAGGCCATGGGGACACAGTTGACGATGAGCACAGCGTTTCATCCGCATACAGATGGTTAGTCGAAGATGACAATACAGGTTTTAGAAGACATGTTGCGAGCATGCCTGGGACCTAATGATAGCTGGAGGCCTAGTGGAATTCGCCTACAACAATAAGTATCGGCGGTATACAAAATGCACCCTACGAGTTTCATATGGGAGGCCATGTTGATCCTCGATTTGTTGGACATAGGTGGGAGAGAGTTCCATCACCGGTCTCGATTCACTGTGGCACACCTCTGGTATGTGTGTGTTTGATATAGAAGCCGCCTCTCTCCGATGGCTCAAAGCTAGAAGAAGAGATACGCCATTGCATTTACTTCAGCTCACCTCAGTTCGAGGTGGGTGATCAGCCGTCTTCTTAAAGGTGATTCCTAAGAGAAGAGTAGTCAGATTCGACAAGCAGGGGAAGCTAGCGCCGAGGTATATCAGGCCCTTCGGGATACTCGAGAGGGTGGGCACAATTGCTTATCAGTTAGCGCTATCGCCTAGTTTATCAAGTGTTCATGAGGTGTTCTACGTCTCCATGCTCCAAAAGTATATTCCTAGTGGATTGGGAAGGGATTGTTATTGATACAGATGAGACCTTCGAGGAGGACCGATGCATATCATGGATAGCCGGATCGCTCTTGCGACGAAGACCGCAGACATCTAGTGAAGGTGCCGCGGCAACACCGAGGAGCGGATGAGGTAACTCTGGGAACGCTGAGGACACGATGCGGGCCACCTATCATGTCCTATTTGAGGATGAAGGCAAGGTCACTAATATTAAAAGTTCAATATTAGAACTAGAATAACTATCAAGACATGCAAAGTGCTCAGGTGGGTGTTGTTGTGTGTGAATTTTGAGGATCTTAAATTTTTAAGGGGGAAGAATGTAAAACCCAGAAAATTAGGAAATTTCTCAAAATGGCAAAATTATAATAACACACACACACAAATTGCCTAACGGCTCAAGGATGCCTAGAAAATTCATTAGATCTCAGATGACAAAACGGACAACGTCGTTGGATTCGTCTCGCGAAATCCAATGACCTAGAAAAGTTTTGTCGAATTCTAAGACAGTCGGAATATTTTTACGATTTTCTGGTTGATAAGTCACCAGTGACTCCAAGGATGAGATTTTTACAAAAAACCTCGGAAGTCATGAAATGGCTTGGGCTAAGTTGATTTAAAATAAATTAAACTAAAAAGAAATAAATTGTTTCGGGGAATAAATAAACCCGAATGAGATATGGACACATGGCGCAAAGAATGAGCCATGTATAAAAAAAAGGAAAGAAAATGATAAAAAGAAAAAAAATGAAATTCAAAAGGAAAAAGAAAGGAGGAGATAGACAGTGTGCGTGAAAAGAGGGAGAAAAAGAATTTTAGAGAGAGAAGCTCTAGCTTCTCTCTAAGATTTACAAATCAATCTCAGGTTTTCGTGAGGAGCAAAAGGTAGCCTGGCCCACGCATCGAGCTACGCGTGGCACCAAAATTCGAGTTTCGCCAAACTCCACGAGGCAGAGAATTTCCTACTTAGAATATTTTTAGCTTAGAAGCCATGTGTAATGGCATATAGGCTGTCTTCTGCCGTTGATAAATATAGGATTTAGTCCCAAGATTGGGACCGAATATTGGAAATTTTGCCTAGCTCCGAAAGAAATCCTGACCGGGTTAAGGCTCGTTTAACTGACTAATGTCTTCTTCGGGTTTAGTTGAGTTTTTCAGTTTCACTATAATTTGTTGATGAATGAAACCAAAAAAATGGTTCATGGCCGTGAAGGAACCGAGAGGTGCCCTGTTTATGTGGGTCCAAGATTTAGGCCATTTTGTGTATTATTGTTGGAAAATAAATAACATGTCGTCAGGTGTGAAAATCATGTTTATATACACTTGCTCGACGTATTAACATGGAAATTGTGATAAATGGAAACATGTAGAAATATAATTATCCGAAATTTATAAATGTCAGATGTAGCTCTTATTATGCATGTAGCATGACATCACATGAAATGGCATACCAGATTTTATTTTGCACAAATACATCGTGTCGAAGCCTGTGTGGGTAAGGCATCATATTCACCGCCGTGAATGTATGGTAGTTTGGAATGGACAACGTCCAAAATCGACTCACTTAAGCATAAAAACACACACACAATTTTGTGTGTTCGGGGTGAAGCAAGATGGGGTAGATACTCCCAAAGAAAAGACCCAAATTTTATTCTTGGTCACTCATATGTATCCAACGATGAAAGTTCACAAAAGTGTCAAGAGGCGTGCGAAGCCTGCGGTGAGACCTCGGAAATTCGCAACCCAAATAAACACACGGGATTTGATAAAGAAAATTCAAGTGAATATTGGAGGGTTGTCCAATAGTTTGGCTGGTCAGTCCAATAGCTGTCATCAAGTGAAACACCACAACCGGTTTTCACACTCGTGTCAGAGGTGAAAGGGAGTCACTGAAACTCGGGCTCAGGGGCATGAGGCGTCTCATCTCATGCATAACACATAATATTTCATATAGGATTGCATTATTTATATGGAATATGATTGGATGTTTTATGTACGCCATTGCATGTGCATTTTAGGTGAGGAAAGTAGCCTCAGAAGAATTTTCTATCGACATTGCTCACCTCGCTGCTAGACCCCCTTTCAAGTATGGGGTGTATATGAGACGACATTCGACGAGGCCATGATTATGAAGGAGGCCGATGTGTGGCCTTGATATTTCCTTTGTAAAAAGTATGTTGTATAAAAGAATTGTAACTAAATTCTTTTGGGACTATTGTCTAAATAGTCGGGTATGTAATTATGGTAAGAGGACCGTGATTAGACTCTTACAGACTGTAATTAAATGTTTTATTTTCATATTTTAGAATTAAATGTGAATGAATGGTCTCGGTAAAGGGATGTGTATTGGGGATATGGACAGGTGGACCCTGTGTGGTCAATACTAATTATGTTGAGACCCTGGATAGGTTATGATTATATCAAGATACAAAGTTGTATGTCGATGTAGCCACCCGAACAAAGGAGACTCTGCCCAATTTTTTTTTGAAAATATGGATCTTGATAAATGGGACACAACTGTGTGGTATCGAGTCACTCGAAATCCACAGGAATTTCGTAAGTTAACAGGTTGTCAACAAAACCCCCAGATTTAGGGTGTCACAACTCAAGAGGGACTGTGCGAAATACAAGGGATGCGATGTGAAAACTTCTAGATTTCTTCTTCAAGCCACCATCTTCTCGTGCAATCATGCTATCAAGGTCTCAACTCATCTAAATTGCTTATAAGAGCTTCTAAGCTTGCACAAGAAATCCCGAGATGTCCTCATTACTGGTCCCATGATTCTTGAGAGTCGTAAAAGTACCTAAAAAAGCCTAAAAGCACATCAAGATTCAAGAAACCATTTAGTACTGGTTAGTGGACATAACAACTTCAAAGAATCGCCTAAGTATGAGTTCCTAACACAAAAAGGCTTTTAATTTGAAAAAGTTTAGTGGATTAAAATGCCCTTTTTGAGTGGTATCAAGTATACCTCATGGAAGTTAAGTTATGCAAAAGCATGCTTATTTTCACCTTATTACTTTTGGACAAGCGTTTTTCAATCTCAACAAGGAATTGTTTGGCATTAGTAACCTCTTGGCATACCACACTCCTAAAAGTTTTCGGAATGCTGCACTTTATAATAATAAGATTCAACAAATGACATAATGATTCAAGGACATCTTGTCTACTGTTTAGTTAGTAAAGTAAACATATTTCTATAAGGGAAGTTCTAAGGGTAACACCTATCTCTTCTATGCAGGTTTCAACGTACTCTATCACTTCTAAGGAATCGTTTGTCTTGTTTTTTGTTGTCAATTTCATTCATGTGCAGAATTGTTAGAACTTATTCTTTTTGTTTGAATGAAATTAAAATATGTTTGAAACGATTGATTATTAATTTTTATTTAAACTTTTGAAACGTTTGGTTTTAAAGCCTTTTATGGAGTTTTATGTCCAACCATTAAGCTTGAAACCATCACAGGCAATTCATATCGTCAATTTGCCTGAGGTCTATATAAAGAGAGTTCAGACTCTCTTTGGGATAGGAAAATATTCTCAAATTATGTTTGTGATAGAGGTTTATTTGTACCGGTGATTTGATAGATGGTCTTTATTATTTAAGTCCTATGTCCTATGATGTTTTAATTACTGAAATTGTTGATAAGCATGATCACCTAGCCAAGAAAAGGAAAGTTTCAAATGAAACGCACCTTGGCATTTAAGGATTAGGTCATATTAATCCTAATAGGATTCATGGTTTGGTAAAAGTGGGGATCTTAACTTCCTAGACTTTGAACCTATACCAAGATGTGAATCTTGTTTGGAAGGTAAAATGACCAAAAGGCCCTTTAAAGCCAAAGGATATCAAGGCAACCAAACCGCCGAACTGGGTGCATACGATGTGTGCGGACCAATAAAATGTCCAAGCCAGAGGAGGGTATGAGTATTTTGTCACCCGGCGTGATGACTACTCAAGATATGGATATATTTACCTAATGCGCCAAAAGTCCGAAACTTTCACTAAATTTCGAGTATAAGGCTGAGGCGTAGTGCCAATTAGGGACTCCATATCAAAGTTGTTTCCATTCGACCGAGGTGGTGAATACCTATCTCGAGAGTTTAAGTCTTACTGACTCAAGAGGGATAGTTTCACAACTATCAGCACTGAACACCCCAAAGAAAATGGAGTCATAGAAAGAAGAAATAGAACTCTTCAGATATATGAAAATAATGCTTAGTTATTCATCTCTACCTATATCGCTTTGGGGATATGCCATAGAAAACCTAATGTATCTTCCTCGAATTTAGTTCCTTCTAAAACTGCCCAAGACACACCCAATGCACTGCGGGAAAGGGCGCAAGCCTAGTTTAAGCCATATCCGACACAAGTGCTCCCCCGCACATGTCTTAAGAAAGGATCCAAATAAGTTGGAATCGCGCATGCAGGTTTGCATGTTTGCTGGCTACCCTAAAGGAACGTAGAGGTGGACTATTTTATACCTTCTGATAAAAAGGTTATTGTGAGTACCACGCAACTTTTCGAGGAAGACTATATAAGCAATTTCAAACCTAAGAGTAAAATACTCCCGAGGAGCTTGACTCACTCAAGAACAACCGAATCCACTGTGCTGTTCGCTGGGTTCTAATACCACCGCATTCCTATGCATGTTCAAAGAGGGAAATAAAATTCAAGGTGAACAAGCTACTGTGTGGAACCAAGGGAACAAGATCCAATATTACTGAACCAGAACTGTAAGAGCTGCGCATATTAAGAGGAACTAGTACCTTGGCTGTGCTCGTAACAATGAACCACAAACTGGAGTCACGCAGTGATAGAGTAAGGCTGGTCATGAGATATGTCTTGCTAGGGCGAGTCTTACTGCTATTAGTTATTGACATGAAGACATCCCCATCAATTACAAAGAAGCACTGAAGATGGATGTAGCCAGAGTGGCAAAAGCCATGGACCGTGAAATGGAATCTATATTCCAATTCGCCCGTCTTCAGAGGCACCCAAAGGTAAACCAATAGGGTGTAAGTGGATTTGCAAGAGAAAAGAGGATCGATGGGAAGGTGGAAACCTTCAAAGCTAGATCAGGCAAAAAGGCTATACTCCAAAAAAAGAGGGGATAGATTACGAAGAAACTCTTTCGCCGTGAGCTATGCTTAAATCTATCCTGATTCTTTTAGTCAGAGTCGCTAGTCTCGATTACGAGGATTTGGCGGTGATGGATGTCAAAACAAATTTTAAATGGCACTTAAATGAGGACATCTACATGCAAAGAACCGTAAGGGTTCAAAGCTAAAGGCAAGAACACATGGTATGCAAGTTGCAAAGGTCCATTTATGGATTCTACAAGCATCCGTATCATGGAACATCGCCTGATCGTGCCATTACTTTTCGTTTTGAGAAAAGCCCCGATGAACTCTTTGTGTTTACAAAAAGAATCCAAGCATGTAAGGTAGTTTTTTCTAGTCTCACGTAGATGACATATTGTTAATCTAAACGACAAACAAGTGTTGTCGTGTGTAAAAGATTTGCTGCATAACAATTTGATATGAAAGACTGGGAGAAGCCAACTATATTCTTGGAATCAAACTTATACGACCTAAGAATAAGTTGTTGGCACTATCTCAAGCCTCTTATATTGATAAAGCGGTCGTTTAACATGGAAAATTCCAAAAGGATCCTTACCCTTTAGACATGGAATTCATCTTTCTAAGGAGCAATCACCAAAACTCCCGAGCGTAAAGAACGATGAGTAGGATACCTTATGCCTCTACTGTAGGTAGTCTCATGTATGCGTGTTATGTACCAGCCGTATATCTGTTATGCAAGTGAGTTGTAAGCCGCATCAACTGATCCCGGTGAAGAACACCGGATTGCAAGAAAGCATATACTTAAGTATCTAAGAGAACAAGAGATTATATGCTAGTATATTCCAAAGGGGGAGCTTGTGTCCATTGGCTTCGCTGCACGCACTTCCAAGGCGATATCGACCTCAAGGAAATCTACCGGGTTAAAAGCTTACACTATATGCAGGAGCCGCCCGCTTGAGGAGTATTAAAAATCGCACGGTGTGCAGCGCATTCCACCACGTGTCGTAATACGCGGTCGCTCCGGTGCGCTAAGGAAGCCGTGTGGTCGAAGAAGTTCATTATGGATCTTCAGTGATACCCAAGGTAGTCCCCCATTACCCTTTACTCGTGACAACAAGCCAGCCGTAGTAATGCCCAAAGAACCAAGGTATCACAAGAAACAAAAACACATTGAGAGGAAGTACCACTTGGATCCGAGACATCACGAGCGAGGAGACACAAAGGGTTACCAAAACAGCGCAGGAAAACCTAGCGACCCATTCTCAAAGGCTCTACCTGCTCAAGTTTTGAAGACATGTAGATTCTAAGTGGGTGTTAGAGATACTGATTCTATTTTAGGACTAGGAGTTTTTTTATTTCGAGCTAGAAAGGAAGACAAATAAAATTATTGTATTTTTTCTCGTGTTAATAAAATTTCAATGAGGTATCACTTCATCTTGTGCAATAATTTTGGGTATTTTTCAGACATAGTCCGACACTATGCAAGATATGGTCATATGGATACGTCCATGGAAGACATGATCATAAGTTCTCATAATTAATGAATAAGATCAGCGCTTATCGAATAAAGTTGACGCTTTATTTAGACTTAATATTTATGAAATAATCTGCCTTGGTTATTATAAAATATTGTGCGTATTATGTTTGCATTGATGTGATCAAAGAAAGATTTGATTAAAGCAATGAAAGGAATTAAATCTCATGATATTCGATTATTATTTTCTCTCAATCCCGAGTTTATTTTAAATAGGTATCAATAATTATCTGCCTTGAATTGTCAATATGTGAGGCCTATTTTGACGGTCAATACCTAGATGATTTGGGAACGTGGATTGGTTAATTACAAGTATTTATGAAATAAAACAAAAAATGGAAAATTGTATGAAATATCCTCTTTGATATGTTTCGGCATTTGATGTAATGAAGTCACCGCCGTTGCATTTGATCCATTAGAGAAACTGTTAAATCAAGAGATTAAAATAATTAATTGATGACAGAAAATATAATCAATTAATTATCGATATTTTACAATGGAGGAAATTAATATATATATCAATATTATTAATTTTGGAGTTCAACTCTGGGCCTTTAGTGGAGTGGCACCGGATTAGATAATTGTTTTTCAATTATAAGGAGCCTTAATTAATAATACCGTGATCCCCGTGCTAGCTCGTGGAAAGGGCGGAGCTCATATCGCATGGAACTATAGAACACAAAAAGTTGAGTTACATGGTTTTGGGCTTATGCCTGCTTGTACTAAGAGCAAGTGGGAGATTGTTAGCAATTATGTGCTCTCGGTCCCACTTATATTCTCAAATATATGTATACTATAAATTTATAATAAATATAATTTATTATATGAACTAAGTTTTTTATACAAATATAATTTATTATATGAACGGTTATTTATAATAAATATAATTTATTATATGAACGCTATTCTCGATGTAATGGGTTTTAAGGTTTTCTTCAGTTTTTTTTCATACATTGGCATGCAATAAAGAGAAAAGAAAAGAATTTTTCTATTCTTGGTTTTTTTCTCTAAGTGTTCTAAGATTCGCCTACGCCTGATCACAGCCCACACACATCCATACCAATCTCCCGAGGATAGATCCGAAGACGGACGGCATTGGCCGGACCAGAGATCGACGGTGCAGACGCGTTGGTCACGTGCTGTCACGTGATCCGACTGGCAGATTGGCCGGTCGTGGCCGATCTAGAAGTCTAGCTGACGATCTCGCAAATCTACATGTAATTTTATTTAATATTGAATTTTAGATACGCTGCATGTTTAATCATATTGCTGTATCCATGCTCCTAATCAATGATCCATTTATCATTATAATTTCACTAAACAAGCTTCAACCACATTTAAATTACCCATACCTCGCTTTGGCACCGAGGGCACCTCGCCCAAAGGGATCTTCCGTCCGCACTGAAGCACTTGCCTTTCTACTTCTTCATAGCGGTGGTTTTGGTAATCGTACTGACCCTTCGCTGTTCTTATTCTTTTTCCCACCCTTAGGTTTCCCCTCGCTCTCGAAGTGAACCCCGCCATACGAACACCGCCGACTTTCCGAAAAGCCCTTTCTAAGACTTTCGTCTGCGCATCAACTCACAGAGTTAGATCCATCTTGTCTCATATTATACTAACTTTAACCGAGGGAACGACGTAGGGATTCAAATACGAAATCAATTTCAGACCTTGCCCATCTTCATCCCCAACACTTCGTACCTTGATTGAGATGTGACATCATTTTCGCACAATGATCCTCACACTTCTACCATTCTGTTCATTATAGCCCTAATCGGCAACCATTTTAAAGAACTTGTCGATTGTGCAACATCTTATCGAGAGTCCGATCATTTCTCGCCCACTCGGTATGCCAGATATCTGGCCCTTTCAAACGACTGAACACCGGGCAAGAATATAAAGGCCGAATCGATATATTTGCCTTGTCCCGCTCATAGTCTTTTCTCACTTCTGGTCGATGCATTCGGCCGCGGGCTCATTGGGCTTTGTGGTTGGGACAACTTTGTACTTTTTCAAAATCCGTAACAATGTACAGTTGGTTTTCCATTCACTATAATTATTTCCACCATAGGCTTTGACTCAAAATCATTGCAAGTGGGTTAAATGATGCCATTTTCTCAAAAATACACACTAGTACATTAAACGTATGATCTACAATAAACACATAATCTTAAAATTTAGTTAATCCCAAACTATTTTCATTATTGTAAAACAATTATTTGGTTTCCCATTATAAACACTTACGTTAAAGATATTTATAACAAACTAAATTTGATCACGAATGATTAAGATCCTACTGTTGGTTCCCGTGAAAGATGGGGAGTCACAAGTTTTAATTACTTAATCCCCACCTTCTTACGTAACTTTCCTGTATTAATACATAATCATTTCACTCTAATTGTTTCCAAAACTTTGGCACTTCTAATAAAAATATCATAGCCTCTGAGGGTAATAATTAAATTAAGTTTGAATGTGTTTTTAACCATTGTTTTAATTTCAAAATTATCTTTAATATTCAAGATTGCCGATCGCAGCCGATCAATCTTATTAAAATTTTGAAACTTAATTGATAGTCTAATCCACAAAATCCAACCATGTTTATCCGTTAGGCATCATATACATCATTTATTATTAGATTCATAATGGAGCCCTTAGGTTTAAAAATTAATTAAATTAATTAAACCTTCAATTATCTAATATTTTAATAATAGGGATTTTCTAGTAAAATTATTTCAAAAAATAAAGAATTTTTCATAATAATTATTAAACTAGATAATAGAATCATAATAATTATTATGCACATGTAATTACTATTGATGCAAATTTATATGGCACCACCTATTCTATATGGTGCATGTTATCACATAAAACATGTTATGTTGATAATTTAAACCATTCACAAAAGCATTAATTAAATAACCTAATCCATGGTTTTCCTAAAAAAATTAAATCAGCCTATTATAAATATCCATGTTCTTTGGGCCCAATTATTTTAGCTTACAAAGGCATAAAGGCCCAAAACTAGTACAAATTAAAACCCTAAACCCTAACATGTTCTAATTTGAAGGGTAGTAGGTCCCGCCTCAGTCCACCAAATCAAAACCCGCCTGGTGGGAAGAACCACCACCGCACGACGAGCCACCGGGCTCGAAGTAGTCGCCAAAACGACCGCACGCGCCCACGCGCCCAAAGACCATCGGTCGGCACCTCCACGCCGCAAAACTTCCACCGGCTGCAGCGCTGCACGACGCTTCTGCACCGCCGATCCCGTCCGACGTTGCCTCTCCTCCCACGCTTCACTACGGCCACGCTCGAGATGGTGTGTCCGTATCTTCTCCCGCTTCCAAATAATGAAGGTGTACAGATTTACAGGATTTGAAATTTAAAATTACAACTATTTTTAATTAAAAAAATGTAAATAATAAATAAACTGTGAAGGAAACCCGATCTATGACCACCTCCCCTGCTACAAACCTCCAAAAAATAATACAATCAAAAATCTACTATGGATCTAGGGCAAATCACAAATATCATATCCCATTCATGAACAAAAATCATAAAATTAACATCTTAATCATGCGATCTAACAACAAATAGTCCTAGGTGCCATATACTAAATCAACATCAAAATTGATATTTGTATTATTGAACACTGATACACATATCTAATCATAGCATGCTCTGATACCAATTGAAGGAAAAACACACAATGCAAGATTTGATTCAAAGAATACGATTAAACACGCAACTCAGATTCACCAATATTAAATAAAATTACCGATGTAGGATTTCAGATCCAACTGGGGGACTTCGATCGCCCACCAACCAGCAATCTACACCGCCGATCTACAAGAATAAAGACGCAAACTAGAATCTATCTTTACACCTGGGTCTAATCTATGATCAACATTCAGACCGTCCATCTTCCGCATTCACTTAGTGGTATAATGCATAAGCAAGACAAATTTAATCACGTAGAACTCGAATCTTTAACACTTGTAGAAAAACCAAAAGAATAAAATTCTTTCTTTTCTCTCACTCGTATTCTCAAAACGACTTAAAAAACCCAAAAACGAGAAACCTTAAACCCATTACATCACTGATTTAACTGTCAAGTAAATTATACTATTATAAATAACCGCTCATATAATAAATTATATTTATTGGTAAACCGTTTATAAATAAATTATATTTATTATAAATTTATAATTTATACATATATTTGAGAATACTATGGGACCCAAGAGCACATAATTGCTAACAGTACGATCATTCTTCAGTTCGCCGAGAGTGACGGGTAAATAAGGTGTTGTCGTCACACAGATATTGTTTCATCTTGGGAAGCAGACGTTGTAAGATTTCTCAAAGCACCATCGGATAAGGCGAATATGCTTTAAGTGAGACACAATCGTATTAATACTGATCTTTTTCATCCCATGAAGTTTTGTTTCCTTTGTAATTTTTCTTCCCTCTTTCATTTTGTTTCAATGTATTTCATAATTTTCTAACAATGTATTAGTTGAATGATTAAGAAAAAATTAAATTTTGGATTGAATTTCACAGACAATTTTAGAATTAAATAATAAATTTTAAGTTAATAAAACATATTTTATTTTCAAATTATATTTTTTTACAAACTATGCACTTGAGATAATATAATATTTCATCGAGACACTAAACCCTATAATTTTTCCTACGCCAATGCTATTTAATATTGATATCACCACTTGAGATAGGTGTGATGGATATTTTAAAATTATTTAATTTCATTAAATGTTACATATTTACAATTACCTTTCTAATGTTTTTATTTTTAGAATATAATTTATAAAAATATCCAAAAACAAGTCAATTGTACTACTAAAACGAATTCTATGTTAAGAAAAAACACAGTCCCTGTATTTTTAATTTAAAAAGCAAGTCAAATTTGTACTTAAAACAAATCTTAAAAAATATTTTATAAGAGTATATCAAAATCATTTGAGAAAATATTTAAACCATCTTTGTTGATGAATTTCCAACCAGAAGTTGGGGCAGACGCAAGTAAGGCCAATGTGGGCAAATGCCTCCCCTCAATTTTTTTTTCAAATTTTTTTTTTCTTTGGTTATAAGGGGAATCCAACCAAGAAAGAAAATACGTTTCCCTCAAATCTCATAAATCCTATATCATTAACTTAAAATATCTCGTGAGTCTCATTTCTAGTTTCACATTTATAAATTTTAAAGTACTATATATATATATATATATATATATATATATGTTATATATATATATATATTTCAGGGCTTATATTTGGTTCTCAAAAAATTTTGAGGGAAAAGTCAAAGGAAAGAAAATATGAAAGAAAAATAAAAGGAAAAAATGAAGGAAAATAAAATATAATTAAACTCCATATAATATTTTTATTTGCTATCTCAAATCAATTATATTTGTTTAAAGCTCATCAATATAAAAATTAAATAATTTTAAAATATTTAAATTTCTAAGTAATTTTATTTATATATGATTATTTTGTTTAAAAAAATATTATAAGACAATCAAATATAAGAAAAATTATTTTCTTTAGCATTTTTTTATTTCCTTAATATTTTCCGAGAACCAAACACAATTCATTTATTTTTTACATCTATTAATTTGGAATTAAAACATTGTAGTATTTTATTCTCACATAGACTCGAATATGGTCGTTTCCTATGCCCCATCCAACCCTTTAACCATTGAGTAAGGCCTTATTAACACTTAAATTTTTTATTAGATAAATAAATACAAAAAAAATATTTTCCTTAACATTTTTTTTCTTTCCTTGATACTTTTAAAAACCAATCATAACCTAGTGTTTTTACCTCCCTCAACTTATTTTCTAGGTCCACCGTTATTCAAATGGTTGTGAACTTGTGAGTAGAGCGGGACCAAAAAAGTGGGAAACAATTTTTCAGTTTTCAAATTTATCTTTGGTGGGTTTGTTATTCAAATAAGTGAACTTTTACTCTCTATCATCGCAATCATCATAGGAAAAGTAAAGCACAGGTGAATACTGAATTACTAATGCTTTCTTGATTGATCTTATAATAAAATGATAATAGAATTTCAATAATGTAATACTAAGTTTCTTTCTTGTCATTATTATGCATTCCAACCATATCAAGAAATGGGCTAACATGTAGATTACGTTTTCAAAAGTTCTCTCCCTCTTTACGATCTACGATTATGTTTCAAACATGGTCACTGGTTGGTTTCCTTGTCTCAAAACAACCAAAAGCTATCTAACCCTCGTTTTTTCTTAATAATAATAATAATAATAATAATAAATAGAGGTTTATTACACTTAACTCTTGAACCTAGATTGCATTTTACATATTGCTTCCTCGAATTCAAAATCGAGCAATGTCCTCTCTAACCTTGCGGAAAGCAACAACCAATTTTCTTAAAATCTTCAACTCAGAAGATTTTGATTCAATGCACACGTCTTAACACCTTCTTCACATACGCCTCATACCCATATATGAAAAGATAAACAAACCAAATAGAGCCTTTTATGGTATTTCAAATATATGAATAAGAAACAAATATTCAAACTGCAAAAAGATGACACGAACCAATAAATTCCTACCAAACGAAGTCTTTCTGCCAAATCAAGCTTTAATGTCATATTAAACAACTAACTTTCCTAAAAACTCGAACTTATAGAATTTTAGTATGATATCAATATTAAGCTATTAATAGAAAAACCCCAATTAAGAATCAATTTCGTCGCCGTGGTTTATCCAACGATCATCAATTTGGGTTCCTCAAAAGTCATTGGTGAAGCTAGTAAACGGGACCAACCCAATCCATTTCGGGCCAACCGGCGTCAAGAAACAAACGATTGTAATTAATTTCATTTACTTTATTTTGCCTAACTTTCAATCAACTCAACAAACTCATGCGACAAAGCTCAAACTTTTAAAAAAAGTTAAAAATACTTTGTTAAATTTATCATTATTCAAATAAAAATAAAAATATTAACATACACAATAATTCATATCACAATAATAATAATAAAATACCTGCCTAAACAATATAATAATAAGAACAAACCAAATAAATAGATAATGTTAGAGTACTATTATAACCAAAACATCAAACTAACTAACTAAATAATACCAAAACAATAAAGTAACAAGTTAATAACATCTTGAAAATTTTTTTCAAAATATCAAATAAAATCTCATATATGTTTATAATCTGATCCTCATCAAATATTATATCCAACAATAAATACGTAGAACTCCACATTTGTTATAGATCCCTCAATGCTAATTTGAATCATCATTATCATCATCTATTCATTAGAATTTTAGAATATTAACAACACAAATTTCATTTATATTCAAATAAAAATTTCCAAAATACATCTCAACAAAGATAATAATGAAATATTTTATTTAGTTTTAAAACTATTTCGCTGTGGCTTACACTCCAGGAAAATATGTATAATATTTTTTAATTTTATTTTAAAAGAATAATATTTACACACTAGTTTAAGTAATCTTTAAAAAAAACCCTAATTTAAGTAATAAAATAATTTATGCAAGAATTGGAGCAAAAATAATTCATAATTTGATCGATCTTTTTAATTAGTCTCACATATTAATTAACTAAGAATAATTTCAAGTTTAAGGGATCCCGTGTCCTATTGGTCCACCACCAAAAATGATTGGCTTAACAGGTTTAACAATATATGTGTCACTATGCTATTGGTCTTTAAAATTTTGTATTTACTTTAAAATCAGTTTGTTCCCGACCATATTTCACTATCTAATTGACCCCTATTGAGACGCTCTCCCCATCGACCTCCACCTTCGACCCACCTCTCCCGTCGCCTCTGCCCCCCTCCCCTTCAAACACCATACCCACCTGCCCATCACGCTCCACTATGTTCATCACCATAGCCCAAACTCCTCCTACAACGCCCAAAGCCACCACCCATTATCCATCAAACACTTACTAGATAACAAAACCCACTTCCAAATATTCATTAATGGACAAGATGTTAAAAATTATTCACATAAAGATGGCTGTACCAACAACCAGAAGTGAAGTAATAAATAAAACAAGGAGAATAAAATCCAAACAGATAACTAGCTTTACGAATTCACAATTCCTTTAAGATAAATTCGCTTCCACTGACGCCAGATTCCCAATAGATGGCCTTCCGGCGAATAACGATCGGTCGAATCTGCTAACATATCAGAATTATCCGACGAACTAAAAACCACGTGATGACTCTACCAACCTTCTCAGCATCTGGAGCATTATTTAAAAAGAACCCTTACTTTGACAAAACCAAGACTGCCTAAACCATATAGACTAGAAAGGACCCTTTACCTCCAAACAAGCCAAAAGCTCGCTTCTAAAGCCAAACAAGAACCGGTACCAACAACATCACTATTTGTATGACCGACATCACATCATCTTCAACAACTGAAAGATCAGTTAAACCATGAATGAGCACACTCCACTAAAAACTACAACGGTCTAAGGCTAAACAAGAACTGTATCAAGGAATGTCATCATTTATTTGTAATAAATGACATTCACACCACAAACTTTCCAACACAAGAAACCAGATGAAAAAACTCGCTAAATAGGAGGTGGATTGCAAACCCAATCTCCCAACTATTTCGCCTGTTTTACAAGTCATTATTCCACGATTCCAATCCTCATAAACGAATGCACCCATCATCGGCTCCCCTCATTTTCTTCTTCTACAAGAATGTTGCTACATTACATCATATCAGCTCCTCTCCCTCAGAGCCTCCACCCGGCCCTCCTCCCTAACCGCTAGCCTCTCTATCCCCATCGCTGACCAGGATCTAGACTCCCGAGGCTTCACCCTCCGCTGTTCGATCTCAGACCACCTGAATTTCGTCTCCGTCGTCGCCGGATTCCCGCTGCGAAACAAGGAGAAGATCATAGCCGCGTTGGAGAAAACGCAGTCGGTGCTCTGGGTGGAGTACGGGAAGTTCTTCATTGAATTGAATAGATTAGGCCTTTCAATGTGAGAAAGCGAAATTTCTGTGGAAATGAATAGGAAACTGGCAAATTGGAGACATAGATGTCTGGTCTATTGCTGTGATCAACATCTTCCACCGATGGACATGGCGACAGCAGCGGAATTATCAGAGAACGACGGCAGTGCAACAAGCACGAAGACAAAGCCGTTTTATACGTCGAAGGAGATCGAGAGAGAAATTAGAGAGATTGTGAATGGGGTTTAGAGATTTGAGGGAAGATTAAGGTTAATATTAGGGTTTAAGGGGTGGTTATGAGAGTAGAGGAAGAAAGGTAAGAGAGAAAGGATGAGAAGGTTTAGATTTCATAATTAGGGCCAAGAATACCCGTCCAGGAGAGAGATGAGGTTAATTAGATGGTGACACGTAATCATGTAATAATGTTTTAACTTTTTTAGTCGGTACCAATGCCTCAAATCGAGACCCTTTAAATATGAGATTATTCATAGTTAATTAATAGAAACCACATCATCCAAATTATGGATTATTCTTATAAATTATCTCAATTATTTCAAATATATTGATAATTTAGTTATTAAATTTTATTTAAGTTATAAACTAGTACAACTTCAATTATTAAATTTCATTTAAGTTATAAATTAGTACAATTTCAATTTTAATAAAAAAAAACATATATAATTAAATAATACATAGGATAAATATAAAAAATAAAACAAAAGGGTAAATATTTAAAATAGAATTAATGAGATAACATATATTCATATTAAAATTGTAATTTATTAATTGAATGCATTCTTTAATTTCCATAATATTTTTAATATTAAATTATCACATAATTAGCATAAACTTTAAAAATAAAATAGTTCAAATAACAAAATTTAATATATTATAATAACATATTTAGTGAAACCTTATTTAAAAAACAGATTGACTATCTTAAGAGCTAAAATAAAGATTTTAAAAACAACGTTAATCCACCAACTTTTCACGGTTTAAACGCCAAAACACTGAACCATTTATTCGTTTTTACATAACCCAACCTCTGAATGCTAAAGAGTCGATTCACCGCGTTAACTCATATACCGGTTTGTTAATTATCCACGTTATGTTAAAAATTCATATCGAACACAATGAAAATTTTTAATGGTTTTCTGAAAGAAAAGAAAAGGCTATGAAATTAGCATATTTAAAACAAAAATGCTGATACTTCACCGGTCACTTGTATTTTCTTATCGAGCAACTCAGAATCCAAATAATCACGAGAAAAATGCATCCACTCCACTATTAATATCTAATAAAATCATTTAATAAATTATTTAAACTTTTTGAATAATATCATCACTGAAAACCAAGAATGTAATTTTCTCATAAATAAATAAAATACATGATAGAGAAGATATGGTTAATAACATAACTCAACATTCAATACCATTACCTGAAATACCAATAAAACTATCTTTACAAACTAAAAATCAATGAAAAACAAAATGTTAAACCAAAAAATAGATTAATTAATGGTTTTTACTGTCGCAAATAAAACTTTTGTTCTAAATTTTGCTTAATACGCTAATTAATAAACCTTAATCCAAAGTTTTCCATCTGAATATTTTGATATAATATATATGATTTTCTTCATATTAAATATTTAAACTTTTTTAAGATTCAAAAGTATATACTGTGGTAATGATAACTTTCTAAGTTAAAAGGGTTAAACCCTAATAATAATAATAATAATAATAATAATAATAATAATAATAATCACGGATAATTTTTAAAAATAAAATTTTATTTAAAAAACTTAATATGAAAAACATTGTATCTGTACCATCCACTCACTCACGATGCAAAAACTTTTCAAGTATTCTTAATTTTCAATTTATTTTCTCATAACATTCTTAGAAAAAAACCATAACACAAACACATCTTAATAAAAATAATTTATTTTCATAAATACTCAAAAAAAAAGAACTGTTTTCAATCAAAATTGATCCACAGATGCTTCTTTACAGGTTACAGAACCATATTTATCCAAAAGAACAAATTATTGCAGCAGCAAAACAAAATAATTCAATAAACTCCTTTCTCCCCTGGAATCACATCGAAAGGGCTGTAAACAAACATTGCCGTAAACCTTAACATGAAAAACATTTAGTAGATGCCGATTCTATTTTGACAAACCGTTTTCAGCCTCAAAATCAGCGAAAATAATAAAACACATTCGATTTTCATTGTTTTCTTTGTTCGAAACATAAATAATAAAACATTTAAATCAAATAATAAAACAATTTTTAAACACCAAACGACGTTTTGGCAAGTAAGAACAGTTTTCAAAACAGAACTATGCCTCTTAGTCCAATGACAACTTTCCCTCAACTAATTTTTTTTTAATATAGCAAAGCCATCAGTTTGGAAGACTTCCTATACCTTCATTTTTAGGAGACACACACACCAAAAAGAACAAAAAATATAAATAAATAAATAAAAAGGGAAAAAGAGAAAGAAAGGAAAAGAGATGGGAAGTAGATACATATACAGACCAAATTTTGTTGTTCCTGAAGAAGAATATGCTTAGAAGCACTAATCATGGCCAGCTAACACAATCCTGATTCTAAACTAGAGACCCTAGTGAAGATGATAGTTGTCTAAGAGGTATGACTAAGTTCATCACTGGCTACAGGACTCTTCAAATATTCACCTAATACTATTGAGAAAGTTGACAACACAGCTAGATTCCAGCGTTATGCCATGAACACAATAAATCAAGATATGAATGGTCCTGATTTCATAGCCAGCTTTTCTGAAAATTAGAAGTGTTAATTGGTCTAACCGTAGGCCATATGTTTGGGCAGATAAACACAACTCCTGCCTGCTTCACGATCGAGTCACCTTTCAAAGCGAGATCAGCAAGCACAGCTTCCTTTCATTTCAGATCCCAAATTAAGTCGCTCCCTCCAAGACTCATAGTTCTTCACTCACATTCATCTAACTGATCAACTTAATAATTTCTTAGTAATTTACACAATAATTTATGAATCCTCATAAATGATTAGCTTATATAAATCATCACCTGTCCGCATGATCTTTGCAATACTGATCCATAATTAAAAGTCCCACTTCATCCCAGACCACCTCATCCTCATTCCTTTTTCCAGAATATTTGATAAGAACAAACAAAAGAAACATCCTTAAAGCAACTAAGGCTAAAGGATCTCACATCAAATTACCAGGAGCTATTAAAGGTAAAGCCATTAGTTTTATGAATATAAAATATATTGCTCAAAGTATCAAGTTTTCTAGATCACATTTCCATCCATCATTTCTGCACATAGATATGAGAGTAGTTTCTGACCACAAAATCACAAGAACACGAAACGTATACTGCATTCAGCCAGATCAAGCTAGCATCTAGACTCAATTCTGATTTCCTGATGGATTGAACATGCAGACCAAATCCAGCATTTAAAGGATCAGAAACAAGGGGCTTAATAATAAAAAAATAAAACAAAACTACTTGCTATCGTAATCAGCAAAGTCTATTACAATCATTTATGGTAACTATGTACAACATTATAGATGTTACTTTTATTTGGCTACAACAAAGATTTGAAGACTACAAGCCTATTTAGCAAAACAGCCAACTTAATTCCCACCCACCTCAGTAGCTGGCTGGTCCAAGAACAATCTGCCAACTTAGATGGTGTTTATTTTTCACTTGATTCTAAATAAAACTTTAAAAACTAAAGTAGCAAATTTTAACCGTGTTAGCATTAGATTGTCTGCTCTTATAAACGTTTATTTCTTTGTTTATATTAAAAAAAGAAAAGTCAGCATGCGACTCTTTCTATAAAAAAAAAAAATTGTTCTTGAGAATAGTTTTTGAAAACACAAAGAACGCCAAAAAAGTGTTCTCTGAAAACTCTTATTTGCTCTTTAAATTTAGTGTTTTTTGTGTTTTTTATGTTTTTCAGAAAAACAAACTGGAAACCAAATATGTTTTCTCTGTTTTTCTTGTTCTCCTTATTTTTGAGAAGAGAAATCAGCTAAAAAACAGTAAACAAAAGTAGCCCTAAATGATATTATCTTAATAAGTAATGAAACATAAGAAAAATAAACAAACATGTCCAAGAGAAAATTACTTTCAAAGTAAAAAGCTAAAACACAAACATCTCTTGCAATTCAACTCCTTGCAAGATGTATAAGAAGGAATGAAAATTATCCTTATTGACATATTTTATAATATCTGTTGTGCACAATTAGCAGCACAAGAAAATAGATAAAAGAAAACACAACAATAGGTTTCAACCCAAAAACCAAAAAAGAAAAGAAACAACATATTCTTCACAGAATATACAGAAAGACATTTGATTAACTTATAACTGAAAACATCAAATTCACTAAACAAAATGGAAGGTGGATCCATTCCATTCTTTTCATTCCTTTCAGATGAGGAAGATAAAAGATGATAGCTTCAAGGCTATTCGCATAAATCAAACTAACTCCTACCATCAAGCATCAATTATAATACTAAGATCTGCCTATAAATACTAAAACATCCCTCTCCATCAATTACATCAAAGAAATGCAGTTGAATAATATGGTAGTTAAGTAGAATCGATGGTTCAGAAGGACTCTCAGAACATGCAATATATAATCCTTCTAGATAACCTAAAATCTGCAAATCAAGAGCAGGCCAACACACATCAACTAACAACTCCAGCTACTACACTCAAAACCGATATTGGACTTAAACTTCTTCTGGCATTGGTCAGCACTGTCTCACAGAAAATTGGGAAAGAGTTGTAAATGAAGAAACAAAACCAATCAAACCAGCAGCAGCCCAAACTGGAAAAGAAACTAAGATTTAATATAAATCTTTGAGAGATACATGAATGAGTGACCAAAAGAGGAGATAAATACAATATGCAAGATTTAGAATAAAAGAGGAAATGAAAGAAAAAAAGTGGTATTTGAGACAAGGGTGGATAAAGATCATACCAAATAATAACTACAATAATCAAAAGTCAAAATAAATTCGAAAAAATCCAAAATTTCTAGAAATTTCCATATATATATATGTATATTATATATGTGTGTGTAATATATATAAGAAATCAGAACAGCAGCATGTTAAACCAAATTTGTTCATAAGCCAGAGAAAGCTGACAGAGTTTTCCCAGGTCAACAGATTTGGCCCATTGACAAGTTTTGAACACTGACAATTAGTTTTCATAACATAAACATCTAGCCACCCACCACAACTGAGTTCAGTATTAATGATCAAATAGCTGATGAATTCACCAAGGGTGGTGTTTCATGGTCTGCTATTATGGGTTACAGAACATCTAGAAATAGATTTCTATTCAGTGACATTAGGTTGTTAGACTGAAATCACTGTCGTCACACACTGATACCCAAAGAATATATCCCATTGTGTGAAACTCAAACTCACAAGTAATGCAAGAAAAGATCCCACGAGAATGAAACAGAAAAAGAAGGTAGCGGTCACTCTGAACCAGGTCAGAGAGATCTACGAAAAATTTTAGCAAGAACATTATACAATCCTATAAACATGATGTTTTGTGTATACACACAGGGCAGGCCCCTCCCTTTGAGGTTTTTCAAATGCATGCTTTGTTGTCTACTAAGTAAATACATAAAGATCTTAAAGACATAATCGCCTTCAGTCATTGACAGCGATGGAAGGAAGTTTGTTTCTATCTGATGATTGTTTCTAAACACAAAGGGGGACAATTTGAAAATGTTCCAAGGAGTGAAAATGTTCCAAGGGGCGGTAAAAGGAAGGGAAAAGTGCAGATTTGAAAACAACTTCTTTTTTTTAAAAATTTTCTTTAAATTGTGGAAAAAAGAGAATGGGAAAGAAGGGAATAACTGAAGTGAGATAATGACAAAAAATATGGAATCATTCACGTTCTTGTAGCAAGAAAACAAGATACATTACTGTCCTGCACAGGGTTAGGTGGGCAGAGGAGAGAGGAAAAGGAAATTTCAATTATACCTTCTTTCCTATAGAAAGAAATGAAGGAAAGACAAGAAAAACTTCCCCACATGGCTAATTCAAAATTTTCACCCAAAAGTGAAGCATTGAACCAGCAAGGTAATAATTAAATTAATGCAATATCTAAACAGATAGTACATGGCGCTTGCAAAAAGATCAGGTATCCTCCCCACAAAATTTCTTTCCAGTTTCTGCACATGAACAAGGAAAATAACTAATAGCCTCTTCTCTTCCGTTCCCTCTTTAACCCTAAAACCCAGTTGCCTCGTCAAACTCATTTGTCATAGAAAAGAGATCACCTCCCAATAATGTAAATCTACCATTATTCAATCTCTTAAATGCCAACAGCTTTAACATCCAGACACAAAACTGCTAGTTTTGGGGGTACAAGAAGCAAAAATTGCATCCAAAATTTCTTAGACAATTACTCTACATACCTGTACAATCTTGAAATTATAATGCCCCGCAAGATTTGTGACATACAAACGACATCATTTGAACATAAAACAACAAATAGTAACAGCACACCACTGAATGAGTAAAATGGATTTTAAAAATAAAAATAAAAGCTTAACCAAAAACAATCCAGTAATTTAAGCCTTATTGTGTTATATCCACAGAAGCAAATGATTTATATATAATAAAAGATGCTTCTTCATGAACACATCAAACTACATGCTTTTCAGATAGTTGAATAAATCAACATTAGAAATTCAAAGAAAAAAAAAAAAAAACGAAGATCTCGAGTTTTTGTCCATCTGAAAATTCAAACAGAAATGAAATCATTTTTCAATATCCAAATTCAGGCTAAGATCTACCAAGCTATAAACAGAATCAGATCATGACAAAGGCCTCCAACCAAATCATCCGATTTCAACTCAGATCCAGAGACAAAAACGATCCAAAATTCCACACAAATCAGTAAAACTTTCCTCCCAGCCAATCAAATTCCGAAAAAGAAGATAAACCAACAATTTTTCCAACATAGAAACCTGAGATCGAAGCAGCCTTTCACCACCACATTACCGCCGTCTCCGATTCAGTTGATGCAAGGCGGGAACGGAATTCGCTGAGCAACCAATCGCAGGCCGCCGTGTTCCGCCGGCGCTGCCGGAGCGGCGAAGTCTGTTCCTGACCCTGTACCAAGTTAGTCTGAGAGACCACCGTAAGAAACATACACCTTCTTTCCTTCACTTCTTCTTCTACTCCTGAAAATCGAATCGAAGTCGGTGGTTGGTTTATTTTTATGAGGATTATTTATACAGAGAACAGGCCAACCTGATTGCGCCACGTGGACAGCCCACCGACTACTGCTGAGGGTAGGATACAAATTAAGGCTCGGATTTGGAACAAAATTACGAGAGTGCCCAGAGCTGGCGCGCACGTGCATGTGCGCGTGCCTCTCAGTGGAAGTTGTAATTGACGCCCCTGCTGCTAGTTAAAGAGAAAAAAAGGAGGGGAAACTTTGCAGCCTTTTTCTCGCTTTTTGTTTCAACCGATTTGTGTAATCATGTCCTGATCACACTAGTATTAAAAAACACTTTATTTCTCTTTTTATATGAGAAAATTATTTTTTTCCATGAAAACAATTAAAATTATTTATTTTTTTCGATTTTGTACTAACAAAAGAATAACCTAAGTACTGTTTTTTTTTTTTTTTTATGGAGACTTATCTCTTATCATCAATGCAAATAAATGAATTGAATACCTAAGAAAACATATTTTAGATAGATACAGATGAACTATAATGTCGTTTCTTTTTCCTTTTCTTCATTTATTTATTTAGTTATATTTTTTGTCATTTTAAGGGAGGTACTGCTTAGAAATGGCACAGGGACGGCTTGAGTCCAGCATCCCACTTTCCCATTCTGTCCCTAACTGAGATAGACATAAACCCTTTTCCTATCAATATTGTCCAGAAAGATTTTTTTTTGTTAAATCTCGTATCGTGCTCTCTCAATCCGTTTTTTACTTCAACGGATTGCAAAAAGAGTTGATGTGCCCGTCGTTGTCGACAACGGACTACCTACCTATTTCTCCTCCAAACTCCACTTTCTTAGCATCCAACCATCTACAGCCAAACAATAAAAAACAAACAATCAGATTTGAATCACCCAACATCTTCCTAAACTCACAAACTAATAAACTAAAAGATAAACAATTTCTAGGGCTTATGTTTTTTGAACTAAAGAAAAATGATATATAAGAGAGTATAGTGCAAAACTTTATCCAAAGGTTGAAGAAGACTTGATCTGATACCAATGCAATTGGACCCAAAGAAGAAAAACAATGATGTTTCGCAAGAAAACTGTGAGAGAGAAGCAACTAGAGAGAGATGATGCAAAGAATGAAACCCTAACGTGAAAATGTAAATTAATATTCGAGCGCTGGAGTATGATATGACCCTTATGGCTATATAAATCTCATTATGAAGTAGTATACTGGATAGACTTCAACTTTGATGAAGAAGAATAGTTTTATCTCATAAGTTATAAGGCTAGTTTGTAGTTTATTTATGATGAAATTAAGATTTAGAATGAAGGATTTTAGGTTTGGAAATATTAGGGTTTAATTGAGCAAAACAACTTAGTTTTTAAATAGCCTATGCTTTCAAGGTGAAATAGATCAGGCACAATTCGTGGCTTAAGATTATGAAAGATATATTTTTATATTTGATAAACAAAAGTTATATGAAAAGTTTTATAATTACGGAACGATTCGAAGTTTTGGCTGAGGCTGAAATCACAATGGAAAGGTGAAAGAAAAGATAATAAGATGAGTACAAGTATAGAAGGATAAGTATTTACTTTACAACTCAATGAATCCATCAAGAGATAAGTAGTCGCAACTCGTCACCGGCTTTAATTCAATCGTTATTGTTGGAACAAAAGATATATTTCACACCCAAGATCCACTTGTATATATTAACTAATTGGCCACTTAAAGAATCCACCCTTTCAAGAGAGCAAGTATAACAGTTATAACCAAAATATTATTAAACTTGAATCGAATCAAAAGATCGCATTAGGGGTAGAAGAGATAAATTCTCAAACTTTCAAATCCACAATAAAGCAAACTCCTGTTTCACTTAAAAATAAATGACTTTAATTTAAATAAAGAATTCATAAAAGAAACAAGAACTTTAATATAAATAAACTTAAATCAATAAAGTAACTATTACTTTTGATTTAGAACAAATCTTTAAAATATAAATAACTCCAAATCAAAATAGTAAATAAGACTCCAAATACTTGATTTAGAACATATTTGTGTCTCCAAGGTTTCACAACCTCCCAGAATTTTCTAAAATGAATACCTTTCGGGCCGTATGTTATGAACCCCGCATCGTGCATGCAGATTTGATAAATTGGCAAGAACCCGATCTCGTCTCAAACCCAATTTGAGTTTTCTTTTAAAATCTAATTCTTGACCCATCCTTGATTAGCATCTCCCGTACTGCTCCATTGCCATGGCACAATGATACAAAAACTTACAGAGATAAAATAAAAATAAGAAGGAATTATTTTTATAATACTTAGATCCAAGCTACTCATGAGTAAATCGAGCTTTAGTTACGTATCGACTGAAGCCAAGCCTGAAATAATTTGAGCAGACCATTTGAAAGAACTAATATAGCTTTTCAGCCAAGTTTTTGAACATCTAAAAAGCGCTTAATCGAAGCTTCAAGATACGTAGTTTTTAATGTAGCTTGAGTTTCTAATTCGGGCTTTCTGTATTTAACTCGACTTGATTACACCCCAATCCCAGAGCTTTGCACCACTAGCGCTCCTACTCCTAATGCTTGGATTTGTATTTTGTACTTTCTTTTTCTTTATTTATTGTGCCATTTTGTGACAATAAGAGAGTATAGTAAAACAAGTTCAATTTTATAAAAAGGAGGAATTCTTAAGGGGAAAATAACTTAAAGGAGTTGACATTGCTGAAATTTATAATTCTTCTTGAATCAAACATATATAAACTTTGTCAGCAGAATGAGGCTTCACCGTGGTATGTTATTTAAGTGTAAATGATAGGCAATCAAGTTCTCATGCATGGTGCAGCCATCAAATAAGTTTGGATGTTAGTTTTATTTGAGTGTTATGTGAGTTTCATATGATAGTATTATATAGGAGGTTTATATATAATATTGTGCACTCAAATTCATTGCCCTAAAAATTAGAAAATATGCAAACAAAATTTTTTTATTAAAATTGATAACTGGTGGGTACGATCTTTGTGGTAATATTCTTATACAAAAGAAGGTCCTTGATTTTTCAACTTTGCTGTCACAATTTGTAGATGGATGCTGAAGATTTTTTTGACTTTAGAGATTAATGAAGGACAAGAAGGTCATGTTCTTGAATGAAACCCTTGAAGGCAAAGATTGCATGTTTAGGAAAAGATCATGTGTGTACACTTTTCATTTGTAGAACTTATAGGAAGATTTTGTCAAGTCTTTTATTTTTTATGAAGTCCTTTTTTTGCATGTAGAGTCTTTTTTGTGGACATAAAAGAAGTCGGAAGTCCCCTAATTAGTTGCTTAATTCAAAGAAATTTTGTTCTATTATTTTGATAACTTATTTCCTTCATTAAAGAAAATTGTAAATAAGATAACATTTTATTATCTTACTTCAATTGGAAGATTTATTTCCTTTACAAATTCATGGACAATAAAATTTTTTTAATTTATTCTCTTTTTGATGCTAAGTATTTGGTTTATTTATGACTAAAATTTGTAATTTTAAAAATATCCTCACATGTCATTTGTCCATCCCAAATTTTGTTGAATTAGGAAATCTTTTTCTTTTCAAGACTAATTTAGTGATAATATATTTCACTAATTTTTTATGTTTATAAATTCCCCCACGGGCCCACCTTGAGACATCATGTATATGCACATCATGTCACTAGTTGAAGTTATCCATCGTCTTCTTTGAATTTATTTATTTTTTTAGTTTTTAGTATTGTATATAGTTCAAGCTCATGTGGGCCAGGAACATTTATGGGCACCTAATTAGTAAAACTCTTTTTATTCTGTCCTTTTGGTTCATAAAAAGAATAATCGTCATTTATTTTTATTTTTATTTTTATTTTTAAAGGGAGATAAAATGCTAAATTAAAACCTTGAAAATAACTTTTAAATTTTAGAGCTATTATTTTGAGTAAATCTAAGTCTAAGCTGAAACCCCTAGAAAACCCAAGATTTTTTTTAATAGTTTAAGAAAATTGCACTTCTACCGAAAAATCCGAATTTTTCTGTATCTCACGACAAAACCTAACTTCTCCGCTGAATTCATCTCGCTGAATTCTAATACCACGTCAATTCTCACAATCTATGCAGAATGATTTCTCACGCCAAGGCCTGACACACATTTCAAGTAGCGTGAAGTGATTCCACATTAAGACCCTAAACGCGGCACTTCGCAAAGCCACGCGCAGCCCACTTCAACGAATTCGCCACAAGAACATTTAAATGAACCCACGTCACCAGAACACTCGAATTTACTACGCCATACGAATCAAGAAATTGAAGAAAAAGAAGGGACTACGAAGTCGCATACATTTACTTCGGCGAAGGAGAGGAGTGAATTTCCTCTGGACGATACCAATAATCTCATCCAAACGGAGAACGACGCCGATAGTTATAAACGGCGAGAAGCCGGCCGAGAAAGTAGATGGCAGTTATAGTACGAAAGAGCTTAGCCGGCCAAGTGAGCGAGGAGGAAGAAAGAAAGAACTGTGAGAGAAAAGGAAGAAAAGCGGAGAAGGAATAAAAGGAAAAGGAAGATTTCTGCTCGCATCACGTCAAAGTTCGGCGACTAAAGTTGAAAAGTTGACTTACGCAGGACACCAAAATATCATTTCAAATAAACTCCGTATGAGCAGAGGATATTTCCTACTTGGTTTACTAAATTTTAGCCGCTTATATCGGTAGCATTGTTTCGTGTGATACACAGAGGCCATGTAAATTACGAGCCGAATTAAATATGGATTTCATGACGCTTTCACATACCACCGACCGAGTTAGGGTTTGAACTAGAAACCAAAATTTTTGGTGCGGTTATGATTGTTGAAGGTGATGACAAGGATTGAACCAAATGGTTCATTGCCATGAAGTGGCCAGTATGCACTTCGCTGATTTGTCCCAAGTAGGTGAACCAAATAAGGTTGCCATCGAATACGTGAAGGTGTGGAAAACGCGATATCGACGCATTATTCGATGTATCGATATAGCTTAAAATTTCGATACATTATATGTATAAATTATAATGTTCCATGGCTTGAAACAAGCCACGTAGTTGTTCATTCACGATGTAACATGATGTGAAAACATCAAGATTACAGATTTCATACGCACGCACACATCGCTAGGCTCAAAGGGAAAGCAGTGGTATATTTATTTTACCAACGTTGGTAAATGGTCATAACTCAAATGTGGCCCATAGATTCACAGCTGCCAGAATGATCAAAATTGATAATTACATGTTCTTAAAGTGAGCAAAGTCATAGATCCTCTCTGGCGCTGGTAAGTCCCAAATGTTATTCACTAAGCAGATACGAATCCCGAATGACAAGTTCTTAAAATAGTCAGTGCCGCGCATGAAGGTCACGCTGCAAACCCCAAACTGCCGCCACAAAATAAAGGAAAAAGACTTTGATAAATAAACAAGGTCGCCCAATGGTTACCACAGATACATTACCAGATTTATCTCGTTTGTAATACACTAAGATTCCGGTGTGAGGAGCTCATTGAACCTCAAAGTATGTCAATTCTGAATAAGTATGCATATCTACATGTAAAAATAACTGCACAATGCGATCACTGCTTATATACGCCACGCATACCATTTCAAAGTGAAAGAACCCTTGTAGAAAATTCTACTGGCTTTGCTCACCCCGTCGTGGGACCCCTTCGTGCACAGACTATCCAGCAGAGACGCATTCGCAGAGAGTTTTATAAGAAGTCTTAAACGCGCAAGAAATATTTTAACATGAAAACTATTTTTGCAGACAATGGAAACTATGAGAATATATAGCTATTTTTGTAGACAATGGGAGCTATGGGAATATAGTTGATTATTTTTTGGTCTTATAATTATGGATGTATGTGGGCCCCATGTGGCTATTTCTTTAAATTATGCGTACCCAGTGATCACAGGATGTATAGATTCTGTGAGTTGTGGGTAGTCAGCGGACATAGGTTAGGCGTCACACCGGGTCTACCGTCAAGTTATTTATCGGAAGATATCATTAGACATAGAGTGAAATGATTGATCTTCTTATTTAACTAGTAGTCTTGAGGAGTTGGATTATAGAATGTGATTATTATGTAGTAGAAGTTCCTCCGTTCTTATAATTACTTTCGACTTGTAGAATTAAGCAGATATATGGTATGAAACAAGAAAGCGTCTTTGTATTGTGCATAAACCAACTTAAAACACCTCGCAGTCTAACAAAATTTGTCGGGATGTTGAAGTGGGTGTGATTCGAGCACTAATTAAACATATAAATCAAATGTGTGACATGGATGCATTCACGTTTAAAATGAAAAATTATTAATGAATTGACGAAACAACTGTACAGATGGCATGCTGATTCTTAATATCAAGGTGCGTCTAGACTCAATCAAGATCATTATGCTGACCAGTCACAACTGCCGAGACTATAGTTTATGCAAAAAAAGCTGTTTGCTTCAAATCAATGTTGGTACCATATGGCATTGACTTTATTGTAACCTTGTTAGTGGCAGGTTAACGATTCATATAAATATCTTTTTTGTTTTTAAGTATTAAAGGAGAGATATTATAATATATTAATCATAAATGTGAATGGCATTAATGTTTACACAGGCTGCAGTTATTTAACCAATTTATTTTTATTTAATAATATATATAAATTATCTATTAATGACATTATTGACCATTTGTATGACCAGTGAACCATGTTTTGGTAATTAAGTTTGCAGTTCAATTACTAATTCGGTTGTTAAAACATTGTTAAAGAGGAATAATTTACTAGTAATAATAAATAGAAAAGTAACATGATAAAAATCACATATGATACATAATGTATGTACAACTAAGATTAAGATATAAGGAAATCGAATAATGTACCACACCACACAGCCTCTAAAAATATTTATAAATATCCTAAATTAGTCAAACCAATTTTTAGTTTGGAGATAGAATATATTGATGATCTAACTATTGATGATGATATTCAAGTTTTCTTGTGGCGCCCCAACCCGGCACCCGATGGGGTGTGTGTGGCAGTCATGACGGAATTGGGGTACAACTGACCTTTTCTTTCTCTCATAGGCCGACACACATACTGTTTTCTCATTCATATGCATAATTTACGTAATAATAAATTTTTTTTACATGCCATTATACACATACCACCATAGTAGTATTCATGTTCTCACCGAGTCCCATTACTTCTCAATAAACAAAAACATACCTATTAAAAAATACAGAAGAATTGCGGAAGCGGTCACGATGAAGCACCTATCTCACGAGTTGGCACCCTTTCTGGCGATGTGGGATGTCGTCCTCTATCCTTGTGTACGCCACGTACCTACCGCGGATTAAAAACCCGTGCTAAGCTTTACGCAATGGGAAACATATACAGGGATGACCAATAACTATGATCGTCTCAACAAATGCCTTATCTTATCATTTTCATATAAAAATTGCTTCTATCATGTGACGTTTGACATATAACCTTTCATATCATTTATTTCTTATTCTAATTACTTATCATTTTGATCTATTCTCTTTCTAATGGTTCATATTACATATCTATTACGTGTATGTCATATTCGTATACATATATTACTTTCATGGTTATATCTCTTATGCCGGTTGTTATGTTATATTTCATGTCACTTGTTTTTATGTCTTTTGTTATCATATCTGTATTCATGTCTTGTTCATGTATCTTTATTTTCATATATTGTTTTCCTATTATACTTTTCATATTACTTTCCCTTTCATGTACTGTACTTGTTCATATACTTTTCGTGTACTGTACTTTCCATATACTGTATTCATATTAACTTTTCAGATCATTTTACATTCTTATACATTTTTATATATCATATGAATTATAATCTCATGTTACATAACTTATCATCAGCATACTTGATCTTATCTTACCGAATCATATAATATCTTTTCACATGTCATATCACGAATCATTTGTTTTATGTTTCGTAATAACATAAACGCTTAGAAGTGGATAAAGAAACTATAAGGGCCCCGTATTGTACTCCTTTAATCTTTGAAAGCAGATGGTCTATAAGAACGGCCTTTATTATCATTGTGTGAGACAATGACCATCTATGAACCCGAAGAGGCTGTAATAGCTGACGGGGTGTGTCCGATCTTTGCGAGGCTTTATTTTGCTAATAAGCGTACCATCTATCCCTCTACCGGGTTCTAGCGAGACAATCCATTTTATTACACATTTTAAATGCATATCTCATCTACATGAATAACTATTGTTATCATGTATCTTTGATGAATATACTGCTTATTATTTATTTAAATGCGTAATACCTTTACATATTTCTTAGCCGTATTGTTGTTCTCATATTTCTTTACAATACGTATATTCACTATCTTTTTTCTATCATTTAGTTTTGTCTTACATTATCATATATGTAATCCTATCATATATCATGAATGCATCTATACACTCTTATATTCATATATTCATATATATATGCTATCTATTCATATCACTTTATATCGTTTATGCGTCGTATCGCTATGCGTTTCTATCATGGTTAGCTATTCATGTACTTTCACCATATTTATCATGTATGCTTTTACTCATTCATGTGTTCCTATCATGTTCCATCTATTCGTTTATGTATGACAATCATATATTCATATCATATACTCTTATATTCATATCATGTCTCCCTACTTTGTAACATGCTATATCTTGTTAACTTATATTTTCATGTACTTTATCGGATTTATCATATCTTATGACCTATGCACATACGTTCCTATCTTGTATGTTTTTAACATTCTTTGTCGAATTTGTCCTATCTCTTTGTGGGAGTCTGAACGAGACTCTTCCTTTGATACCTGTAGGTACTTTTCTTATCTATACTCGGCACTGCATATCAAATCTACGTATATTCTTTATTTAACTGTTCGTATCTACATCCTTTAGCACCATGTATTCCAATTAACTTTAACGAAGCGATTAGTACCTTTCGGTACAACAATTCAATTTTCAGACAGGGTGTAGACTTAAATGCCATTAAATAGCATATGGTTATATTCTAGACTCGATGAGCTTTCCATCGAATCCAAGGATACCCATAACGGAGTCATAACGAATGAGTTATGCAAATTGCAAGCCATGAAGAAAATCAGCAACTTTCAGCACCTGCAGTAGCAGCAGAAGCTACTGTCTTTTGTCATTTTCAGGTACATTATAAGATCAATATTGTATCAAGCTATATATGGATGGATTCTAGACTCGAAGGCTTTGTAGAGTCAAGAACACCAACGGAGTCCCAACGAAGGAGTTATGGAAATTGCAAGCCATGAAGAAAATCGACAACTTGCAGCACACCGCAATAGTAGTAGCAGCTACTGTCTTTGTCATTTTCGGACTTATTATAAATCAAGATTGTATCGAAATCTATATATGGATGGATTACAGGCTGAAAGAGAACTTCAGTAGAGTCATATAACACCCAAAACGAGTCCTAACGAAGGAGTTATGCAAATTGCAAGCGTGAAGAAAATCGGCAACATGCGGCGCTGCGATAGCGGCTTAGCTACTGTCTTTTGTCATTTTCAGGTGTATTATAAGCTCAGTATTGTATCAAGCTATATATGGATGGATTTTAGACTCAAAGGGCTTTCCATAGAGTCCAAGAACACCCAAAACGGAGTCTTAACGAAGGAGTTATGCAAGTTGCAAGCCGTGAAGAAAATCAGCAACTTGCAGCACCTGCAATAGCAGCAGCAGCTACTGTCTTTTGTCATTTTCGGATTTATTATAAGCTCAATATTGTATCAAGCTATATATGGATAGATTCTAGACTCAAAGGCCTTTCCATAGGTCCTAGAACACCCAAACGGAGTCCCTAACGAAGGAGTTATGCAAGTTGCAAGCCGTGAAGAAAATCGCTGACTTACGTACACGGAATAGCGTGAAGCCTCTTGTCTTTTGTCATTTTCGGACTTATTATAAGCTCAATATGGTATTAAACATGCCAAAAATACAGCATAAAACCATCCTACAATCAATCTCCAAATCACCCCAAAAGTAGGAATAAACCAAACTTCCATATCCATCTGAGATTCTCTGATCCATCCTCTAGGGAAGTTTCATACTCTAACAAAGTAATCACACTCCCTAACACCTCAAACCCCTAGCTCAAGGAGAATTTCTATAAAAGTCAAATTCACTCCTTCGGTCCTAAGGTGATCCTGCTATCATATATCTTTCGAACTCATAACCTATCTTTATCACATTACGTGTTTCATGACATATTGCTTTTATGTTATGTTTCATGTTTCATACCTATTCATATGGCATTTCGGATACTTATGCGGAATGATGCTATATATTACATCATTCAAGTATTCTTGTCCCTCCATGAACCTATTTTACTTAGAAATTGGAATCATTCCAATTAGATCATCAAAACTAAAGTTATGGCATTTTCATGCCAAACTAGTCAATTTACCGATTACACTAGGGACAGTTTGTAATACTCATTTTTCCAAGGTCTTAACTTCATATTTGATACTGTCTCTTTGTATTCTTTTAAAGCTAAGGTGCTAAGGGTTCTCCTCCAACTGGAATCACCCAAATCGGATCACCGGAACTCAAGTTACGTCCTAAACAAGTGAAATTTACTCTATGGTAAAAAAGCGGGCAAATTTGGCTTGAACATAGCACTGGTGATTTTTGGGCCGCATAGAATCAGAATTTGAAGGTATCTATTCCAGGATGTTTGGTTATCATTGAAGTCTATTTAACCGACAACTTGAATCACTCAAATCGGATCGAAATAGGCAAGTTATGGCCCAAATCGACCTTCAGTCAAAACATAAAACAGAACACTACGTACGAGGTTCTAGAAAAATTTGCCTAGAATGTGGGTTTTTATCTACTTTTTCCATATATTGTACCCAAATCAATTCCAATACTTTATATACACTTCCAAAACCACTCCAAATTCATCTTGAAATCTCAGTTACTGATTCATCTTTCATTACACATCTTTCTAAAATCTTCCATGAATTTCTCCCAAACAAATCTAATATGGGTCATAACCATATTGGAACTCATTCAATTTCAAACATGAGTTAGGATAAAACACAACTAAACCTAGGTTTGGAACTCATAAAATTTCCTAGAATTCCATACAAAACCATAAGATCCTTACTTTCCATGTCATATCCATACCAAAAATCATAGAATCCATACAAAACTTTAGAATTTCCATACAAGAACTCATTCTAGGGTTAGGTTTCCTACAACCCACAACCCACAAACATGTATCTATACAAGAAATCCATGTGATCCATACAATTCCATACTCATAGTCATAGTTCCATACCTTTTTGATCTTGGCTTCACCTCTTCTTCTCTTCTTCTTCTCTTCCTCTTCCTCTTCTCTTCCTCTTCCTTTTCTTCTCTCTTTTCCTCCTCCCTTCTCTTCTACGGTTTTTGGTTCTCCAAAATGAGACCAAATTTGGTCTTAAATCCCATTTTTAAGTTAAGGCCATGTTTGGCCTTTGCATTTTCAACACTTTTCTCATTTTTGCACTTAAGCCCTTCCATTCTTTATTATTTATATTCCATATTTTCTCTAGTTGCCTTGAATCCCATAACTTCTTCTATTTACATTTCATTTTTAAACATTTCATATATTAACCCCTAGTCTTTCCTTTTTATGACCACTAGGTCCTCAAGTGGTAAATTACATATTTACCCTTGACTTTATTATTAATTCCGGGTCTCTCGTTTTATTTTCGAAAAATTCTATTTAGCTTTTAATATACCTAAGCAAGTCAGAAAGCGCTAGGGTATATTTCGGTCATTACATTTCTTGACTAGGAATTATCTGTCTCATTTTCTCTTTAGAGTTTCATCATAACCCTTTAGTTTTGAGGTTTTTCTTAGGTGATTAATTTGCTCTTGACTGGAGTGTCGCCAACCTTTACCTTACTGAAGTGCCCGGTCGAGAGGCCCTTGGCTTCCACGATGTGGGATCGGGAGGGTAGTACATTGATTTTGTTCCTTTTCTTGGACTTTAATGATGCCCCTCTTTCCTTCTTCTCTTTCTTCAACGTTCTTCCGTGTCTTGTCTGCCATGTTTTGAGTCGTCGACGTCTTGTGGTGTGTGTGGTGGTGGAGAACGCTCTAAGCTCGCGGATCTGGCTTTCCCTTGGGTTGACGACGGTCAGGGTGGCATGTTGGTGGTGGCGTCTTAGGTGGTTAGGTTGGGTGGCGATGTTGGTGTCTCAGGGGTTTGACGGCTCAAGGGGGTTGTGGCTCGGTGTCCTTCGGTTCCAAGAGTGGGGGGCTGTCGGATGGGGTTGAGTGGGGGTTGTAGCTGTTAGTCTCAGTAGGGTCCAAGTGATGGTGGTCTTCTTTGCCAAGTTCTAGTTGCGGCTATGTAGTCTTTTTTGTTTTTAATTTCTTAGTGTTTTATTTTGTTTGTCTTTGTTCGGTTTTGGTCGTTTGTTCTGGTTGTTGTTTTATTGGTGTTTTTCACCTTGTCCGTGGAGACTTTGGCTTTTGCTAGTTTTGTTGGATCTGTCCCTTCACTCAGTTCATACTTGGGTGGTGTTGCCAACTCGATTTGGAGCACTGTCGCTTGATTGTCAGATTTTTTAAAGGTATTCCATTATTCTATGTGTCTGGGTGGGGGCTCATGATCGGTCATTGTTCTTAAGTTCTTGGCTTCTTGCTCCATCTTTGTAATCGACGTGGTTTACCTTTGTTTGGGTCATCTCCTTCGTGAGATCTGTGCAACTTTTTAAGCATCGCCTGACATGTAGGACTTTGTCCTTTTTAAACCGTTGAATGATTGTTCAAAAAAAAAAAAACTATTGATGATGTGCCCTAGGACAATAGTTTAATCATTGTCATTTTACATTTCATAAAAGACATAGTTCCATGAATAGTTAATTCCACTTATAGTCATCAAATGTGTGATTTGATTGTAAAACCCTAAGGTTGGCATGAAATACTATGAGTTTAATGCCAAAATCGTTAATTTAAGAAAAAAAAAATACATGAATAGACTTATTTTCAAAATATTCATCAAACTAGTTTTTTTTTTTTATCACTTAAACATCCACATGGAAAATTGTAGTTGATGAATACAGTTTTAAAGTAAATTTTAAAATGGCATTCACCAACTTCAATTTTAAGGTAATTTTCAAAACCTGTAGTTGGTGACTATGGTTTTAAGATAAATTTTAAAACCTTATTCACCAACTGCGATTTTTAGGTAAATTTTCAAAATCGTTGTTGGGGAATGCAATTTTAAGGTAAATTTCAAAATTACATTCTCCAATTGCGATTTAAGGTATATTTTCAAAACCATAGTTGGCGAATGTAGTTTAAAAAAGTAAATTTTAAAACCACATTCACCAACTGCAGTTTTGAAAATTTACTTTTAAAAATTAGGATCATTTGAGGCATATTTATTTTCATTAACCAATCTATTATAAAGACATCATATTTATTTGCATAAATTAAATAAAGAACATCAATCACTAATTTAAAATCATATTTCATATAAACTTAAATGTATCATCCAAAAGTTGTACAAAACTTAAGGACAAAATCGTAAATTGTCCAAAAAGGGGCATCAAAGATATGGATTAATAGGATTAGAGGCCAAAGTATAAATAATAGGAATGGTAGTGTAATTAATGGAAGATGGAGGACTATAAGGCAAATAAGAGAGAGATTAATTATAAATAGAAGGAGGAGACCAAAAATGAGTTATTTTTGGTCTCGAGTAAGGAGTTTACGGGAAGGAGAGGGGAAGAAGAGAAGGAGAAAGAGAGAAGAGGAAGAAAGGGAAATCAAGCCAAGGTATGGATTCTTGTGATTACATGACTTTTTTGGTATGGAATTAATAGGGATTTTGGTATGATTTTTATGCATTGAATTCTTGGGTATGAGTCTTTAGGGCTTTCATGAAGATTAAATTGATTCCCTTTTCTAGGGTTTTGTTAGGAGCACATCCTAACTGTAGAATTAAGAGGAGTTTTGTTGAAAATCCCTAGTTGATAATAATTAGATATGGAATCCTTCACAATTCCAAGGTTGTGTAAAGTTTAGTGAACTTGAGTATGAATCCTTGGATTCTTTGGCTAATTAAAGGTGTTGGTGGAGTTGTTTAGAGGGATTCCATGTTAGTTTTGATGAAGAAAAGAATTATGGGAGAAAAGTGCATGGAGAATGGTGAATTCCACCATTTAAGAAATTTCCGCAGCTGTACCGGTAAGTCTGCGAAAAGGTGCGATACAGCCCTCGGAGAACCGAACTGTATACGGTGCGGAGCAGGTCTCGAGGGCGACCTCCCAGAGCCCAGGAACTTTGTAGAGTGCAGGTCGAGGCTATGCAAAGTATAGGCGGAGTGTTATGTTTTTCTATTTTGACCAGTGTTCTTAATTTGGTCATAACTTGGTCATTTCTTATCCGATTTGAGTGATTCAAGTTGCTAGTTAAAATAGGCTTCGGGGAAAAGCAAACATCCTGAAATAGGTACCTTCAAATTCTGACTCTAGGTGACCCAAAAATTCACTCAAAGGTAGAGTATATTCAAGCCAATTTACGCCGAGTTTGATCCTTAGAAGTGGTAGGTTTGTTTCGAAACGTATCTTGAGTTTGGTGCTCCCGATTTGGGTGATTCAGGTTGGAGGAGAGACCCTTAACCTTGTAGAGCACAAAGAGTACAAATAGCCAATGGTCAATTATGGATAAGGCCGCTGGAAATGAGTATTGCAAACTGTCCCTCAGGTAAAATCGGTAAATTGACTAGTTTGGCATAAAAATGCCATAACTTTAGCTTGGATGATCCAATTGGGATGATTCCAAATTCTAAGTAAAGTAGATTCATAGAGGAATAAGAATACATGAATTATGTGTGAATACATCAGTATTCCTGTATAAGTATATGAAATGCCATATGTAAGAGGTATGAAACAAGGAAAAATATAGAGCAATATGTCATAGACACATAGCAGTGGCTAGAATGCCTAATTATGCAATACGAATAAAAATAGATTATATATGATTATTATCACATATAATTGTAGAAATGCCTAAGACCAGTTATTGAATGACATGACAGCACCTACGTTATGGCGGAACACGTATAGTACTTGATTACTCTACGATTTAGTACTTGGTACTCTTTGGTATCTCGACGGCCTCTGCCGTCTTCCGGTAGCATTGGAAGCGGTACTCTCTGTTTAGTACTTATGTACTCTCATTTAGTAGCGAGTACTCTACGATTGAAATGCCGGTGCTCTCTAATTAGTGTGACATTCTGTCGATTGTGACTACTCATCTTGGTGCTTGACACTTGATCTTGTATAGTATCTTCGGATACTTATTGTGTTGTGTCTTACTCATTTATTGTGCGAGGTCTAGGTATTCTTTAGTTATATAGAAAATAACTGAATAATGAATAAGAATAAATGAATGTGTATCGTTACGATCTTTGTAATAGCTACAGGTATCTTTGAATAAGAATAGTTAATAACTCCTACGGGAAGTCAGAATAAGCATAAGCACATTATAAGCATAGAAATCACGTATATAAGTCCATTATATGAATGCATGGAAATTCTGATATTCTTTATTGTTATATGCGATTATAAATAATGTTATATGCATATATATTTTCCCACTAGCGTAAAGCAGCACCGGGTTACAATCCGTGTAGGTCGAGAAAGAAGAAGAGACGGTGATCTTAAAGCATTTCATTGGGCCGACCTGCAGTAGGGTATCATTGTGGAGTGCGTATACGTCCAGTTAAGGTAATGTATAGTTTTGAATATGTAAATGGGACTCAGTACTATATATGTGACATTGTAAACACCACTACGGTGGTAGCTTTATTTTGAAATCTGTATATAATATTTTGATTATGTTATAAGAATTGGGTACACCAATGTCTAAAAAAGTAAGTAAAGAACCCGATGTTGGTCTTGCACCTGGGGACTCGGTTCGGATCAGCGATCGGGTCGGGCCAAGGTTGGAGTGTGACAAGTTAAATATCAGGCCTAGGTTTGGCGTTTACGGAAGAGTCTTAGATTATTGATATACCTACATAGAATGTGTTGGCTTTGTCACGGGATGTCTTTGTTTTGTGTGCGTCTAGTAGGGTGAGCTAAAATCAGCAATTTATTTACCTAAGTTCCTACTCTTTGCCGTGAGTCGAGCTCTGCGGTATAGTGGTCTAAGGAATTCGAACACGGGGATGGGTTTTCATCTCAAAAATGATTTGCATAAGTGCACGAAGGTAAGGCTTTCTATTTGGACTTTTTTGGATTTGTGTTTCAAAAACAGTGGGAATGGTTTGAAAACTGATAATTGTAAAAAGCGAGTAAAAGGTAAAAAGTTAACTTTGAAGAATTAGGTCACTAACTTGTGAGTTAGAGGCTGAACAAGTGTCCTCGGGTTTATCCTCGTATGACATGCAACCTATAGTCCATGGCATCTTGGGATCTATCATTAACCATGAGCCTCACCCATGAAGCAACTCCTATTAGAGTCAATACAGGTAGCATGCGGTTATGGCCATTCTTGTTTGAAACCACAACATTTAATATCATCTGAGAGGCTCGTAAAGACCATCTAAAACAGCCCGGTACATCTATCTTTAATTAGTACCTTGTATTCTAAAGCATGAAGTATTGGCCAAATCAATAACATTAATTACTATACAACCTAATTTGAGAAACCCGACATATAAATATCATTTAAAGAACTACGTAGACCATCTAAGAATCACGGTACCTCTCTCACTAAATATGCCTTTGGATCACAAAGCATGGAGTATTGGCCACATTAATGACATTGATGTTATGCAACCATGTTTGAATATAAGGGCCATAAGCCTGCAGTAGCTTTTAGTACAAGAGGACAGCATGCATATGCCCACCACCAAGCTAGCTTCCTTCCTCTTCAAGAAAGGAGCAGCCAAGCATCTCTCTTGAGTTGTCATCCTCGAGAGGGGTGTTTAGCGTAGAAAATAAGAGAAAGAGGAGAGAGAAGGAAAGCAAAACCTAAATAAAAATACGAGACTTTATTTACAAAATGAAAACTTACAAAATATCTTCTCCTCCTCCAAATTGTTCCCAAAAATTGTTACTTAGGTTACAAAACAAGAGGGGCTTATATAGGCCACCTCGAAGCGCAAAATACCAAAAACCTATGAAATTGGCTAGTTATAGGACAATTAAGTAATACGCAAGTTTGGAGGCGATTTGACATTCATTACAAAGCGTGTGAGGCATCAATTTTAAGCTAGGCTAAGAATTTCGCTAATTAGCGAAATCAACGAATCTAAGCGAAAACAAAATTCATTGGGGTGGGCGATTTCGTAGCTCGCGAAATTTCGGCTAAACTAGCTAATTCTTGTGAAGCGAGAAATCAATTATTTTCGCTGAGGTGAGTGCTAAGCGAAATTTGGAGTGAGGTCTGTGAGGAATTTGGCATTTCGGCTTAGGTTGCGGAAATTTAGCTAAGGTTCTCGAATTTGCAATCTTGGCAGAAAATTTTATGGCTTTCATAGTCTACGTGTTGATCCTTCCTTTGCTTTTCATCCTTTGGTATTGATTTTCTTCTACTTTGCCTTTGTTTTCTCATTTGAGTTCTTAGGCTGGTTGATGGGTGAGACTTGAATTCCAACTTCATGATTCATCCTTTGTATTAAAGTTGAACTCCAAAGTGTGCAAGCCTACAAAACAATGCCCTACAAAAATGGCATGAGTGTTACTAAGAAGACTAGAACCTTCAGTGGCATAAATGACATGATTAGTGCAAAAGCACTCCAAAGCCTATCTAATATAGGGTTCAAAATAGCCTTTTTGGCACTAATCCACTAACAGCAGTTACTGATCCTTAGCAATCTGAAATAAAAAAAGGAGATGCATGTGGTGATTTGCAAAGGTTATGATTCAAAAGGGGTTTATATACATATAAACAATACCTTAAAAAAATGAGAAATTGAAATCAAAGTTGTAAGCCGATATGAAGAATCAAAACCATACAAGAACAATTCTAGGCCAAAAGAATTGGATCCATAATTCTCAACTTGAATTTCCACCTAAGTCTAATGATTCTTATTATAACCAGATTAAAACAATATTCATGATATTACTACCTCCCCAAACTATGACATGGCCTTAAGTTGTTGAACAACCTAGATGGGGCTAATTCTTGGCACTATTCTTTTCAGATAAAATGTAGGATCTGATACTTAAAACTAAAAACACTTTGAAGTCAGGTGTAGCGGGTCCACGATAATCTGACCACTCGAGTTTAGAGACATCGACGAAGGATCGATGACCACTAACTAAAGAGGCTTCACCCCGGGACTCGAATGACTTGAAAATTAAGCACCCACAAGTCATTAAACTTCACCTATCCACCCATGTAACGAACACTAAATCGATGACTCCCGGCGATTAAGGCTTAGGGCATCGGGTTTCAAAACTTCATATACACCCCTCGGGCCAGGTGCATAGGTTTCAGGAAAAACTGACTTTATTTTTCATGCCTTTTTCTTTTTCTTTTTCTTTTTTGCTTTTTCTTTTCTTTTCCTTTTGGAAGACAACATTGGTCTTCAATGTGGTAACACAAACCTATCCTAGGTTGCCAACATACCTCAAGTAGGCTTTGCAAGCGAAGAACTGCAATTCCATGACTATTGGAACAATGCGGAGTCTGGGTGTGTGAATTAGCATCTGAGGGAAATTTTCAAGTTGAGCATCTGGAACTAAGCGACCATAAAGCATCAAGCATGGAATTTGTCCTATCCTTATAAGTGACAAATAGCGGAAATTCAATTTTCAGCGTGAAACCATTCAATTGTCAGTGTAATTCATTGACAAATTGAAAAGAAAAACACATTTAAACTATAGTGGAGGCACAAAACATGTGCTACAAAAGTCACAGTATATATATATCTGAATAGCTTTGATATAGCCAAATAGCTGAATACATGAATACAAAGCTAAACACAAAAATATATCATAGCACTACTATAAAAGCTAATACATAAATGCTAATCCAAAATTAGTAAGTGGTTAGTAAAATGGTAACTATAAAATCAAAAAGAAACCTAACCCACCCACCACACCCAAACCTTTTTATTTTTATTTTTATTCTTTTACTCTTCATTTTATTAAACTTTATTTTAGTTTTAAAATATAATAAATAAGATTTCAAAATTTATATTTTTTAAATTATAAATAAATTATTCATTATTTTAAATCTAATAAAAATTGTATTTTAATTTTTAAAATCTATAAAATAAAAATTCAAAATGTATTTTTAAAAATATAAATAAATTTTTCGGTTATCTTAATTTTTAATAAATTTTTTAAAATTTAATTTAATTTTTAAATCTACTAAATGAAAAATCAAATTGATGAGTTTGAAATAATATTTTAATATTATTTGATTTTTATCAATTTCAAACTCATTGTCTGAATTTTTATTTAGTAGATTTAAAATTAAATAGAGCAAAATAATTTATTTAAAATTAAAATAACCAAATAATTTATTTTATATTTAAAACAATTTAATTTTATTGTTAATAGATTTTAAAATTCCAAATAAAAAAATTTTAATTTAATTTAGTAGGTCTAAAATACCAAATAATTTATTTATTTTTAAAAAATAAAATTTGAATTTTTATTTAATAAATTTTAAAACTAGAATAAGATTCTAATAAAAAATTAATAGTTTAAAAATAAGAAAATAAAACAGTGGTTGGCAAGTGTTGGGGCGGGTGGGTAGAGGTCCAACTAGTGAGGGGAGAGAAAAGAGGGAAGATAGGAGGGAAAAGAGAGAAGAGAAGGGAGAGAAGAGGGGGGAGAGAAGGGAGAGAAGATGGGAAGGAAAAGAGAGGAGAGATGAGAGAAGAGAGAGAAGAGAAGAGAGGGAAGAGAGAGAAGAGTGGAGAATGGGTCCCACATGCCACATGGATGTCACATTAGCACTTAACGGTCATTTTAGCACAATTTGACCACTTTAATGGTTTGAGTCATGATAAGGGCTAATTTGGGCTATGGGAGTAAATTGCAGGGGCTTCTTTAGATCGAAAAAAAGTTCTAGGTGTAAGTGGGATATTAGATACAACAGTAGGGGTTTTTTTTGTACCTTTTCCCATTATAAAAATCACCAAATAAATTACTCATTGCTTTTTGCTTGTATAGTGAGGGAATCTTAGTGTATGAGATTTTGATATCCAATTTTTGTAGATCACTTGCTTGAATGTGATCATTGAAATTGTGGTGTGCCTTAATCATTCCCTCTACGCGAGCACCTATCTGTCGAATCTAACTGATGATGATCTTGGTTCATGCAAGGATTGACATATGTGTGTGGGTCACTGTATACTTGATTTCAAATAAAGATGTCCCATTAACAACTACAACATGAATTCTCTATGGACATTGAGTATGCTTGGCCTTCTTGTATCTTAGGACTAACAACTTCTTTTTTGATGAGACAACAACATACTCTTGATGGGAAATAATGAAGTACATCTTTACAACATGTTGCAAATTGGTTTTTGAATTAAATATTTGTCTAATTATGAACTCTCCACTTAAGTTTCTTGTAATATTATTTCTCCATGGGGTTCAATCACTTAAAACAATATGAGCAATGTTTTCAATATTTTCAAATTGCAGTGATGATGGAAAATGAAATTGCAATTGAGGTGTTTCAATTGAGTCATCTAAATCTTCTATATTTGGATTGTTCGACAAGTTACAACCTTGCCCATCCAAATTTACATATCTCATTTGTTCTCTTTCAATTGCCTCATGAACAACTACAAAAGATGAACACCCTTCCTTATTATGGTTCTCAACTCTAACACTATTATCACCCCATTGTCTTTCATCACCTCCCTCCCCATGTTAAATAGTAAGTGGATTTAGAACATTATCGTTCTCATCATTTTCACTAGGTAACAAAGGAATAAAGTTACCAATTGATGAATTCGCATGTAAGTGAAGTGGTATTTGTTCAACAAACAACTCAACTTCATCTATCTCAAATCCATTATGCATTTCTAGCAGCAAAGTCACATAATTATCATTCTTTACTAGGTAAGATTGAAATTTCTTTCCTCTTTTCATAAGATACTTGGAACTAATAATTAATTGAAAATGTTCTCTACTAATATTAACTACTGAGTATATCATTTCCAACAATTCTTTATATGTTATTCCAAGAGGCACATCTATTGGTTCAACCACAATTCTATCCCCACATAATCAACATCTTGTTGTGTTCTCACTATTTTCCATTATAAAAACAAACTATCAACGCAATTAGTTGACATCATTTACCTATATAGAAGCAACAAAATCAAAGCAATATCATTTTAACCATAAAATTATAAAATGTAAAAATAAAAGATAAATGATAACATTACATTAAGTTACATTAATAAAACACTTTATCGAGAAAAATTGATGGTGATACATTATAATCTCAATCAAAGAGAAGATGTAACATTTTGTGTAAACTAGTCAAAGCCATAAATAAATAAAAGAAAAATATTCCCCAAAATATAAAAGTAACATTATTAGTCACTTTTGTAGGCAGTAACATGTGAAAATCTTAATAAAATGAAACAAAAGTCATGGTTTTGTAGTACATTCAAATAAAAGAAAAAATCTAAGTTGAATAAATAAATTGTTTGGGGCCAAATTCGTGGGACCCAGATGTTGCTTTTCATTGAGAAGAAAATGATGCTTTTGGTGTAGGATGCGTTTCAATCAACCTAGATTACCATGTTAGAACACAAAGCATAATAATAATGTAGAGAAACTGAAAATTAAATACCTGATTTGGAATCCATGAATGGCTTGATGCGGAATCAAGTGAAGACCTGCAAAGAAACACCTCAAGATCTTCTCCGAATGGCCCTCGATGACACCGGCTTAATGAGAATGCTCTCTCACCGGGCTAGAGAAAATATTTCTGAATCAGATGGTAATGAATTACACGTATCCTGGCTCTGGGGAGGACTCTGAGCCTTCATTTATCGAAGTTCTTCCCACCCGCCCTCTCATTACTTCGGCCAGATTCAACCCACACACTTGCCACCCATATGATTTATTAAGAATCCTTATAATCTCACTTTAATTAGACCAAATTAATCAATTAAGTTCAATTAATAAAGCCCACATAATGAAAACTTACATTCTCCCACTCAAGATATTAATTGAAACAAAACTGCGGTGCGCACCTTTAGTTGATCTGTAGATTATTCTTAATAGTCAATTCGATCCCATAAAGTCTCGACCGAATCATGGCGGTAATTGCATGTACTCACGCAAGCCCTTCCACACACAAGCATTTCAACTTTACCGATACGATTCAATACAGAGCTATTAAACCCGACAATACCATAAATGAGTGATACTTCATGTGTTAATCCATTTTGTTAGTCCAAATTTCTCCTTAAGTGTCACAAAACCTAAGCAGTCACCGTGAGAATATCCATCATGGTTCCAACGAACTCAGATATGGTGTTACCTTGATAGGTAACTTTACTTTATGTGTAACAAAACATGCTGTTAAGGCTAATGCCAAGAATGCCCCATAGCCTATACTCAAGGTTTACACAATGCCTCGAGTTTTTCAACAATTATATGTACTCAACTCGATAAACCTACATTCACAAATACCTTATTGAATGCAAAAAGAGTTGATACAAATTAATTATTACAAAATGTAATAAATCGATTCAACCTTCATAAGAGCAACATAAAACTTAATAGGCTCCTACCTAATTTACGTATCCCATGATATTCCTAAGCCCATGTTAATGACATGTCGATCAAATACACAAGTGGCTAAGGCCTTAGTTAGCGGATCTCGCAAATCATATCATCCGTTGATATGTGCTCCACGCAACGCCACCTAGCTTGAACTTTTTTCTCCTTTATAGTCAAGTACTGACCTCCATAAAGCTTGTGACCCTTGAGACCTCTCGTTGTTGCAGTTAATAAACAACACCGCAGAGTTATTGTCACAATACAACTCGTATAGCCTATCCACAAATCAAACACTAAGTTAACTCCTAATGAGGTTTCAAGCCAAATTGCTTGCGTAGGGGCTGTTTAAAAAGCATACACAAACTCCGTCGTACGGGTAGAGGATGCAATTGATTTATGTTTCTACTTTTCCATGATATCGCACTCTCTCGCTAACTTCTAAAAGATATAAATCCGCCATCGGACTCTCTTTTCATCCCCTACACCACAGTCCGAATCGAATACCCAACTAGCTATAGGTCCCTAATATGCTCAGAATCAAAGATATAGTCATTCCTCTTAAGTACTCTCATAACCTTCGGGCAAAGAACCCAATGATCGTGTCCCGGATTTGATCCAGACCGCCAGAAGTCCCGTTGCAAAGGCACATCCGGCCTAGTGCATACTGAAAGCATACATAATACCCCAAGTGCACTAGCATAAGGTAAGGCCTCTTCATTTGGGCTTTCTCAATATCTGAATGAGGACATTGTGACAGACTCAACTTATCACCTTTACAAACAGGAGCAATTCCTGGCTTACATTGTTGCATGTTGAATCTTTCTAAAATACGATCAACATATGCCCTCTGAGATAAACCCAATAGTCTGCAAGAACGATTCCTGCGGAATCTCAATGCCCAAAGACAAAAGACGCCTCACCAAGGTCTTCATATCGTTCTTTGACAACATCCGCTTTGTCTTCATGCAAGAACCAAGGTCACCGCTTGCGCGTGATATCATCCACATAGAGTATAAGGAAATGAATTCCCTCCCACTAATTCCTCATGAAGATATACATCGACCTACTTTGTTCAACCAAAACCATGAAGCAACAACACTATGAAACTTTAAGTACCATTGTCCTGGAAGCTTCGTTGGTGACCATAAATAGACTTTTTCGCCACATAATAAGTTTTTACTCGAACTATTTGCCAAAACCTTCGTTGCATCATAGACTTCTTCATTAAGGTTCCATTGAGAAAGCGCGCTTTATTATCCATCCGTGTAACCTGTCGAAATGAGCAACTAATGCCATGATCACTCGAAGAATCTTAGAAGAGACCGGAGAAAAGGTTGCTTCATAGTCTACTCCTTCTCTCGAAAGTGAAACTCGCTACCAAATAGCTTTAAACTTCACCTTTCCTTTTAGAGTCCCTTTAGTCTTATACACCCATTTGCAAATAATGGGTTCATGACCATGTGCATCTAATAAGTTCTAACCCATTATGCCTCATAGATTGAATTTCATCTCTCTATTGCATCCAACCACAGTCCGACCGAGGACAAGAAACAAATTTCATAAGTTATCGGATCACCACGAATCGATATCGTAGTCTGCTTATCCTATATAGACTAAATAGTCCTAAGTGGGTATAGCCGATCGTCTCTCCCAGCGGATCTCTCATCGAGTAGTAATAGCCACATCCGCACCCGAGCCTTGATGAACTTTATTGGGGAGTCAGTTCCTCAACAATGTGATCCCGAGTCTCAACAGTCTAATATGATGTGTGGGAGTTTCCACAAATTATCTGGTATGGGAGGAGATAAAGATACCACATTACCCACCGTATTATCATCCTCACAGTCCTGAGCTACTTTCTTCTACTTCACATCAAACCCAAAACTTAGCCGTCTCTGCGGATTCCACAATTCCTGTGTCTATTCTGATTATGAACCGATATCCTTCGAATGTTCCTGCAAGATACAAAGTAACATCGAGTGGTTCTCGAGTCCAACTTACTTAATGTCGATTATACAATTCCACTTCGCAGACATCCCCAAACCTTAAGATGGTTTAAGCTAGGCCACGCCCCACCCATAACTCAAAAGGAGTCAATGGAACAAAATCTTTTGTAGGCAATACGATTCAAAATGTACAAAGCTGTTTTCAAAGCTTCACCCCATAGAAAACCGGTAAATTGGTCTACTAATCATACTTTACCATTTCCATAAGCAGCACAGATTGCGCCTCTTTCTGCCATACCATTTGCTCAGGACTCCTGCATAGTAAACTGCCACTATCCTTAATCCTCTAAGCATTTGGCGAATGACCCCTTACGTCCTACAAGTCGCCATGCTTGCCATAATACTCTCCACCTCTAGTCAGATCTAACAACCTTATGACTTTTCCCAACCTGCTTTACTTCATCCGAAAATCTTGAATTTGTCAAGAGACTCAGACTTTTCTTTAATCAAGTACAAATAAACCATATCGAGAATAATATCAATAAATGGATGAAATAAAATTTCTACACAAGGTTGTCGTATAAGGTCCACTTATATCCAGGAATGACTTCCAATGTCGAACTACGGACCGCATTTCTTTCTTCTTATCTCGTCATTTTACCTCTACAATACTTCACGATATCTCTAAGTCATTTTTAAGAGTTGTGTGATGTTAGTCTATCACCCTTTCTACTCTATCCTAGAGATATGGCTGTCGCTTATGTTATAATGCATAAGACTTCTTCCTTAGGTAATGGTCTCTAGGAAACAACCTTTCTACCAGATAGCGACGTATATGTCATTGGGAGATAAACTTAACTGTATAACTGCTAGACATATGACAAAGACCCAACCTTATTTGAATTAAGAAATATTGAAATAACATTGCTTTTAATTTCAAAAGAGTAATCATATGAATCCAAACACGATACTAACTAAATTCGTCTAAAAGAAGTTGGGTACATAAAATGTCTTTCAACATCAATTTAAAACCGTAATCTAAAATTAAGATTACATCTCCCACGAACATGACACGCCTTCTCGCTGCTTTCCCCACAAAGGAGCTTTGATTCATCCCCTGTCATTTCCTCCCGCTTATGAATCAGGACGTGTAAACGCGAACATGATTAGTCGCTTCCACTATCGGAGCCACCAAGAACCGGATGATGCTTCGTATAGGTTGGATTCACAAACAAGTGTTAAAGAATCATACCTGTAGAAGCCCACGTTTGGACATCCAAGCTTTAAATTTTGCACACTCCTTCATGTGACCTTTCTTCTTATAAAAGAAGCAGCGATCACCATCCTTTTTCAAGAATGTCTTCTTTTGTAATCTATATTGTCGACATTGACCTAGGGGTTTCTCGAGCACCTTTTGGCGAGTATGACTTTGAACTTCTTATTTTTCCTCTTATGGGAACTAGCAAGATATAAGGCCATATGCTCTTTCTCCTTCTTAAGTTTCTTTCTTCTCTGCTACCACCCTTTGCTATTAAGTCATTAACTCGACTCAAGTCTCATCTGGGAATCATAGTTTGTCTTTATAATCCCAAAATCAGTGGAAGGGTGTTAGGCTTGACGACAATGCAAGCATCGAATGGTAACATTAAGAGCTTGAAGTCATTTTTAGGTCTACCATCCTTAGGACATAATCTCAACCCCAAATTGCACTCATCATACTCATGTCAAGAGCTTTGAAGAAGTGTTCAACTCGCATTAGATGAAACTCGGCCTCTAGCCTCTATGGTCGCCATCATTTCTAAGAAGATACTAACCTGTAAACCACTTCTTTAAGTGTTCTGTATGGATTTTCATTGTCAATAAGCAATCCATTGCTCCTTTCCCAGTATAGTCCGTCTTCGCCTTCAATACTAGTGGTTGCGACATTCACGGCTTTATCCTTTTGTGTTTAATGTGAACATCCGCCAAATTTCTCCATTCCAAATAGAAAGTCCTCTTTCCATTTCTTAAAATTCAATCCAGTAAGGACCTCAATTGAAATGGAATTGCCGTTCACAGAAAAATTGACTGAAAAAACAAAACAAAACAATACAATCAAGATCATGAATACCATACGTGAGAACTACATACATCATCACAATCACCTTTGGGCGTAAAATCATGACATGCAACAGGACACTTCCACATGACAACGCCATGAGAACATATTCTAATCTTTCGCAAACCACCACCTTGGGTATGGAACCACCAAGACTCGCCATTTCTCAAAGCACATATACATGTATCCCCTCCATGAACTAACACGTGATCACCTCCTTTGGGAGTATGATCACTTAATAAAACAAGAGACATCCCACCCACGCATGAGACCTGGACATTTCAAACCCAACATGCGCCAGGCACTTCCACATGACAGCCGCCATGAGACAGACTTAATCTTTCGTGAAATCACCACCTTTGGGTGTATGAACCACTAAGATCAGTCATTTCTCAAGCACATGCCATACATGTATCCCTCCATGAACTAACACAGGATCACCTCCTTTGGGAGTATGATCACGTAATAAAACAGGAGACATCCCACCACAGTATGAGACTGATATTTCTCAAACCCAATCAAGTGTGCCACTCGCTGGCCACAACCCAATCAATCCTTGAAAATCACCATACCAGTGGATATAAACTTTACGTATCACATTCAATATATATATACGTAATGCCAATTATACCGCTCATCCATTCATAGACAATGAATTTAGACTCCACTTAGTCCTTATGCTGATATACATGTTAGCTAAACATATGCATTCGAAACCATAGAGAAAATACAAAATACGTAAAATACCCCACGCCTCTAGGCGCATAGGTCTTCTATACGCATTTTCATATCTTTAAAAGCTCAAACATGCAAAATAACATACCACATTGTAGAGAATTTCGACATACGAGTTTGCATATCAAGATTGCCCAAAAGGACCTCACACGCTGCCTCTCACGCGCCTGCAAGGTTCTAAGACGTGAAGCTGGGTGGTAACACAGGTCACAAAATGCCGGATCGCCGACCGGTCACCATTAACCCTGTGTCGCAATAAACGGTCGTTGACCGGTCGGATTCAAACGGCTCCAAGTTCGGACTTTGTCGAATCACAATCCCGGTCGGGTCATGATGACCAGGTCGGGTCTGAAACGGGTCGGGTATTGACCGGTCATGATGACGTCATCATCCACGTCAGCAACCACGTCATCATGACGTCAGCTTCCAATTTGATCGGGTCGAAAACGGACGCGTAACCCGGCTGATCGCCTGGCCAACCTGACCGGGCCGTATCGACGCCGCCAGCGTCGTCATTCGGGACCGGGCGCGCGGTCCTTCACGCCGCCGCCCTCACGCGCCGCGGCGCTGAGGCCGTGGAGGGCGCTGGGCCCAACCACCGCCTACGACGCGCCACCTACCGGGACCGATCGTCTTGTCGTGTAGATTCCAAATATGTAAAAATATTCATGTTTGGATTTGATGAAAATCTCCGAAACTGGACAGAAGCCAGATTTGAAGAAAACCCTAAAAATAAAATTCTCCAATTCCTTATGTTTTGAATTTAATCCACGGTCGGGTTCGATACCAACCGGTGGATGCTTCAATCCAACCTAGATACTCATGTTAGGAACACAAAGCATAATAATAATGTAGAGAAACTGAAAATTAACACTCCGATGAATCCATGAATGGCTTCGATGCGAATCGATGGAGACCGCAAAGAAACGATCTCAAGATCTTCTCCCGAATGGCCCCTTCGATGACACCGCTTAATGAGAATGCTCACCTGTTAGAGAAAATATTCGAATCTGTATGTGAGAATGAATTATACGTATCCTTAGTGTTTGGGAGGGACTTGAGCCTTCTATGTATTGAGTTCTGACCACGTGCCCTCTCATTACTGTCAGTCGTACTATCCCACACACTTGCCAGCCCCATATGATTTATTAAGAATCCTTATAATCTCACTTAATTAGACCAAATTAATCAATTAAGTTCAATTAATAAAGCCCACATAATGAAAAACTTACATTTGGGACCACTCAAACAAATAGAATCATTAAATAAGAGAATGAGTCACCAAAGGTACATCTTGGTCCAATGATTTTGTATTTTAATCTTGAAATAGGATTAGGATTTTCTATTGTTCTGGCCCTTTCATTTTATTCATTTGTGAAGGGTAAATAAAGGGCATGTATTTTGCAAATGAAACACAACCTATCATCTCCTCTTATGTTCCATTTGAAATCTTATAATTTTCAAATATGAGTTTTCTACCCTAAATCCCAAACCTAGAACCAAAAAATCAAATAAAATCTCACAATCAAACCCAAATACCTCTTATTTTGAGTAGCTTTCACTTGTTATAGGATTGTGATGACTTTATGATTGCACGAGCTTCTCAAGGAAGAAGATGAAAATCGTAAAGGTAAATTGTGGGGCTTCCAATGGTTAGGGTGAAATGTGAGAAATAAAAATATAATTTTTTTCATTGGTGTTGAAGATATTAATTTTTTTTTTTAATAAAAGCGATACAGTCAACAAGAAAAGAGAGTAGTTTTGTGAATAGTTTAAAAAGAGGACTATTCCTCTTTTAAAAAAAAATAATAATAATAAAGAGTATGATTGACAATCATGGATAGGTGATGGGGGGAATTATGTCTTAGGGTGTGAAGGAGCCCCTTATTTAATAAAGAGTCCATATAATCACTCTAATTGAGGTTAAGGACATATAATTTTGTAAGACAGAAATACCCTTAATGATTCCACATCATCATCTGAGTTGGAGCTTATGGGGAAAGAGCTAAACGAAAACCCTAATACCATAATATTTCTATTTTCCAACGAAAAGCCCAAGTAATCCTGCACTTTACTGCTGTTTTTTCATACAACGGAAAACTAGGGATTTTATTCTTGTTGTTCTCGAAACGGTTTTGCAGCTTACAGAATTGTCATTCCCTTCTGCCCTCGGATTTCATAACAAACCTGCCAAACCCAACCTAAACCCAAGTACATAATCAAAGTCTATCTTTATCATCAGTCGAGAAAATTCTTCAAAATTGATTTACGTTTTCCTTTTCTGACAAATTCAGCTTCTATAATGGCTGAGAAATCGGATACCCTGTCACACTGTAAAGGTAAGAGATCGCGAACACCAATAATCTTTATCCTCGGGTTGTGTTGAATTCTCTTGCAAGAAGTATCTGAGAATTTCATCTTCATTTTAAGTGTTTTTTTTTTTTTTTTGATGATTTGTTGCTAAGTTCATAGGTTTTAATTTTAGTCTAATTTTTCAAAATATGAGTGCTTTTGTGAATTAATGGCTAGGTTTTTCAAGTTTTGGAAGAAGAGTGGTCAGTTGTTGAGTCTGTGTTAGTAAGTCGAGTGGTTGTTATGAACTTTCTTTCTTTTTCTTTTTCCCTCGTTTTCTTCCATCGATGTTGTATGGCAATGCCTCAATATTTAATCAGGTTGTTGTTTGCATATTTTTTAATAATTGATTGAGGAATTTCATTATGGTTTTCTAGTGGGCTTGTTTGCATATTCTCATGCAATGCCTTTAAAAGGGGCTTTTTTTTGTAAAACACTATAGAAAATCGAATTTTCCTCTAAAATGTTAAACAAGAATTGCCGTATTAAAGTAGGTTGAAAACTTGGAAATTTTATAGATCTCGGATGACAAAACGAAACTCATTGTTGGATTCATCTCATGAAATCTAGTTACCCAGACAAATTTTTTCGAATTTTGAGACAGTCGAATTTTCACGTTTTTCGGGGTGATGGGTGTCCGGTGACTCCCAGGGACGAGATTGTTTATGAAAATCTTGGAAGTTGGGAAATGACTTGATTCAAGTTCATGGGATATAATTTGAACTTGAACAGAGACGAAATAAATCACTTTGGGCCATAATCGGACTCGAACGAGGGTGGACACATGGCACGACGTGGGCCACAAACTTAAGTGGGACAAAAGAGGAATGAGGGCTAGAAGAGCCCATTTTTTCTTGATTGACCGAGAGAGAAAGGAGAGGAGAGCCAAGGCTTCCTCTTAAGAACTACGGAGTTCCGTTGGTTGGCTTTCATCGGGTCAAGAATGAAAGTTCATCGCATCGACGAGGGGTACACGTGGGTACCTGGAAAGAGGGATTTCTCCGAAGATCCAAGAGGGGAGATTTCGGGAAATCGAAGTTGTCGGGTTTAGGAGGCTTCCTACCCGTGTATCATGCTCCTAAAGGTAAGGGATTCTTCCTACCTTGGCTTACTTTCCACATTTAGGCCGGGAAAAGAGGGTTTTTCATTAAGGGCCTGTTTTGTGAAGAAAAACTCGGTTTTTGAGTTATGTTCAATGTTTCTTCGCCTAGGCGAACTAGGGTTCACCTAGGCGAAGGTATGAATCTTCTCAGGGAAGATTGGTTCTTCGCCTAGTCGAAGGGATGGCTCGCCTAGGTGAAGGGGTGAGCTTCCAGAGTGGGCATGTATGCACAGCGAGGCTCGAGGACAGAAAAATGGGACCTTTTGGTCTGCCTAGGCGAGGTTGTTGCTCGCTTAGGTGAACCACTTCGTTTACAGAGCGAAGAGATTTGCTACAAGCGAGCCTCACATTGTTGAGGCTTGTGTTTATAACTGTTACAGGGTCGTTCGTGGTCAGGTTGTGATTGTTGTGGCTTGTAGGGCTTCATTGTGGCGACATTTGAGTGTGTCATTGCTTGACTAAGAGTGACATGTTTGGATGTCAATATGTGCGTTCTAATATGTTGACATGTGATGAGTTTATATGTGCAAATGGCCATGACATGGCTTGATTGTGAGTGTGCCACTACTTGACAATGTAGTGACCTGTTTGGATAATCGGTATGGAGTATACGACATATTGACATGTGATAAATTGTTATGAGCAATGGCTATTACACGACTTGCTTGTGTGTGTGTTATTGCTTGATCATAGAATGACATGTTGAATGTGAATGTTGATATATGCTTGTGTGATATATTGAAATGAATGAAATGATGTATGGAAGTCATATGCAGGTGATGTGATTTTCCATGACACCGGTAAGTGGTGTGGATTGTGTTGTCCATGTAGCATTCATTATGCATGTGACATGATATAACATGCAATGACATAATGCATTGCATATGCACGGGGAATGTAAAACCCGGGAAAAATGGTAAAACCGTAATTTTGGTTGGAAACGGGAAATTTTCTAGATCTCGGACGGCGAAGCAGACTTCTTAGTTGAATTCATCTAGCGAAATCCTAGTGCAGCAATCGAATTTCGTCGGATTCCGAGACAGTTGGAATTTCACGTTTTTCGAGGCATCGAGTGTCGAGTGACACATGACATGATCATGTGGATGCCACATGGCACCCTAGGGGAGTGACACGTGGCATAAGGCCATATGGTGTAGTAAGCTCACGTTGAGCCAAGTGTCAAGTGGAGGAAAAAGAAGGAAATGAAAATAAAGAAAAAATTAAGAAAAAATGTGAAGAAGACAAGTGGCAATGGAGGAAATTGGGGGGAAGTTTCCCCCACTTTTGGACCATTCGGTTGATGATAACAAGAAAGAGAGATAGAAAATAGAAAATTAAGGAAAAGAGAAGAGAAAAAGAAAGAGGAGAAAATGAGAGAAAAAGAGAAAAGGGAAAATGAAAAAGAAATGAGAAGGAGAACAAACAAAAGAAAGGAAGTTTGGGGGATAAGAAAGGGAGAAAGAAAAGAAAAAAAAAAGAAAGGAGGAGAAGCAAACAAGAGAGAAGCAGAGAAACAGATAGAGAGAGGAAGAAAGGCGAAGAGAGGAAAAGAGAGATTTTCCGGCATTAGACGATCAATGAAAAAGTTGATCCACGCATTGAAGTACGTGGGTACCAAAATATCTTGATTTAATTAAACTTCATGAGGTAGGGAATTTTCCTACTTGGATTATTTCTATCCTAAAAGTCATTTAATGGCATAGGTTTTCTTCGAGAGCGTATTGTGGTGTGATTTAGTCCTAAGATTTTGGGGCCCGAATTTTAACCATATTTTAGACGATCCGGACAATTTTAGGATTGTTTCGGACACTTTGAACAGAATTTTTGGGACTGTTTTTAGACAGTCCGGATAGGATACAATTAGTCAGACTGATTTTCGATTTGCGTGTCTTCATTTTTATGTGTTATTACAAAAATTTGAATAACATGTATTATGGATGTATTGACATGGAATTTATGATGAATGTAAATTATATGTAGGAAATATAATTATTCATGTGTTGAATATGTTGCATGTAGTTCTCATTTTACATGTAACATGTTATAGTATGAAATGGCATAATTGCATTTTATATGTACGGGGACATCACGTCTAGTCGGGTGTGTGTGCTTGGTATTGGTTATTCACCATTCTTGGTGAATGTGTAGTGAGCTCGGAAATTGGGACAACGTCTAAAATTGAGACTCACGGGTGTATAAAATAATAATAATAAATTTCGTGTGTTTGGGTGAAGCAAGATGGGGTGATCCACACTTAGGAATTGAAAGAGCCACAGGTCGTGCTTGGTTAGGCAGTATGGATGTCAGTGATGAAAGTTCGCGAAAGTTTAAGAAGGCGTGTGAAGCCTGTGGTGAGACCCCAGAAATTCGCGACCCATAAAAACACATGGGATTTGATTAAATTAAATAAATATTGGAGGGTTGTCCAATGGGTTAAGTCATTAGGTGAAACACCAATGACTGGTTTTCACACTTGGCATTTATATGTGTGAAGAAGTCGGTCAGGATTTGGGTTATGGGCATGAGGAGTCTCATCTCATGCATGACATGAAATATTCCATATGGAATTGCATTTTCTGTATGGAATGTGGTTTGATGTATGTATGCCATTGCATGTGCATTTAGGTGGGGAGTAGCCCTTGTAGGAGAATTTCTCTCTAGGCATTGCTCACCCCGTCGTGGGATCCCCTTTCAGGTACAAGGAGTGTACAGGGAGACGGCGCTCCGACGAGGCCATGATTTGCTAAGAAGGCCGACATGTGGCCTTGAGTAACATTTTTGTAAAAGTGTTTTGTATAAAAGGATTTTTATAAAATTCTTTTGGACTACTGTATAAATAGTCGGGTATGTAATTATGGTAAAAGGGTTGTGATTGGATTCCTACGAACTGTAATTATTCATTTTCTTTTCATATTTTAGATTTAAATATGAATGAATGGGTCCTAAGGAAGGGACGTATGAAAGTGGTGTTGGTAACTCGGTGTCAAATTAGTTAATTGCAGTCCCAGTGCAGAGATTTAGAGTGCAAAAGACCGCTAAGATAGAAATTTCTTGGGTTGTGGGTTATTAATGGGGCCTTTGAAAATTGGGGCGTTGTAGGGACATTGCGTGGGTGTATTTGCATGGTTAATGAATGATTTGCGTTTGGTGTTTGATTGGGTGAGCTCGGTTAAATGGGACAACATCCAACAGAGTAGCGCGGTTGATTAAAATGGTAAAGAAAATATGTGTCGAATTGCTCGGCAGAAGGGATGGAGTCCCCTCGGTAGAGACCGCCAATTATGGTCAAACATAGCCCTTAGCGGTGAAAGGCCATAAAAGTGTCTAGGTTTGCGGAGCCTACGGTGTGACACCAAAAATCCGCTACCACCAAAAATCCGCATGGTTTTGAATATAAAATGATCATTGTGATGTATCATCCAAAAAGCTTTTGGTTTATAAACAAATGAAATTTTTTTTGAAAATTATAATTAGATGTCATCCAGAATGAAGGTTTATCACACATGGGCTTAGGCGTTGTGTGAGGGAGTTGGTGAGGACTCGGGCGCATGGTACATGATTGAGTCTCATCTCATTTCATGGCATGGCATGTAGGATTCCATATAGAATTGAATGTTCTTGTTGGAATGTGAATGTGAAATGTTGAGTGAATATTGCATGTGCCCTTAGGTGGGGAGTAGCCCTTGTAGGAGGTATTCTCTACCGAGTGTGGCTCACCCTTTATGGGACAACCGCTTCCCGGTGCGGGTCTGCCCAGCTAGGTGAATGACGCTGGCTTGAGGCCATGATTGCGGCGACATGTGGCCTTGATAAATCTTTTTGTAAAAAATGCTTGGGACAAACTAGTTCTAACATGTATTTTTGTATAAAAGAATTGTAATTAAATTCTTTTAGGCTATTGCCAATATAGTTTGGTATGTAATAATGGTAAGAGAATTAGTGATGGGACTCTTCTGAACTATATTAAGTATATTATTCTCATATTTTAAATAATATGAATGATAGTTCTCGGTGAAGGGACGTATCGGGTGGTGTCGATTAACTTTCGGTGTCCATGAGAAGGTAGTGCCCCGATGCAGTACCAAGACTTAGGTCTTATAATGACCTAAGGTAGAAATTCCGCAGGTAATGGGACCCTTGGGTTTTGGGGTGTCACAGTTTTTCTTTTTCTTGTTGTTCTTCTTCTGCTTCATGCTGCTGTTGTTGTTTGTCCCCTACTTCATTGAGTTCGGCGAAGGAGGAGCTGTGGTGCTTCCACTAGCGATTTCAAGCGTATACGACGACTTTCGATTGTGGTGGAGCACTACAAGAATTAATGGGCGATTGTTTCTCCAGAATCAAGGGAAGGTCCCACTATAGTCCTTACTTCACTATCAGAGGTTTCAATTATCGGTTGATGGTTTATCCTTGAGGCGATCTTGTTGCACTACCATACCACAGTCCAGTCTATCTTCAAGTCATAGATCCTTGAAGCGCGAAATTCGATTGATTTGTAAGCTATACTCTGAAATTTGTAAATCACATGGAGGATACCATGTTTGTATGTAGAGGGTCATGGTATCGGTTCTCTCCCAAGAAGAAATCTCATGGTTGGAGTGACATTGCGCAGTCTTCGATTGTCCTTGACCCCAAATTTGGGTTCCTGGTGAATGATACTATGACCATTCTAGCAGATGTCTGGGTCTTAGATGAAAGCTTCACGGTTTTGCAAGATAACAATGAAACAAAGTCTTAATTTGCAACTATTTATGGGTCTAGTACGGATATTTTGGATGGGAGAATTACCTGGAGGCTGAATAATTTTCTTGTGTTTAAGGATATTTAGTCAGCCCTTATTTCAAGTTAGGGATGGTAGTGTTCATATTTGTATTTAAGGATTGTAGTGTTTATTTATGAACAATTAGATTGGAAATCTGAAAAATAGAAGTAGAAAATATAAAAAAAAATACTAAAAATACAAATATTTTCATTTTATTTCCTTATTTCTTTATCTAAAACAATAGAAATATGCATGTATTAGTATTTAATAAGGAAAAACATGAATTTGTTATAGTGTACAAGGTGATTACACAAAATATACAAGGAAAATGTACTAAGCGCCTGAAATTTGGCTAAGCTGTTTTCTTATAGGATTTGGATATTTTCAATCGAAACATCTTCAAATGTGCTATACCATAAATCAATCTAGGAAATTCTTTATATGCATTGAGGTAAATAAACTTAAGCGCTTACATAATGAATAACCTAGTACATGTTTATGTTGTAAACTTCTAATTAAAAAATATGTAAATTAGTAATTAGTTTTTCTTTATCATTTATTTAATCAAAAGAATGAAATATCATATATAGTATTTAATAAGGAAAAACATAGATTTTTTATAGTGTAAAGGTGATTACACTAAATCATACTAGCGTACAAAGGGTATACAAACTTACATTTCTCATAGGATTTGAATATTTTTTATTTTAAAATCTGGGGGTCAGTTGACAACCCGTATTTCATTGGAATTCACAATGGATTTTGGGTGACTCATTTCCTGCAATAGTTCTCATTTGCTCCGGGATCCATATTTTCACCAAAATCGGGCAAAGCCTCCTTTGTTCAGGGATCTCTACCCAACATACAACCTGTATAATAATATAATCATAACCCATCCAGGGTCTCAATAGAAGTAGCATTGACCACACAGGGTCCATCTGTCCATATTCCTAATCTAAATCCCTTTACTGTGACTCATTCATTCACATTTAATTCTAAAATTTAAGAATAAAACACTTAATTACAGTTCGTAAGAGTCCGATCACGACCCTCTTACCATAATTACATACCTGACTATTTAGACAATAGTCCCAAAAGAATTTAGTTACAATTCTTTTATACATAATACACACACAGAGGGGAAATATCAAAGGTCACACATCGGCCTCCCTTCATAATCAAGGCCTGTGGGCATTTATCTCTAGTACACACCTGTACTTGAAAGGGGGTCCCACGACGGGGTGAGCAATGCCTAATAGAAAAGTTCCCTTATAAGGGCTACTCCCTACTTAAATGCACATGCAATGACATGGATACATCAAACCACATTCCATTCAGAAAATGCAATCCTATATGGAATGTTTCATATCATGCATGAGATGAGACTCCTCATGTCCACCAACACGAGTCACGATCCAGCTCCCTAACATGCAAATGCCAAGTGTGAAAACCAGTCATTAGTGTTTCACCCAATAACTTAACCCATTGGACAACCCTCCAATATTCATTTGAATTTTATTAAATCTCATATGTTTATTTGGGTTGCGAATTTCCGGGGTCTCACCACAGGCTTCACACGCCTTCCGACACTTTAACGAACTTTCATCGCTAGATACATATGTTTGACCAAGAATAAAATTAGTCTTACACCTAGGGAATCTGCCATCTTGTCACTAATATAATTATTATTATTATTGTGTTTACACAACTAGTGAATCTCGTTTTGGATGTTGTCCCATTCGAAATGATGAATAACCAGCACCATGCACACACCCGGCAACATGATGTACCGATGCATATGGCTCATTTATTCCATTTCATGCTATGTCATATTACATGCACAATATTTATAATTTTCGGATAATTATACTTCCTACATATAATTTCCATTTATCACAATTTTCATGTTAATACATCACGCAAGCACATATTAACATGATTTTTTACACACAACATGTTATTTATTTATTTTCTAGCAATAACACACAAATGACCCAAATCTCGGACCCACATAAACAGGGCACCTCTCAGTCCCTTCACGGTCATGAACCATTTTTTTTCATTTGTCAACAATTTACTGTGATACCGAAAAACTTAACAAAACCCGAAGACATTAGTCTCGAGATTAAAACAAAATTTCAACATAGTCCAGGACTGCTCGGAACTAATCCCAAAATTTCTAATATTTAGTCCCAAAAATCTTGGGACTAAATCACACAGTCAGTTTCGGCTCTGAAGAATGCCCATGCTATTAAATGGCCTTTAAGCTAAAAATAATCAAAGTAGGAAAAATTCCACATAGTAGGTTAGTGAAACACTAAAGAAGATTTTAGTACCGCGCGTAGCTCGCGATGTGTTGATCGACTTTGCCTTTTGCTTCGACGAAAACCTACAATCCGATTTCTATAAATCTTAGAGAGAAGCTAGAGTTTCTCATTCTACTTTCTCTCTCTTTCTTGCATTTTTCTCCTCCCTCCACTCACTGTCCATTCTTTTGTTTTGCCCAAAATGGCCCCTTTTTCACTTTTCTTCCTTTTTCTTTTTTTCTTTCTTTTTTTGATTTTTCCCTTTATTTTCTCCTTTTCTTTCATTTTCTCTTTTTTTTTTTTCTCATTTGGTTCTTATCCAACTGAACTCCCATGTTGCTCCACTCCCATTCCTTTTAAATTTTCATTTTCTTTCTTTTATTATTCCATTTTGACTTTCTTTCCTTTATTTCTCATTTGACATTACTCAATATGTTCACTTATCAAAGTATTTATTGCTCCTTGCTACCACATGGCCATCATGCCATGTGTCAATCTCCCAAGGTGCTTAAATTGGCATCCATGAACCATGCCATGTGTCACCCGACACCCTAGTATCTCGAAAAATGTGAAATTCTGACTATCTCATAATCCGACGAAATTCAATGGGGTGACTAGATTTTGTGAGATGAATTCAACGGTAAAGTCCGCTTCGTCATCCGAGATCTAGAAAATTAACGGTTTTCAATCAAAATTACCGTTTTACCCTTTTTAAAAAAAATTGAATTTTTCCCTGATTTTACATTCTTCCCCCCTTAACAGAATTTCGTCCCCGAAGTTCACCCACACTAGCACACACAAACACATGCATATGCAGTAATATTCTAATGCCAAATATTGGACCACCCACCTTCATCCTCAAATAGGAAAGGATAGGTGGCCCGCATCATATCCTTGCGTTCCTAAGTTGCCTCCCCCACTCCTTGGTGTCGCCACAACACTTTCACTAGCCTCACGATCTTGCATAGAAAAACCTAATTCCGGCTATCCAAGATACGCATTAGTCCTTCCTCGAAGGTCCCATTAGTGTCAATAGTAATCTCTCCCTAATCCACTAGATGAGTGATCTGGAGTATATTTCCGAAGCATGGAGACGTGGAACACCTCATGGACACCTGATAAACTCGGTGGTAGCACCAACCAATGTCTAGCCCCATTACACCCTCTCAAGTATCTCGAAGGGTCCGATATACCTCGGTGCTAGCTTCCCTCGCTTGGCGAATCTGACCACTCCCCTCTTAGGCATCACCTTTAAGAAGATGTGATCACCCACCTCATACTCTAGAGGTTAACGTCGTCTATTAGTGGCTCTTTATCGATTCACAGTAGTGAAGACACTTGAATCAAATCACCTTCTTCAGTGTCAGATCGATCTGGACCAGTGATGGAGTGTTCTCCCACCTTTGTCCAACAAATTAGGGGGATCGACATGGCCTCTCATATAAGGCCTTATAGGGTGTCATTTGAATTCTCGCCTGATAACTGTTGTTGTAGGCGAATTCCACTAAGGGTAAGTGCTTCTCCAAGCCACCCTTAAGATCCAAGACGCATGCTCGCATCATGTCCTCTAAAACCTATATGGTCTTCTTCGACTGACCATTTATCTATGGATGAAACGCAGTGCTCATTGTCAAATGTGTCCTCATAGACTTTTGGAAACTCTTCCAAAAGTGTGTCGTAAACCTGGGATCCACAATCCCGTCTGATGAGGCCCGGCCTCCATGTTCTTGGGACAATCTCATGAATAACACACAGTAAAATTCCTCCCAGTGAAGGTCATCCGCCTTCTTAAAATTAATGTCGACTTAGTGAGCCGATCAACTATAACCCATACTTTAAAATCATGTCTTTATCGTGTCATTAGGGAAAGTAGAATTCGAGAAGAAAAATCCATCATGATAATACTCTAAAACTACTCTGCTACCTTGAATTCAGAGCAACGCTAAGCCACAGTGCCTGACCTTTGCTAGCGACACATGTGACACCATCGGAAATAAAATCTGACGTGTTGCTTGGTAAACTCGATATCTTGGCGATGAAGATGCGGTACATCTTGATCTTGCGGATTTTCATGAAAGCGAGCAATGGAACTCCTGGGAGTCTCCTCTCTAGATAGGTCATTTGGGAACCCTGGCTTTCGTCCCCATGCAGAAGACGCTACCATGTGGAATTGGCACAGCTTTAAGTCACCGTGCGACCCAGGTCCTTGATGGGCTGATATCTCTACATCCCTTACAGGACTCCAATCACCTTGCTCATTAGGGATGGCGTAGCCACCAAACTCCTAAGCCTCCCACCAGGCACGATCATTATCTTGAAACTAAAACATCCCACCGGTCGAGCATCGCCACTCGCTGACGACACTAGCTAGTACTGTGTGCCCCAAAAATACCTTGGAATTTTTATAATAATTTTATTATATATTCCGGGTATGAATTGAGCTAAACTTGGGTTTTTCCGAGGAAAATTGATAAATTGACAAATTGAAAAATGTAAATTGAAAGTGTGAGCATATGATTTAATATTATATGCTAAAATGAGAAAATTGATCGAACCCGGAAATAACCCAAGTGAAAAAGGGCAAATGTAGAAATTTGTAAAATGAGGACCTAAGGGTCAATTGTTATAAAAAAAATAAAAAAAAATTTCTAGGTAAATTATGATAAATGAATATGGCGAAAGTGAAAGAATAGGAGCCTAGACGACTAATGGGTTTAGGCCAAACATGGCTTTAAGAAAGTAAGTGATTTAAAGACCAAAAAAGAGAAAATGAGGAATATGAATGAGTGTGTAGGCCAAACATGGCCTTACACTTAAATAGGTTAAAGGCCAAACAAGGCCTTATGGATTTAAGGGATTTAAAGACTAAGCTTGGTCTCAGATGCTCATTTGGAGCAAATCACGTTTTTGAGGGAGGAAGGAGAGGAGAAAGGAGAAAAGCTAGGGTTTGCTAGGAGAGTTGGCTTTATTTGGAGTTTGGTTCCCATTTCTTCCTCTAAAGATCCAAACGACCTCGAGAGGGATTTGAAGAGTGGTAGAAAAATCAAAGCCCTAGCCTCGTTTCTTTTTATTTGGATTTGTTAGCCACAACTTGAAATGGATTTTAATGAAATGAGTCTAAACCACTTTTGGAGTTGTTTTGGGTAGATTCCATGGTGGATTTTTGATAAGGGACGAATTGGAGAAGATTGGTGGAAGAAAAATGAGTGAGAAATGCAAAATCCAACATTTATGGGCAAAAACCTATAGGGTGTACGGTCACCAGGTTGGAGTGGTGATACTTAGGGATGCGATGGGCAATCGGTACGGTACCGCTCAAAACTGATACCGGTACAACTAGCGATGGGTAAGCGGAAGTGCGGAGTGCAGGTCATAGCGATCTTAGAGTACCCGCTACCTCGACAACCTCGTTTTTGCTTATTTGCTTATTAAGTCGTATTCATGTATCGATGTTTAGGGACCCTAAGAAATAAATAATGGGGGTTCAAATAAGAATAGAACTAAGTGAAAAACCTACCATACCTCGCCGACTCGGCGAAGCGAGTTCGTCTTCGGGCAGACTTAGTGTCTTAACCCAAGACTATTAACGAAAATAAATTTGTAATTCACTAAAGTTGTTTAAGAATTAATTATCCACTAAGAGTGGCGTGATTTCTATTGACTAGGGACGGGTGATGATCGCCTAACCTAGGACCGAGATCGAAGGAAGAGCTAGGTCGGCAGTTTAGGTTTTGTTCTCGACTCTATTCTTATTTCGAAATATTTTGGTAGTTTACCAGTAACTATGAAATGAGTACATGAATGAATATATGAAATAAGTGCATAGATTGTGTATATCTTTGAAGAATGTCTAGTGAATATGGAATTGAAATGTGATATTTAAAAACCCGAATGAATGTGAATGATGATAAAGACGAGATTCATCCATGGAATCATCGAAATGTAATTTAGATAGTTATATGGAATGAGCGCTGACGGGATGCACGATGTCGGCATAATCCACGAAGGCACCCCGAAATTGTCCAATGTCCCACTTGGCGGGATGCACCAATCGGCATCCGTCATGATGGCGTATGGCATTGAAGAAATGTTCCCACTTGGCGGGATGCACCAATCGGCATCCGTCATGATGGCGTATGACATTTAAATGATACCACATGTCGGGGTGCACCAAACGGCATCCGTCATGATGGGAGACCGAATTGTTAAATGTGTAAGCACATTACCGAATGATAATAAGGGCGGGATTCATCAAACGGAATCCGTCATAAATGTGAATTGAATAGTCAAGGTGAAATAACCAACATTGACGAGCATAAATGGAATTTTTATGTATATATACTTAAATCTCATATAGAATTAAATTTGTGAAATGAATTGTTACGTGAAATACCATGTTATAATATATTAAATGATTTGTAGATTGAAAGCATGCGAAATGAATAGCATGGTATGTTGATATATTAGGCATGGTTTAATGTTAAGCCATGATTCAGTGAATATTGGAATAGAAGCTGTATAGAACACTAAGCATAAAAATGCTTAGCGTGTAGTTTTATCTATCTTGTAGTGTCAATGTCAAAGAGAAAAAAAAAGAAAGATGCAGAGATCGGCGCAAACGCGAGTCATAGAGAGGGAGTGCGGCGTATAAGTATATATAAATAATTTGCATATCATCTCTTTGAACAATTGGTATTTTGTAAGCAAGGTTAAACTCTGAACCTTGATTTTGTATATCATTTGAAAAGGCATGAATGCCTTCTTTGTAAATGTATTTTGTTAAATGTTTATGGGCCTACCGAATTGCATTGAATTTGTAAAGGATTGTGGGCTTGCCCAAAACTGAAACCGCTTCCGCAACAAATGATGTAATAAAATGTTTTGATAAGATAAATGAAAACGTCAGAGTAACTCGGGCTCCGATTCGGATCCTCCATTCGAGATTCGGGCCGGGAGTTGAATCGGGCCAAGAAGTTAGTCGACACTTTTGAAAAGAAAATTTATGCTTGCAATATAAAAAGAATTAAGCAGGCGTCCTGGGTTTGGACTACGCCATTGAACGGACCGGGCTCGGGAGTCATTGCAAGTACTCACGTGACTTCCGGTGAGTGCATCGGCCACTACATTGCCTGCGGGATGGTAGTGCAAGTGAATCCTCAGTCCTCGGACTCTCCATCCATCTGCGTTACTTCATATTAAGGTCCCGCTATGTGAAAATATACTTCAGACTTTTGTGGTTTAAAAACACTTCAAGCTGCTCTTGCTCTGAATAGTGGCGCTAAATCTTTAAAAAGTAAAGACTATGAGTTGCGTCGAGGTCATGTGTAGAAGGTAATTGCGCTCAGCAATTCTTTGTTTATCTGAGCCATAAGCTATAACCTCGGACTGCGTCAAGATACTTTTGATCAAATACTAGAGGATGCAATTTGCTATGTACCTCTGTCACTGATTAAGACTCTCGAATAGGGTGGTAAGCCTTACTTTTCCAGCTCTGGGAAGGCCTTCTCACACATGTCATTCCACTCAAACTTGACCCCCTTCCGGGTCAATCTAGTCATAGGTGCTGCGAAATCCTTAATGAACCTCATAATTTGCCGATCCTAAGCTGCGTATCTGAAGGCGACCGATTTATCTGACTCTGGAGTCTCTACTTTTTCTCCAGGTCTCTGTGCAAGCCATAATATGTCCAAAAGAATTTCACTCGATTAGCCAAAACCCACACTTCTTGAACAGCATCTGTGGGTCCCTTTGTGCCTGGAGAACAATCTGCAAATGATCCTCATGCTCCGCCTCAAGCGAATGGGTCAAGATCTTGATGACAGACCACGACACATTGATCGAATAAGGCTACCCTATGCATGAGATCCATGAATCTTGTTGGGCGTCGTCAGCCCGAAGGGCATCTTTGTGAACGAAATGCCGTCTGATCCTAAGCGTCTTGGGGATATCGGCCTCCTAACTCTTAATTGATGGTATCCGTTGCAAGATTTATCTTGGAGGTAGACCGTGTCCCCTCTCGGTGATCAAAGCGAGTCATGAAGTGATCCTCGGTAATGGATACCGATTCTTGATCATAACCCTGTTCAATTGTCTATAATCAATGCACAGTCGAAGTTTCTTGTCCTTCTTCTTAGCAAATAGAACCGAAAAGCCCCATGGTGAAGTTCTCGGTCTAATAAAACCTTTGTCGACAATTCCTCTGGTTGGACCTTGAGTTATACACGCTCAAGCGGTGCCATCCTAACAATGGATCCTTAGAAGCGGCGACGTGCGAGGTGTAACTCAATGATAAGTGCATCCTGTGCGGAGTAATCGATAAGCTCATCCGGGAAAGACATCCTCATGACCATGACCACCGAGTGGGCTGAATCCGAGTCTCCCCTCATCCTCTTAGGTGGGCTTATTGTGACCCATCAGCCCATCCCTCCGTTTGAGTGTTACATGATCTGGTAAGCACCATGCTTCTCCCTTCAAAGAATCCACATGACTATCATCCACATGTGGCGATAATCCTCCTTACTATCACAATCAATGACGACTCGGTGTGCCGTCAACCAATCAATGCTAAGAATGACATCATAATCCGATATGTCCATCACCTGGAGGTCCACGAAGTGGCGAATCTTGAGATCTAACTCCACAATCGACATATCGATCAACACTCCACCTAGTTCTAGAATTACATCTAGTAAAACTTCCAGGTTCAACCTCTAAGCCTAAACTTTTCACACATTATGCAACTATAAGCATGAATATGATGCATCCAAATTTAAACAACACTCTTGTGAGAGCGGAAACGTACCCTGTATATTAGACTGAATTGCAAGATCAGTATGCGGTACCACAGCGTAGACACACCCTTGGGTCCCTGAAGTACCAACTTGAAAATCTTGGCCTCGACCATGACCCATGCCTTGGCCCATATGGCCCATATACGAAAAGTAGGTGCTTGTGCAGCACCTGAGGTTGTGTGGTTTCCCTGGACTATCTTTGAGGTAGAAGGTACAAATTTGCGTGCACAAGTCCCACCGACGATTAGAAATTTGTGGTGTCACATAACTGGGATCCTCGCCTCTGAGGCAATCCCTTCATATGTCCCAGGCGATGTGATAATAACATATGTATCTGGTCAAATTGCTTAACCTGGCCTTGACTTGAGATAACAGCACGTTCAAATCCACAGTGGAATAAAAGTCTGCAGCCTTTCGAATTAGAAGAAGATTGATTTTCCTTCCTCTTAGCACCGCACCCATGTCTGGGATGCTCCGTGTGTCATCTACTTCTCTTTCAATGGCAAGGATGCTCTCACGACCATGGTCCCTCCTCCATGTATGTCGGAGGATGATGTGCTGAAACCCTGGGGAGTTACTCGTCCCTCCTAATGCCGTTGCACTAGTCCGTGTAGTGGTAGCGTCCACGGCCATTCAGCACGCAAAATGATGGCAACTGCAGCACTTATAACCTCTATAAAGGCTTGTGGGTCGAGCCACAGTGGTGGTTGGCTTTATTTTTCATGGGCGACCTCGTCCGTGCCGCGAACACCATCACAAGTTAATATACTTGATAGAGTTATCAAATTTCTATCTTAGTCTAACTAGTAGTGCACATGCCAACCACTAATAGACTTTAACATCATGAACTACATTGTTCATTCCTTTTTCCTTAGTGGTGCATAATGCAAAACACTAATACCCATTAGTTCCCGAACTATCATGTTCATTTTGTTTTACGAACCCCTAAGGTTATGTTTTCTAACCCTAGTGTTCCATATACAATCTACCATGTATATTATACAAATCACCACAACACCTCTCCCGTGGAACATATTAGAATACAAAAGCAATCAATGCACACAATGTCGTGTTCTACACCCATGCCCACTAATCCTAGGTATTTGTATACCAACTCTCGATACTTAGCTATGACAAACCAATATCCGAAAACACTGGTGGATACCCCTACACGAGTTCCTAGGTAATCGTTAAACTAGGCTTTGATACTAAGTTGTGACACACCAAATTTGAGGGTCCCGTTGACAACCCGTCAACCCACGAAATTTCTGTGGATTTCGGGTGACCCGATACCACATTGTTGTGTCCCGTTTATCGGAATCCATATTTTCTAAAATGCAAGGCGAGTCTTCTTTGTTTGGGAGCTCTACCCAACATACAACAGTATAATAATATAATCCTGGGGTCTCAACAAAGAAGTAGTATTGACCCAGCAGGGTCCATCTATCCATATCCCAAATATACATCCTTCAGGGACTCATTCATTCTACATTTAATTCTAAATTTGAGAATGGAAGCACTTAATTCTGGTCATGAAGTGGAATCTGGCCTCTTACCATAATTACATACCTGACTATTTAGACAATAGTCCCAAAAGAATTTAGTTACAATTCTTTTATACAAAATACTTTTTACATAGGAAATATCAAGGCCACACATCAGCCTCCTTCATAATCAAGGCATCATTGGAGTGTCGTCTCCCTGTACACCCCTTGTACTTGAAAGGGGGTCCCATGACGGGGTGAGTAATGCCCAGTAGAAAAATTCTCCTATAAGGGCTACTCCCCGCCTAAATGCACATGCAATGACATACATACATCAAACCATTCCATTGAGGAAAATGTAATCTATATATGGAATATTTCATGTCATGCATGGTGAGACTCTCATGCCCATGTAACCGATCTGATCGACTCCCTTACACATGCAAATGCCAAGTGTAAAAACCAGTCATTGGTGTTTCACCTAATGACTTAACCCATTGGACAACCCTCCAATATTCATTTGAATTTTATCAAATCACGTGTATTTATTTGGGTTGCGAATTTTCGGGGTCTCCTGCGGAGGCTTTGCATGTAGACACTTTCACAGACTTTCATCGAAGCGGATACATATGTCGACCAGAGAATAAAATTTGGGTTTTTCACCTAGGGGTTTGCCCATCTTGCTTCACAAGGCTGCCGTGATTTATTATTATTATTGTTTTACAGTAGTGAGTCTCGATTTTGGACGTTGTCCCATTTAGATCTCACCACATTCACAGAATGGTGAATAACCAACACCATGCACACCTGCTTTAAGACTTGGCCATGTTACCATGCATATGAAATGCATTTATTCCATTCATGTTATGTAAATACTACATGCACAATATTTATAATTTCCAAATAATTATCTTTCCTACATATAATTTCCATTCATCCTGATTTTCATGTATTAATACATCCACCTTGAGAAGCACGTATTAACATGATTTTTACCACAAACAACATGTTATTTATTTTTCCCAGCCAACACACTAAAATGGCCCAAATCTTGAACACACATAAACAAGGCACCTCTTGGTCCCTTCACGGCTATGAACCATTTTTTTTCATTTGTCAACAAATTACCGTGATACCAAAAAACTCAACAAAACCCGAAGACATCAGTCTCGGGATTAAAACCAAATCTCAACATAATCTCAACATAGTCCGGGACTGCCCATAACTAATCCCAAAATTTCCAATATTTAGTCCAAAAAATTTTGGGACTAAAACATACAGCCAGTTTCAGCCCTGAAGAATGCTTATGTTATTAAATGACCTTTAGGCTAAAAATAATCAAAGTAGGAAAATTCCCTACCTCATGGAGTTTGAATGAAACTCAATTTTAGTACCCACTTGTGCTTCGTAGTCATGTTGATTGACTTTGTCTTTTGCTCCGGCGAAAACCTACGGTCCGATTTCTGTAAATCTTAAAGAGAAGCTAGAGTTTCTCACTCTATTTTCTCTCTCTTTCTCGTGTTTTTATCCTCCCTCCACTCACTGTTCGTTTTTTTGTTTTGCCCAAAATGACCCTTTTTTTTACTTTTCTTCCTTTTTCTTTTTTTTTTTTCTTTCTTTTTTTTTATTTTTCCCTTTATTTTATTTTATTTTTCTCATTTGGTTCTTATCCAGTGAACTCCCATTCTCCACTCCCATTCCTTTTAAATTTTCATTTTTTTTTCTTTTCTTTATTATTCCATTTGACTTTCTTTCCTTTATTTTTCCATTTGACACGTGGCTCAATATGAGCCATTTATCTAAGTTCTATGTGTCACTTGCTACACCACATGGCCATCATGCCATGTTTATATCTCCCAAGGTGCCAAGTGGCATCCACACGGTCATGACATGTGTCACCCGACACTCCGATATCTCGAAAAACGTGAAATTCTGACTATTTCAGAATTCAACGAAATTTAACGGGGTAACTAGATTTCGTGAGATGAATTCAACAGTGAAGTCCGTTTCATCATCCGAGATCTAGAAAATTTCCGGTTTTCAACCGAAATTGTTGTTTTATCATTTTTTCAGAAAAATTGAATTTTTCCCGGGTTTTACAATTTTTCCATCAAAACCTTTGTTCATACCTATATGCAACCTATGATAATCTTTATATGCATTTGTGGAAACCAAACTTAGCGTTTACGAATGAATAACCTAGTATATGTTTATGTTGTAAACTTCCCCAATTAAAAAATATATAAACTAGTAATTAGCTTTTTCTTTTATCATTTATTTCATCAAAACAATGGAAATAAGCATGTATTAGTATTTAATAAGGAAAAACATGAATTTGTTATAGTATTCAAGGTGATTATATTGAATATACAAGGTAAATGTACTAACTATACAAGGGGTGTACAAACTTACATTTATTATAATATTTGAATATTTTTTCTGTCAAAACCTCTTTCCAGAAGGCCTATACTATGCACCAACCCTAGGATATTCTTTATATGCATTAATTGGAAACCAAACTTAAGCGCTGCCCATAGTGAATAACCTAGTACATGTTTATATTTGCAAACTGAATTAAAAATTTGTAAATTAGTAATTAAATTTTTTCTTTTATCATTTATTTCATCAAAACAATGGATATATTCATATATTAGTATTTAATAAAGAAAAACATAAATTTGTTATAGTGTATAAGGTGACTACACTAAATATACAAGGCAAATGTACTAACTATACAAATGGTGTACAGAAAGCATTTCACAATAGGTCGAATATTTTCCATGAAATCACTTTCCAAGGTTCTACACTTATACACTAATGTAGGATAATTTTTATATGCATTTGTGGAAGCCAAACTTAGCGCTTACATAATGAATAACTTAGTACATGTTAATGTTGTAAACTTCCCAGATTAAAAAATATGTAAATTAGTAATTAGTTTTTTTTCTTTTATCATCTATTTCATCAAAACAATTGAAATACGTATATATTAATATTTAATAAGGAAAATCATGAATTTGTTATAGTGTGCAAGATGATTTCACTAAATGTACAAGACAAATGTACTAATTGTATTAGGGATGTACAGCCTTACATTTTTATAGAAGTTTGAATATTTTCCATCGAAAAGCACGTCTTTCGGGTCCTATATACCTATACACCAACTTAGGATAATCTTATAATACATTTTATAGAAAGCCAAGCGTTGTGCCTTACACGTAGATAACAAAATACATGTTTATGTTATAAACTTCCCCAATTAAAAATTTGTAAACTATTAATTGATTTTTTTCTTTTATCATTTATTTCCATCAAAAACAATGGAAATATGGGATATATCTGAAAGTATTTAATAAGGAAAACATAATTTGTTATAATGTTTAAGGTGATTACACTAAATGAGAAAATGTATTAACTATACAAAGTGTACAAACTTACATTTCCTATCTGATTGAATATTTTCCATTTGAAACCTATTTCCAAGGTCCTATACCTATATACTAACCTAGGATAATCTTTATATGCATTTGTGGAAGCCAAACTTAGTGCTTACATAATGAATAACTTAGTACATGTTTATGTTGTAAACTTCCTCAATTAAAATATGCAAAACTAGTAATTAGTTTTTTTATTTTATCATTTATTTCATCAAAACAACGGAAATATGCATATATTAGTATTTAATGAGGAAAAATATGAATTTTTTTATAGTGTACAAGGTGATTACACTAAATGTACAAGGCAAATATTCTAACTGTACAAGGGGTGTACAAGCTTACATTTCTTTTAGGATTTGAATATTTTTCCATCAAAAACCTTTTTCTAATGTCCTATACCTATACATCAACCTAGGGATCTCTATATACACACATTTGGGGAAGTAAACTTAGTGCTTATATAATGAATAACGTCGTACATGTTATATGGTAAACTTTAATTAAAATATATAGTAAATTAGTAATTAGTTTTTTTATCACATTTATTTCATTAAAACGTTGTAAATAATATATATTAATTATTAGTAGGGAAAAACATGAATTTGTTATAATGAACAAGGTGATAACACTAACTGTACAAGACAAATGTACTAATTGTACAAAGGATGGCCTGACTTACATTTCTTATAGGATTTAAGTATTTTTTCCATCTAGAAACCTCTTTCAAGATCTATATATATACATCAACCTATGATGCTCTTTATATACATTTGTGGAAGTCAAACTTAACACTTACATAATGAATAACCTCGTACATGTTTATGTTGTAAACTTCCCCAATTAAAAAATATGTAAATTAGTAATTAGTTTTTTTCTTTTATTATTTATTTCATCAAAACAATGGAAATATACATATATTAGTATTTAATAAGGAAAAACATGATTTGTTCTAATAGTGTACTGGTGATTACACACTAAATGTACAAGACAAATGTACTAAATGTTATAAAGTGTAAAGCTTACATTTCTTATAGGATTTAATATTTTCCATTGAAACCTCTTTAGTCTTTATGCGTATACCTGTAATCTTGGATAATCTTATACATTTGAAGCCAAACTTAGTGCTTACATAATGAATAACCTATTACATGTTTATGTTGTAAACTTCCCCAATTAAAAAATATGTGAATGTAGTCTCTAGTACATGAATTACAGAACTTATGTTCTATGTCATACAAAATTCTAAAAGCATGTTTCATTTCACTCATACAGCACACAAAAACTAACACAATTTTGAATAGAAAAAAGATGACAGCGTATTTTTTTTATGATGTGACTTTTACATTAATATCATCAACCCCTCAAATTACAAAGAGAATTCTTACAATTATTGTGGCTCTATGTACCTGCAAAAAGAAAAATGGAGGCGTAGCTAAGTAAGCCTTCTTCTATGTTAATTGAACTAGCAATGGACAAACAATTGTAAATTAAGAAAATACCATGCACAGATGTTTTCCTCTTGAAGTAATCATGTAATACATTCCCTTTATTTATTTACGAAACATGTTTCAATGCATTATATTGAGAGAATAACATGGCCATAAAATCTTAAGCTTACTTTGAAGCATTTGGGCTGTGAATATTGGATGATGTCGGGTTAAATTCTTTGGGTTGGTAACAAACTTTATCATATAAATATGTAACATGATTAATAACGCAAGCATACCGCCGTGTCAATTGATTTCAATAAACCATTGGAACTCTAATGCTCCATGAATTTCTACACGAAAACTCCATAATCATGCCTAAAACAAGTGTGGTTGGTCCATCTTAATCGGTACAACCTAATAAGGTCACATAATTTCCTATTATGCAATATTAAAATCTTACTCATTCATTTAGGAAGGGACATCAAGCATGTGATGAAACTAAATGTCTCCAAATTAAATTATCCCTCCCTTCTTATGTTAACAAATATAGCGTCATCTTATTGTATAAGAAATTATAACATATTACATAAATTAAGTTGTTTGAATGTCCATTATTGTTGAGTAAGTTGAACACAACGGTTCTTTATAATAGCGACAGAATACCTAAGCCCAAAATAACACATGAGTAATGGAAATACCTTATTTAACCAATTGAAAATATTGCTAATTTAGCGGTATACATGTTGATATGTATCATTCCCAAAATTAGTAAATACCTTGATATAACGGGTCATACGACATATGTATTTCCTCACAATCCATATCCGTGAGGATTGAGTCCTTGACTAAATTTTTTAGTTGACTTTAAACCACAATTTTCTTCACAATAAATATGTAATTAGGTTAAAAGTGAGGATCAAGAATTATATAATAATATTATAACAAAACTACATATCCATTATGTAAAAAAATAGATTGATTAATTATACCTGACATGGGTGATATAAAAGTTTGGTTTCATCAACGTCCTCATCTTTGCCAAAAATTTGCAATATGCGTCCATCTACACAGTTGGAAGACAAAATAGACCAAAAATATACTCTCATTAAGATAATTGACTAATAAATTATGAAATATGTGGACACAATTGTATATAAGAGATTATGAATAAGGTTCCCTTATTTCCACCATCTAATGACATCTTGAAGCAATCATTACCACGAATAAGATGTGTCTCATATATTGAGACAAGTTCCTCACTGATAAGGGGAAAATAAATGACCTTCTTGAATAATGTGTAAGCTACAACAATAACTATATGGTCAAGTACAATACCTTGGATCCATGTCAGTGTTGAAAACTAACGCAACAACTTCCTTTAAGTTCGTTGGTATAGCTGATTGACGAGTTTGTGGTTGTGATACAAAGGGGGACATAAGTGATTGTGCCATACGTTTAACTCTAAGATCGGTATCTATGAGTTTGGGGCACAATCATAACACACAACAACATACATACGCAACAATATCATCATACTGATGGTCAAGATTAATATTTAGTACAAATAATATAAATACTTAACAATATGTATTTGTGTTCTTGGAGAGCTAAAATAGTTAGACCTTGCATATTAGGAATGTCTTATGAAGCTTGAGGGTCGTAATGCGTTAGAAGTTGTTGGATGAATTCAGGAGATGATGTACTATGGACGGCGAAAGGGAATCCATAGTTGATAATACTAGATGGAGGTGATGAAGAGAAAGCGGGTTGGGTTAGATCTAGGCGCATGTGTACTACCTCGCTTGCCGCTAATTCGCATCCTACGTTTCATTATGCTCAAGTGCTCCTTTATAGTCCTTTGGCGACCTCTGTGCATTGTCATAATTCACATGAGTTACATAGATTTGATATCAAAGCCATTTCTAAATTTTGAAGTGGTTAAATAATTGTGTGAAATAATATGTTTGTAATATTAGATTCTTACGTCGCTATCTTCTTGCTCTACATCTTATAGATTATTAGATCATGTCTAATGACCTTTATTGTTGGAAAACAAACTAGTTATAAATATGTGAATGGTACATATGAATTCTAATTGGAAACTTGAATAATTTGTGATGTCTTTAGTACCTCCCACCGTCACATGAACTACGGTCTGTAGTTTGGCTAGAGAATCTTATATTGACAAGTCATCGATCCATGCGACTGAAGGGCGTAAATGGCCCTTCTAAGCTAAGATCCGGAATTTTATTCACATAGAAAATATGGCAAGTATGAAAAACAACTACAAATAAAATAAACTCAAAATTGAATATGTTGCCAAATGGGTTGATGATATGGGAAGCTCATCATATAAGTGAAATTAATAAAATGCCAACCTGTAAAAAAACAAAGACTACCCGAATTTAAGGCTTTTTGTGAGTTTGGTTTGCGATTAAGGACTGTGATTGTTGAAAATGTCGGATTCCTGCAGCAGGTTCATAACAATTTGAGCCCCGATTGACATCATTCCTAAAATCATCCCATGGAGAGTATACCATAGATTATGACATCCATCAACACGTGACATTAGGGCTGAAATGCCTTTTTATGCATAAAAAGGAAGCTCTCTGTGACTCTTTGCAATAGGAAGCTCATGTAGTCTATCTTTGCAATCACGAAGCTCCCAAAGGATGTTCACTTTGATTGAAGCGCTTGGGATCCTGTACACTGCGGCAAATCCAAACAATTCATTAACCGCCTTAACTATGACTTCTAATTGATTGGATGGAGATATTTATGTTTCTAAGCCTAGATGAAATGCTCCAATGGAGTCATAAGCAAAGATTATGTCATTACTTCTTGCCACGAAATATATGGGTCACAAACACACATATCACGAACTACTTGTTTTTATGTCATCAGATGATACAAAGGTGTAAGAATCTAGTTGGTGAGCATCAAATCTCATAAGGAGTTTTTTGTAGATGGCAGAGTTTGGAAAGTGAATCTCTTTGATAACTGAAGCTGTTTGAAAGACATAGTTAGATTACAGCTGTAAACATTTTATATCAATGAGATTGACATAATTCATGCTATTTTTGATCAGCAGACATTGCAGACAGCAGATGGTCTTAAACTTTGGCAACTGTGACTTCTGGGATGTTTTTCTTATATGACAACAGAAGGCACTGTATTAAACTGCATTTTGACAAGTTCTTTGACAATAATATTTGGCATTGGAATTGATCAAAGAGTCCTTATTAGTGTTGGACTTCAATTGATAAAGTTAGCGACTTTTGGAAGTTGAAGGAATGAGTACAAGACAAAAATCGACAAGTTATTACACTTTGTGAGTTAGGTTAACATATTACTATTTAGATGATGTTAATTAGTAGCAAAACACTAATCACACAAAATTACATATGATGTACTCATTCATATGTGATAAATAGTGAATAGGACATAGAAATAAAAATGTAAAACCATGTGATTATTGAGAACATAATCAATGGAATTCCTATAACTGTCAAACTACAACAATAATATAAAACATGAGTTAAATACATCAATAATACCCGATAACATCATAATGTCTATTAGCATGATACATGATACAACAATAATTCAACTCAATAAACAAAATGGCATGAACTAAATCAAACACACACTAGGGAGATAGCTTTTCCAACATGAAAATCAACTACTCATGGTAAAGGATTAGTACTTTTAAACCTATTGTGTCCAACTCCATTGCATCTAGAGCAATGAATAGCCCTCTTATGGGTGAACTGTGACTCAGTGCGACATTGTCGAGGTCTTCCAGGAGATCGTTTCACATTTGGGGGTATTAGGGTAGGTTATTAATGACCTTCTCCATCTTATAACTGCATCTAACAGAAGGTTTAAACATGTTATGCGTTGCCAATGGTTAAATTATTGGAATAAATCAAATTATGAGTTGAGACATGGCTTATGTATCACATACATTCATAAACATCGTGCTTTGAATAATGTATAATAACAAGAACAAGACCAAGACCGTTCGTTCATGTCGACAACTAAGTATACCTGGCTGATAAACACCCCAAATGTACCTCCAATGTGGGGCATAACATATATAAGTCCAGACCTCATAATATTCGCCAAGAGCTTCTCCTCAGTTTTTGGTCTAACCACACTTCTCCACTTTTTAGTCTTAGTAATGTGGTTGGATAACAATAACAACATCACATTGCATCAACAACAATGTATAAATGGTTTGATGACGCTCCTCTCTCAACCATGAGTTGAAGGACTCTACGATGCTAGTGGTCATTTTATCCCACCATTTTTTGGGGAACTTAGACATCGCCCAATGTTCAGGGTTGTTTTCGGTAACCCACTTTGCTATGTCCTCGGTGAATTGAGCAAGTTTTTCAAATGCATTATTGTAGTCTGCCTCTAATCTAACAAAAGCAATGCTATCCAAAATAGCATAAGCATCTTCCTTTCCTTTCTTCCCCCTAATGTTTATATGAAATAATCACAACTTCTTTACCATCCAATAGTTGCTTGACTTTCTCTAAGAACCAGTACTAATCTTCATAATTCTTAGAACAAATGACATTGATGGCTAAAGGAAACATCCCATCATCACCATCATAAGTAATGGTCATTAAAGAAATCTCCCTTGGATGAAGCGCTGAGTGGCAGAATCAATAGCTAATTGATGACGTCCTTTTTATGAAACTTTGTATCGAAAATGCGTAATGCGATAAATAATAATTGTTTGAAGTGACCATCGGTGGAAGTATATTTATTTATATTACCCTGATTGATGTCCCTTAGCCTATGGTGCACAACCAAGGCAAAAACATAGTGTCACGTGAGCCCATAATGCGCTCCTTAGCCTTCTCTTAAATGTGCTAAGCTTGATTATATGTTAGTTCAACTCCATGATCATGGGAAAAATCCTTGCATATTTGGTGGGGAAGATAATCTGAAGTTGTCCTAAATACATCTCCTACAATAATGTCGCCCCTATTTGAACTAACCTTCACCTTAGATGAACATTGATCTTGTGCTATATGATTATGAATAACACGGAATGTGTGAACTCATAAGATTTCATTACTCGCAATAGCATGAGCTGTTATCTTCCATGGACAATCATCAATTGAGCACTTCATCGACATATGCTTAGGTGATTTTTTCTGGGCACTGTATTGGAAACCTTCCACCTATAGACATATATTATATTTGACAAAACTCTTCTTGCATTTTTAAAAGTATGCTCTAACCCTAATATCGCTTCACAAACCAATCCGACTTAACGGGTATATTCCGCCGCACACCGATGAAAACCTCTTGATCGTATCATCACATCACATGTTACGTCATTGTTGGATGCACATGAGGAAGATAGTATTTGTGGTATGCAGATGCATGAATAAAATTAATTCATAATAAAGTATTATTACAAATATTATGATGTTTATCTAAAATTTCCTTACCTATTTGCCACTTGTGGATTTGATATATTTTCTCATCGTCTTCTCGTAACACTCGCCTTTAGATGGTGTACTTATGTGTAACCTGTATGTAGCTAAGGGCTTCCTTACCTTAATTCTGCATAATAGAATTTTGAAAGTTGTTTGGCGGTGAAATTTTTAAAGTTTTCAAGAATTGTGGCACTTTCAATATGAAAGTGGAGGGGGTGAAAGAGAATACGGAAGTAAATAGTAAAACAATAATAATAAATTGCCAAAATAGTACAGGAAGTCTCAAAATTCTATATCTCTGACGACGAACTGGATCATGTCAAGAAGTTCGTCTCACAAATCTAATAACGCAGAAAGCTAAGCAAATTCCGAGACAATGGAATATTTTACGAATTTCTAGGGTGACGGCTTTTAGAGGAAACTCAAAACGAGATTTTAGAAAAATCTAGAAAAAATGGCAAATAGTTAAAGAATATTCAATTATGATAAATAAAATTTTCTAGATAGAAATGGACTCGGATCAGTAATTAAATTATTTTCATCTAAATACTGTAATAATAATTAAAGAAAAAGAATAAATAAAAAAAAATAAAAATAAAATCAATAAAAAGCAAAACTAGACGGATGCTCTGGTTTAAGAACGACAAGTCGAGATTTTTTAATTTTTATTTTCTGCTCTTCTCGTATCTAATAAATCTGGACCGTAGGCATTCGTCGGAAAGCGTAAGGCAAAATTGGTATACGCCAAGAGAGTCACGCATGCGCACTCAATATCTTAAATTCAATAAACTCTTAAAAAGGTAGAAAATTTGCCTATTTGTGTTATTTTCAAGCCTAAAGGTTATATAATGGCTTGAAATTTTCAGAGATCAGAAATCAGAACTTCATCCCAAAATTTTTAGACCGAGTTTAGGAATTTTTAGAATTTTGGGACTGTTCTGACAAATGTATTGAATTAGGACTCACTTGCGGACGCTGACTGAAATTTCGTAAGTGTAGCCTGACAAGCTTTAGCGTAATTTTCAAAAATGTTTCGGGTATTTTTAGACTATATGGAAAGTCCCTTAAGTCAAAAGTTTGCTAAAATAGATAGTTTTTATGGGGCATTTAATGTGTATGGACATTTTGGTCAATTTCACATCATATTATCGATGTCCATATTGAATGAGACTAGCACGTAAAGTTTTGTTAGAATCGAAGTTCGTTCGATATGTTACTTTGAAAGCCTGTATATGTTTTATGGTTAAAACGTTGAACCGAGGCATTTTCTGCACTTGAATGAATTATGTAGGCGATTTGAGCATCCGACGAGAATCTAGAGTGCTCGGACAAGATTTGAAGAAATTAGCTGAGAAAAGGTGAGTACCAAAAATCATTTTCTAAAATGAAAGTGTTTAAAATTACAAGTTTTAAAGTGCTTTGAAAATATAGATTTATAAAGCATTTTTATTACTCCTCCAAATTGTTATACTTTCACAGAAAGTTCGGGATTTCAAGATTTAAGAGACATTGCCTCCTGCTTAGTAAACCCCTGTGATGGCACAAATTCGCTTCCTAGCCGATGTATTTCTGGATTGTGCATGGCAAGGTTATGGGATACATGATTAACTATATTGCCCGGTCGGCACTGGGGGGTTGGGATCTAGCATATATTTATATAGTGAGTCGCCCCTCCGCACATTCGAGGTATATACAATACAACACCCTAGTACATAGCGATGAGGTGTTGGTTCCGAGGTTCCCCACCGAGCATTTTGGTTCCGAGGTTCCATTATGCTATATAGATCCCGCCGTGTTCACCTGACCATTCTAGCCGGTAGTGTTCCGAGGTTCAAATTTCACCGATGCTAGGTTCCGAGGTTCCGAGGCATCACTTGTGGTATTTCGTAAATGGCACGTGGTTGGTACTTGATTTACAAGATAAAGACTCAGATATTAACCACCACTCGAAACAAGCCAAGAAATAAATAGTTTTCAATGCATTTCAACAGTTGTAATTGGGCTGTAATGAAGCAAGAAGGTAAACAGCCAACAGCTTGTAAATAGTTTTCAAAAATGGTTTCATAGCAAAACTCGCTTTCTACAAACGCTTTTACAACCATTTCGTATTTTCATTGGGAGGTACAAACAACAGATGCCAAAGATTTAACTTATAGCATTCCACCGAGCCCGCTTGGCTCATAGTTTTCTTCTCGTTTTTAAAATAATTTTTCAAAGTGTGTGTCAAGCCGAAAGACCTTTCCGTGATTCTCGATCCTGTATCGTGTTATGATTATATATAAGATAAGGTGTAAATTAAAATAGTAAAAGTTAAAATGTGGCATTTTGTATATGTAAATATCTTTTGTAAAATATGCAGATGCATGGTTTTGAGAAAAACAAAGGCGTAAGGAAAATTATGTTTGATTAATTTATCTTATATTTTGAGGAGGACCAGAGGTCCTTATGAATTGTAGTTGGATTTTGGAAAATATCGGGAGTGTAATTGTTTATATACAGTGATTTTATTGCTTGACCACCGTGGCAATGCTTATGTCGCCGATTACTAAATCTAAAGGTGTGATTTTTGATAGAAAAGTGAATTCTTATAACCCACGCTTCCAAATACGCTTCAAAGAAGCTTTAATCCGCTTAGCTTTTGTAATCATTACCGAAATGTAGCTTGGTCGAGGTTACCGTGGAGTTGCCTCTGTATTTCCCCGTACTGAAGGTGGATGAGGACCAAAGGTCCTTTATTGTCAGAAGGACATTTGGAAAACATTGGGAGTGTATTTTGTTTTATACAGTGATTTGTATTCGCTTCACCACCGTGCACAAGAGGCTCGCTTGATTAAGTAAATCTAAAGGTGTGATTTTGACAGAAAAGTGAAAATTTTATAACTCCACGCTTCCAAATACGCTTCAACAGTCTTTAACGCTAGTTTTCATGGTAACTGTCACGAGCGAGCTTACTGGAGGTTACCGTGGAGTTGCCAGATTTCCTGGGTCACTAGGAAGCGGGTCTCACACTTTCCAAACATGATGATTCTATTATAAACCTTAACAAATCATCACTATAAGAGAAGATTACATTATCCAAGTCAATTATCTTCAAATCTTGATGACTTTGGGATTAAACTCGAGGATATAATGCATCTTAGTGAACGCCAAAGGAAATGTCAAATTTCTCCAATATTCTACTTGTGAATCTCCGCAAACGACATTCCCTTATACATATACCTTTGCTGATTTACTAAGGTATTCCCATAGTCCATCACTTTATTGCACAAGTTTACCCCCCACATAAATGTAACAATAAATGTGCATTGTACTGTCCATTAGCCTATTTCAAATATAAAAAATAACCTTAAACAATTTAACAAAAATTTATTCAAGATAATAAACATTTATTTAAAAACTTTTGCATATGAGAGCCGATCCTTGAAAATAGCATGTAAAAACTAAATTTGTGTTTTTTTAGTACAAAATGAAGGACAAATTCTGCTTGTTGAGACTCCATTTGCAAAAAAAAAGAAAAAAATCAACTTTAGGTTTGTTTAGCGCTGGTTTTCAAATGAGCAAACATACCCAATGGGGTGCCTAACCAATCCACAAAGTCCAAAAATAACCAAGACTCATCCCCATGCATGTTAACTATGAACATAGAAAGAAAGAGCTCATACTAGATGAACAAAATCTAAGGCATGGCAGACAAGACATTAGCATATAAAGAGCTTCCAGATTTTTTAAAACAATCATCCCCAATCTTTTCTTGTCCTTTAGAAAAGGGGGAAAATGGCCTTCCAAAAATTAGCACTCCCTTTTAATTACATTCTTATATATAGGCTACTGCTAACCGAAAGGGTAGATGAATGGATTTTAATGGTCACCTCACTGTACAACCAACATATATGTCTTTCCAATTAATTCTCTAATCCCATTCATATATTTCTTCTTATTCTCAAAATCAACAATCTTTCCATGGTTTAAATGAGTGAAGAAGAACCCTCAGACTTCATCTTTCCTTTTCCCACCAAACAAACAACTTTCTTGAACAAGAGTTCTACAATTTCCGTGAGAATGAGTTTTGATTGTTTAGCATATTTCTCAACTGAGAGAAAAAAAAGGAAACGAAAAGGAACAAAAAGCAAACATCACTCGAATAAATCCTCAAGAAAGACAACCATAAGAGCTGGGGATCCTAATGAAATTAAGCATTAATGACAATCATAGAGAAGATGAGCCAATTGACAAAACTAGACAAAGCAAGCATAAAAGAAACAATTTCAAAGAAAAAATAAAAATAGAAAATTGGCACCCAAAACAAAATAAAAATAAAAAGAAAATTATTCAATAAAGGAAAGTCCAAGAACACTCGGAGGAAAGGAAGAGAAAATAGTACCTAGAAATCTGATCGGATTGTTAAGGTTAGGGTTAGGATGATGGAAAGAAACCCTAGCTTTGGAATGATGATAGGCGGCGATTCTGTGATGCGAGAGAAATATTCTCTTCCTTTTTCTCTTAAAAGGAACAGTTTCTCTTCTCTTTAGAGACTAAAATCCTCTTCTTGCATATGGTTGGTCTCCATTTCTTGCAAAGCAAAAATAGCTAGGCTTCAAAAATGAAGGGAGAAGACTTATTCTCTCTTTTGTCTTGCAAATTCCATTTTTTATTTTTTTTCCACCCTCAAGAAGGGTAACTTAGGTATTATACTACCATTTCCTTAAAGTTAATTTTAGTTGGATTCATGGGTCTTATGCTCAAATGGAGTAGTTATATGGACTCTTTATTAAAAAAGGGGCTCCCTCACACCCCAAGACATAATTCCCCCTAGGTGATATCAAGTCAACTCATAGGTAAATATTGATGAAAATTGCATTGAACCGACGTACTATGAGAATACTATATGAATTATATGTTATAACTAGTTCTCATCTTGTTGATGTTTTATTTTTTAGTCCTTAAACCTGAAACCACCATAGGTCCTTACATGAGGAGCTTTATATTTTGACATAGTCCAACATCATCTGTAGTTGGATATAGAATGAATCATGCGGAGGGATATGAGTGTATCAGAAGGAATTTGTCCCTCTTTTTAGAGAGATATCTATCGGCCCCTCAATAAGTGAAACCGGAAAATGCATGGTCATGCTCAAATGAATTAATAAGGGTTATTAATGTTATTTGTATCGTCAAATTACTTCTAGGTTGATAAAAAATGTGATTGAACTTTTACTAGGTGACTTTTGACGGCGTCTTATGTTCAATCAGGATATTATGTAACAAAAGAACTAGGATATTCATTATGGAATACGTTATGTTGAACTATAGACATCCACATAATTTGGGCGGTCATAATGTTTTGCTAGAGTTCACTTATGATTTGTGGGCTTAAAATGGGTTTTGAGATCACTACAAGGTTGATACTACATCGATAGATACTACACCTTTAGGTATTGATACAAATGTCGTTCCGACAAATACTACACCTTTAGGTGTTGCTACAAATGTTGCTCTAATAGATACTACCCCTTTAGGTGTTGCTACTACAAATGTCACTCCAACATATTCTACACCTTTAGGTGTTGCCAAAGATGTTGCTTCAAAATATTACTCGTCACGATCTAATTCCCTGGCCCATCTAATCAAGGATCCGAACCGGTTTCCGGACACTGCACCATATACTAGGACTCTTTACCTGATTTTTTTTTTTTAAAACCGAACTGGTACTTGTGGGTATGGCCCACATCTTATAACAGAATCAAAATGCCATAACCATATCAAAAGAACTACCACCGGAGTGGTGTCCATCAGAATCTATACACATTTACCGAGTCCCCTTTACACATACAAAACTGTACTTTTACATTTACAAATCGTAGAAAGCACGAACCTACATGTAGTGAACTCCTTACAAGGTGGTCGTCTACCAGATGCTGATGTTTTAGGACGCCTTCTCCCTATACCTACACGGATTAAACCCGCGCTAAGCTTTACGCTTTAAAGGAAACATATCTTATACAAACACATGCATTTATACCTAATCACAAATAATGTATACAAAGAACAGTATCAAAATTCAGAATTCATATCACATATTACCTTACATAATTGTTCTTGTAACAAACTTAAGCTTGTTCAGATCTCTCATCTACAGTACTGAACTTATACTTATAACAATCTTATACTTATTCAAGAATTTCTCTTAAGGCAGACTTATCCTTATTTGGATCTTATACTCATAGCAAACTTATTCTTGCCTCGTGTCTTTACACTTATAAAGTACTGGATCTTATACTTATAGCGATGTATTCTTATTCGTATCTTATACTTATTCGGGATTTCTCAGATGTCAGATCGAGCTTCTACATGTACTTATACTTATCTCAAGCTTATACTTACTCCGATTTCCGTAGAGGAGTTGGCTGCAATCCTATGCTTATACTACGGAGTTTACACTTGTTCGGAGGTACCCTTAGGTATCACAGAGATTACGGAACGTATACTGATATTGCGGAACTTATTCTTATACGGAAGTATTTGTAAGTACTATAAAACTTATACCTATTTCAGATCTTATACTCTGTACTACTAAGCATATCCCGTTCCACGGAACTTATACTTATACTACGAAGTATATTCTGGTCTTACGAAACTTATACTCAGACATCAACTTATTCTCGATTTCTCGGATTCATATCAAAGTGGTATTAACGAACTTATACATGTATTTAAGACTTATACATGTCTTGCGTAGCATATACTTATCTTAATGGATCTTACCGGGTATTACAGTAACTTGCACATGTATTTCAAATCTTATACATATTCAAAGAGCACATACCATTCCACGGATCTTATACTGGTATTACAGAAATTAGACATGTATTTTAGATCTTATACATGTCTTACAGAGCATATACTTGTCTTACGGATCTTATATTTGAGTTACATGACTTATTCTTGTCTTACAGATCTTATACTGCAGCAGAACTTATTCTCGGTATTTCTGATCTTATTCTTCACAAGGCACCAGAGGTACTATAAGCTCCGAATGCATCGTACTCATATCACATACAAAGTCGATCGCACTTATGTAGATGATACCTTATTATTAATCTTCGTAGTACGTATCATGCATTCATTATACGGAAGTAACTCGTAGTTATGACTGGACTTATACTTATTTTACAGAACTTGTACTTATTTTACCGATACGAGAGTACCCGTAGGTACTACCGAGCTTATACTTATTTTACTGATACGAGAGTACCCTTAGGTACTACTGGACTTATACTTGTTTTACTGATACGGGAGTACCCGTAGGTACTACTGGACTTATACTTATTCGGACCTCCCGTAGGAGTTACAGAGTTTCTTCTTATGCAGAACTTATACTTTATAATTGCATTTATGTTCATTCAGACCCGTAGGAGTTACAGAGTTTATTAGTATACAAAAGTACCCATAGGTACTACACAGATTCATTATACGGAAGTACCCGTAGGTACTACAGAGATTTTACTTGTACAAAAGTACCCGCAGGTACTACAGAGCAAATACAGAGGTACCCTTAGGTACTACAGAACATATACAGAGGTACCCGTAGGTACTTTCAGATCTTTACTATATTCATTTCTTTATTCTTATTCACTATTCGGAGTCTTATCAAATAATCAAGTGGATTTCCGACCGTGTGAATACACGAGTAGACACAACACAATAAGTACCCGAAGATACAATACAAGATCGAGGTGTCGTGAGCACAGCAGAGTGCCTAAGATCGGGGACAAAGAGTGCCGTCAAGACTAATCGTGAGTATCATACTAAATGTAGAGCAATCAAGTACTAATGTGCCGGCTATGGTCGAGAGTGTCGTCAAGACTAATCAGAGAGTACTCAAGTACTACACGTGCTCCGTTTCACGCAACATGTGCGCTATGTCATTCAATAACCGGTCTTGTGCAATTTTGCATAAATTATTTTGGTTCAAGAATCTCTTACTATCTTACAATAGGGCATTCTTAGCCACATTATGTTTTTATGACATATTGCCCTTTCATGTCTTTTCATGTTCATGTTCATATTTCAATTCCGCTTTCATGTTTCACATCAAATTCATGTTTCATGAACATATTTATACATATCGCATTTCTATAATTTTCCTTATTTCATGCCTCTTACATATGGCATTTCATATACTTATACTTATACAGAATACTTACTGCATTCACACTGTTCATGTATTCTTGTTCCTCTATGAATCAACTTTACTTAGAAATTGAATCATTCCACCTATCATCCAAACTCAAGTTATGGCATTTTCATGCCAACTAGCTCGCTTGCAGATTTTACCCGAGGGACAACTTGCAATATTCATTTTCCGTTGTCTTGTCTCCATATACTTGACAATGGTTATTTGTACTCTTTAAAGCTAAGGTGCTAAGGGTTCCTCTCCAACTCAATCACCCACTGAGCACTGAACTCAAGATACGTCCAAACAATCTTGGACTACTCTATGATTCAAAATCATACAGAATTGGCTTGCACATAGCCCACTGGAGTGGATTGGGACACTAGAGTCAGAATTTGACGATTACTATTTGAGGATGTTTGGTTTTCCTTGAAGTCTAGTTTAATTAGCCACTTGAATCACTCAAATGGAATAAGAAATGAGAAAGTTATGGCTAAAATACTTAAAATCGGTCGTAAATATTAGGAAAATCAGAATGTGTGGTGTACGCAGACATGTCTAATATGTACCTATTATTGCCAATAAAAATGACCAGAACCTAACATGTACCGGTACATGTCACCGAAAAGTGCCTAGATTGTTTGTTTTTCTTCCATTTTTCCATATTTTCCCACCATATTCAACTCTATACTTCATACACACATCAAAACTATTTCAAATTCACCTTGTAATCTCTTTTCTATTCAATTCATCTTTCAATTACATGTCTTTCTTCAAAATTCTTTCATGAATTCCTCCAAAATCATTCTAATATGGGTAATGACCCATACTCAACCCAAATATGATGATTAGTTGGGGTTTGTTCTAAACCCTAACTCAATTACTCTCAATTAACCATGAATCCAACCTAAAAGGAGGATTCTATAATCATCTTGTGCCTTTTTGAGTTTTACCAACCCTAATTTCAACACATCTTTGGTTAGGATGAAATCCTAACAAACCCTAGGTTTGAGGCAAGAGAATAACCATACAAAAACCAAAGATCCACACCAAATCTCATAGAATCCATAATCAAGGTTAGTTTCCATACCTTGTTGGCCTTGCTTGAACTTCTTCTTCTCTTCATCTTCCTCTTCTTCTTCTTCTCCTATTCTCTTCTCCCATACGGTTTGTTCCTCCTCGCCTTTAGAGATCAATTTAAGCTCAAAATCCAGATATCTCTTAGGCTCCCTGTTTGGCCCTCTAAACCTGTTTCCTTTAAGCACTTTATTTGCTTTTGTCCTCTCCAATTCTTTAATTATTTGTAGTTACTAAGTTTCCTCTTTTATTTCATTTTGGCCCCTAAATCAGTTAACTTATGACTTTTTAAAAGTTCCTTCTTGATAAAATACTAATTTTATCCTTTTAAATCTTTGTAATTCCAGTCTCTCGCTTCCATGTTTCGTACTGAATGTTATCAAAACATCATAACTTATGCCATGTGCAACACAAACCACAGCGTGAATTATAGTCGAAAAACTCAGTTAGGGTTAGTTATGCCTTAAAGTAGGCAACTCCCCAGGTATTGTTGCTATAGATGATGCAACACCTTAAAAAGAAATTCATCTACTCAATATACCAAACAACAATGATTCTTCTTGAGAGAATATTCTTGAGGTAACACCCCCTAACACATCTCCAGTCATGTTTGATAGTCCTTACTAGCTACCATTTTACCTTTATGCAATGTGGCAAGCTCTAGCTTCATACTTACTGAAATTGAAGGAAATGAATCAAAGTATCCTATTCCAATCATGTGACCACTTAAAGGTTAACTGTAAATCTCTCAAAAGATTCATCAGATGTTGTCTTCTTACCATATTCCAATTAGGGATCCATGAAGCTTTAAATGACAAAATGGCTCTGTTTGTGATTAAAGAAGAGACAAAAGCATTAAAAAAGAATAAAACATGGGAGCTTGTTCCTCTATAGTTGGGTACAAGTAGGTTTTCTCCATAAGACACAAAGCAAATGAGATGGCTCTAATGAACGATATAAGATGAGACTGACTTAGACATATGGTGTTGACTATCAACATATGTTCTCTCCAAATGCGCAGTGTCAAACATTTCAGAATGCTTTAATATCCTGGAAACAACTAATGACTATTTCACCACCTCTGATGAAAGAATGCTTCCTCTGTATTGAGATCTTGAAGAGGAGTGCATGCATGGGATGATTCCTATGAGGTTATTTCTCATCATCCAAACCTGTAATTGTGTGTGATTTTTAGAGAGCACTATATGGACTTAAACAATCACCACATAATTGGGTTTGATTGTTTAATAAAAGTACAGAAGAACTATGGGGTTTCTACAAAACAATTTTAGATCATTCTCTTTCTTCAAGTAGTTGAGAGCAGCTTTTTCGTCGCTTGTTAATATATGTGGATGACGTGATAATTACAAGTGATGATACTGAAGAAATTAGTTAGTTACAAAAACATCTAACTACTGAATTTGAGACGAAAAACTTAGGAGGACTCAAATATTTCTAGGGGATTGAGGCGGTTAGATAAAAAAAAAAGAAGAAATCTTTATTTAATAAAGAAAGAATGTACAATTTGTTGATCGTCGGGTCGCTTGACTGTAGTTTCAACAAACACAATTCAATGATTCAAATAAAAACACGTGGGAACAACTAGATCAAGGGCAAACAAATGAATAAAGGTATTAACGGTTGGAGGGAAAATTAATTTATCTATTTCATACTCGCCATGACATTTCTTAAGTTGTTAGTGTAGTTGGTTAATTCATGCATAATCTTAATGCAGATCATATGGATGAATATGATGGTTTGAATAATTTTCATCAAGGCAACACCATGCGGAGATGATTCATGTTTTCCAAGCATGGTCATTGATAGGTGCTTTTTGTACATGATTTTATACCACTAATCACCTATCAATCATATGGTATTATGGTGTTTTTGAGGGCTCTAATGCTTAATTTTATCATCTTATGGCTCTATGTACATTTTGAAGCAAAGAGAGCATTATGAGGGTTAAAAAGATGAATTTCTGGGTTATACCAAGACCTCCCATGGCTTCAAGCATGATATGGATGGATTCTAGACTTCAAGAACTTTCCAACGGTACCAAAAACGCCAAATGTGGAGTCCGGACAAGAAAATTATGGTCTCGAGTACTGCGGTCGTGACCCTAGTATTTCACAGTCGCGACCACAACCATTTTTCTTGCAGCTACTATTTTTATTCTAGTATGGTCGCGACTACGGTCACAACCGTACGACATTTTGGCCTAGAAAACTTTCCATTTTGGGCTTGTTTTAGCCCACTTTTCAAGGTGTATTTAAAGGTGTTTTCTAGACATTTCTAGGGTTCAAAATCTTAGAGAGGGAGGCTCTCTCCTAGGGTTTTCCCTTCTCAAGCTTTGTTCCATTTCTAAGGTTAGATTTTGTAGATTTCTTAGTTTTAGGTTTACATTTGTGGGTTTTCTGGTTTGTAATTGAATTTGCTAGAAGAACCTTATAGAGGATCAAATAAGTTTGGGATTGAAGCCATTTGCAATTTAACCCCTATTTGCTTCTCATCTCTCTCCTTCTTCAATTCCTACAGCTTTATGTTTGTCGACAACATGAATTTGGGTTTTATTTATTAAATGTTATGTTAAGCATTCTATAGGGTTGGTTGTTGTGGATTTGATGATTTGGGTTTGTTTTAATCTTTAGTTGGTTAGTTGATTTATAATTTCTAATTTGTTGTGTTTCGTGTGTTAGATACTGATTATTATGATCTGCTAATTAATCTATGCTAAGAATTGGATCTTCGATCATTTTACTAAGGTATCCTTGGTGACGCTTGGACTAAGCCCTAAAATCTAGTTCCAAGTCTTCTCTTAAGACATGAATCAATTAATCGAGATTCGAATTAATTTAGTCAAAGAGGCTTAGGGAATTAGAAATGTCTAGTACTAAGCGAATTTCACTAGGAGGGAACATCAAATGTATTAAGTGAGGATTGCAAGAATGTAACTCTGACCAATAGAGCTCCTGAGGAAAAATGTCGTAGAAAAGTATCGCCCTATTGACCTAGAAGGACGTAATTGTGAATATATGGATGGTGTGAGAAAATACAAGAAGGAACACAAAAGTGGGATCCTTGTATCGTATCCTCGAACCAACTCAAGTCGTAATTCATTCAACTGGCTTTACTTGCACGAACTTAAAGTATCAATGAAGATAACTGTAACCCTAGTTCCTCCTTAAGTCATTTTCTCCCTTTTTTATTCAATTACTCCAGTTTTCAAAAAGCATCCTTGTTTTGGTTTAGTTTAGCTTTTATTATTTTATAATTTTACCTTAAACCAAAGAGTCGCTCAAATAGTGAACCCACTTTTGTAGTCTGGGTACTCAATCCACCATAAACCACATCCCCTCGTGGAAATGATCTTGGTTCGAATTGAAACCATTTTAATACTTTGTAAGTAATTGCACTTGCTGTGAAACAAATACCTCCCTGGGCAATCGCTATGGGATTCTACGGTTTTTAGCGTTTGGATTGATATTCTAGAAAAAGTGAAGTTTGCTAATTTGAGAACTAACAATTTCTTTTTGTACGAGAATATTTCTTTTCTTTTCTTATTTTTATTTGTTTCTTATTTGTAGCTAGTTTACTTAAATTTTTTTATTTTTTGTTTTTTGTATTTTTGTGATAGGTGCTAAGCATAATGTCTAACGAAGAGATGGATGAGCTCTTCTACACCCTCCAAAGAGAATTTGCTTCTCAAGTGACCCAAAGAACACCAACATGGGAAGAAATCGTCGAAAGGCAAGCATAAGCCTTAATGAGCCAATAAGAGTATAATTTTGAAGGGGCAAATTATCTCTACAACAAATGCTACTTCTTCAACCTTCAAAACATTATGCCAAGTTACAACTATTCGGGTTGGGGGATATATGGAAATATCTCCTATGGACATCCAAATATGCAGAGTTAAGAAAGTTCAAATTCCTATTATCACGAACAATTCTGGCAACCATTTGAGGAGGAGCTATTTCTTGCCTTAAAGGAAGAAATTAAGAAGGATAAAGAAGCTTCGTAGAAATGCAAATACAAACATAGAACCTATAGGATGCTAACACGATAGCCAACATTATCACCACAATTCAAAAAATCTCAATAGAGAAATGTATGCTGTCATGGAGAGAATGGCAATACAAGCTCAGGAATTAGAAAAAATAATAAGGGAACAATCTTCAAGGCAACTCCCAAGCGACATAAAGAATGATGACATAAGGGAGTGTGAAAGTATAACTCAGCTCAAGATAAACTTTCGAGCCCAACATTGGATAAAGGCAAGGACATATTGGAATGTAATGAAATACCTTTAAACCTTGAGGGAGAATTTCAAGTCTCGTGATTGGTTGAGATCAATGAGCTTGCTAGTACGGAAGAGCCATTATTGAAGACGATGCAAGTTAAGGAGCAATATCCCTGGATGAGAATTGAAAATGTTTCGCTGAGGTCAAGACTCTAATTTCCTACAGTTTCTTGAATTTTGGCATGGAGAAGGACTCCGACAAGTATCATTTGTAGAAAACCTTCCACCAAAAGTCAAGTATGTGTGGATTGATGTCGACATGGGGAAATGACCGTGCTAGTTGGCGAAAAAGAAAAATGAAGTTCGACTCCACCAAAGTGTAAACCATTAACTGGACGAAGAAAGGAGGAGAATTCACTTTCGCCCCATGAAGAAGCAAGAATCTATGATCCTTCAAGATGACACTTTGAAGGATGAGAATTTGAGGCCAAACTCTTCTCCACCAAAGAGTTGGATTGAGCCATCCTCAATAATGGTGGAAATGCTCATCCTCACGAGCGATGTGGATGAAGAGGGAGTATTGGCCATGATGGATGAAGGGCCAAAGCGAAGATCTCAGACTTCTACAATGAGTCTAGTTAGACTCTAAAAACGGAGCAGCTTCTTAGGAGGCACCCCAAGCAAAAATAAGGATTTTTATTCATTCATTACTTTAGTTTGTTTAGTTATGCTAGTGTTGCAATTTCTGATTTTTATTTTTCAGGTTTATGTGTTAGTTTTTGCTTGTGTTTTCAAGACATTTAAGTTGGGATTCTTAGTGAGGGAGTTTCATCAAGACCCACTCTCAAACCAAGCCCAATGGGATAAATCATCATTTAGAGAGTCCTCTATTCTTAACTTACATATCTCATACATTGAGGACAATGCATATTTTAAGTTTGGGGGTATTTGGGGATGTCCCTTTTTTTAAAAAAAAATATCCAGCTTTCTAGCTTCAATGATCCTATTTTTAGTGTTTTCCTTGTTGCTTATGTGTTTTAGTTGTTTTTTAAAGTTTTCATTTTAGGTTAATTTTTTTCATTCTTTAGTTTGTTGTTTTAATTAGGTTTAGCTTGTTTTGGGATTGATGGCGACGCCATGATGAAAATTGATCGAACTTTCTTCACATAAGAAAACAGAGAGATATTTGAATTTAAAAGGCAACGGTTTGACCTATAGTAGACCATTTAAACAAAGCCTCATCACTTTGAGCACAAAGTCAAAATGTACCATTTTAGTCAATTTTTCTTGGTTTAGAGAAGAATGAAGTGATCTTTACATATTTTGATCTCTTAATACTCTAAAACTTGTTCAATTATCGCTCAAGACGAAATCCTAGGCAACACAAAAATTAGAAATGATATAGGGCCATCCTTGGACCAAGCTTGAGCCTTCTAGCTAAAACCTTATGATTTATCAATCAGAACACCCTGGCCCCGCGCAGAGTATACAGCGTGATACTGACACCGTAGGGGTGTATAAGAGAGTACTAAGTGTCGTTACTGTAGTATTTTGGAGACTAATGTAGGAAATGATAAATTATGGAAACCGGGATTGTGTATGGGAATAAGGGTAAAATTGTCATTAAGCAAAAAGAATATGAAAATCATTAAGTGTAGAGATGGGCCATAATAGAAATTTCAAAAGGTGATGTGCACCAGAGATGAAGGACTTAATTGTAATTAGAAGAGACTTGATATTTTAAATGTGGGAGACAAACAAAATAATTCATTTTGGTTCCAAAGGCTAGGGTCCCACGCGCTTTGGGAGAAGAGAGCAAAGGAGATAAGAGGAGTAAGGAAGAAGGAGGAGGAGAAGAAGAAGATCAAGGTATGTTTGTCTTAGAATCAAGTGTATTTAGATTCCTAGGACTTTGGTATGGAGATTAGTTGCTCCTTTGGTCTAGGTTTTGTGCAAAGATCACATAAACCTTTGAAATTGTTGGGGTTATGAGAGTAAAACCCCAATTGGGAGAAAATAAACATGGAATCATCAAAATTATGTGGTTTTAAAAAGAATTGGTGGACCTAGGTTTCAGTTCTCGATTTTCACCTTAGGGTTTTGTGGTATGAGTTCCAAAGCACCACAAATCAAGTGTTATGAAGTTGGTTTAGATGTGACATGTAAATTCTTGAGGTGTTAAGGATTTATAGAAGTCAGAAGGAAGTTAAATGGTAGCAAAAGTGGCAAAATGGGAATAGACCGCAAATTTAAGGTGTAACGTACATGTATTAGTGTACTGTACACACCCTACCAGTTAATACCGGTACATGCCAACAGAATGCAACATGTACCGGTACATGTCCAGGGTGTACCGGTACATGTGAGCCCAAAATGCCCAGAATGCTATGTTTTTGTGTAATTAAGCCCGACCAGACAATCATAGCCAGAACCCTTAAAAATACTTAAGAGAGGTTCAAATAAGATTAGAACTCCATCGAAAAACATAGCGCACCATCGGCCATATTCGTCGAAAGTGACCAAGTCTGTGAAGCACGTTGGGTACCATATGCTATAACGCAGCGATTAATTGTCATCGTATTCGTTGAGTGTGTAGGCTAAAAAGCAAAGGCGGGAAAAGTGTGGAACTGTGCTCAAGTTTAGCAAGCAAAGAGGTCAGTGTTCTAAACTCATTTTCCAAATACTAGTGTATTATTATTATAAACTGCTTTATTAATCGGTATTTCATGGTTTTGACAAACCATTTTGGCAATGCAAGGAATTAGAGCAAGCAAATGGTTTTGAATACTAAACCATTTTCAAGTAAGTAATCAAGTAAGTAAACAGGTTTTGGAATAATTAAACCATTTTTCAAGCAGCAAATGGTTTTTAAATAAACCATTTTTCAAAGAGCAAGCAAAGGGCAAAAAGAATAATCATAAAACAGCCTTACAAAGGTTAGCTAGACTTTTGGTGACACGTACTGGAGCATGGAGCTCTAACTAAGTTATGGTGATGGCGACACGAGGTCAATTCCACCATATTTACCGGAAAAAGGTGACGCGGACACAGGTCCTTCCACCGCATGGTCGATGCATTGTGCTCCCCGTGTCTTCACTAGGTACGCAAGAAGCAAAAATAGCCTCCGTTGATGTTTTATGAGCATGATATACGCTTGAAAAAATCAATCATTGGTTCACGGCCGCCCAGGCCGCAGAGTTCAAAGCAAAGGTTGAGCCAAGCCCCGCTTAGGCCTCAAAACGCATCGGCCGAGCCAAGCTCCCGTGGATTTTAAAGCAAACGGTTGGTTTCCGTGACTCCGCTTTATTTTCAAAGTACGCCGTTGAGCCCAGTTCCCGTTTATGAAAAGTTTAGAAACTTTGTAGCAAAAGGTTTGTAGGTTTTAAGAACTTTTCTGGGCAAGACAAGCAAGCAAGAGAAATTTTGAGAAGTCTTATAAAACTTCTAAGCAAGCAAGCAATAAGAATTTTATAATCTTGTAAAGAAAAGTAAAGCAAAGAAAGCAAGCAAGTACAGAAAAGTTTTAGAAACTTTTAAAGCAAGCAAAGCAAAGTAAAGCTTCTGGAAAATATTTGTAAAAGAGAGTTTTACATTTTTGAGATAAGCTTTCCTAAAAGCAAAACCTTTACAAAAGTATACACTCACCGAGCCTGCTAGTTTCATTATTTTATTTTAAAACTATTTTCCCAGGTATAGTACGAAGATGTTGGAGCACAATAGGATTTGTCCTACATCAGATAAAGTGCTGTAATTAATATTATTTTTTAAGGAAACACTTTGAATATGTATAAAGGAACATATGTATGTACATAGAGTAGTTTTGTAAGAATGTGTTGGTATGATGGTTGCCATATTTAGATATAGTGTAAATTGGATGTATACAGGATTTGGAATTATACTATATGCAGCCATTACACGGGCGTTGTGGCATCACAAGATTTTTACCAAATCCTGTTTATAAATAAAAGAAATTTTGAGGCAAGAGGTTTTAGCAAGCAACAGGCTTCATTTCCTCGCCAGAGTTTCTAGTCGCGAGGTAACGGCCGATTTCAGAGTGGCCGCACACCGCTACTGAAGGGGTGGGGGTGTGTCATCCATAGTCACCAAATTGAGCCAAATTAGCCATTTTTTTTTCGAGAAAAGCCAAGAATGAACCCCTTGTCCCTTGCTTGAATGACCTCATCAAGCCTATGCTGTCTTAAATATACATTTCAATGCACATATCTCAGATAACACATGTATGTGAATTTGAGAGTTGATTGGAAGTGGGTGCACTTTGAATTTGAACAAGGGAGGAGGTTTGGGCAGGAAAAAAAATGAAAGGAAAGAAAAAGAAAAAGAAAAGAATAGAAGCAAGGAGGCTTGGTCCCAGCCTTCCCACCTTGAGGAAAATAAGCCCTCAGGGGTGTTCTACACCTAGCACCCCACATCTCAACCCTGTGTCTTAGAGTTACTAACCCAAAGCTTCCTCACATGGGGTAGGTAGAGTTTCAAAGGGGTTGAAACATTGCACTACCAATGCCTGTAATCCAGAAAATAAAGCTCTTGGTGTTCTGGTGAAGATGGTGAAAATCATGCAAGTTTGGGGAGCTATGTGATGAAAAGATGCAATAAGCTAAGTTTGGGGGGAAGCTAAGAGGTTCACTAAAAGAAGGCAATATGCTAAAGGATGGAACAATAAGTAAAGAAAAAGGAAAATGTTTATGCTCAAACTAAAGCCTAAATGACCTATTTAACTGATTCCTAGATGGTTTCATACACTACAAGCTTTTAAATCCCAATTGATCCTAAGAATTGTGTGATATAGCCTACATTAGTGGAGGGATATTCAACAAGGCTATGGATCCTACACTATAAAGCTCCCAAAAATACCCTAGAATTTTTAGAGTAATAATTTTATTATATATTCCTGCATGAATTGAGCGCCAAACTCGGGTTTTTCCGGAAAACTGAGATAAATTGTGAAAAGTGAATGAATATGTGAGCATATGATTAAATGTTATGTTAAATGAGAACATTTGAACCCAAAGAATAACCCAAGTGTAAAAGGGGAAAAATGGAAATTTGTAAATGAGGACCTATGTCAAGAATAAGCTAAATGCGAGTGAAATTTAAATTGATAAATGTGAAAGTGAAATGAAGAGCAAAATAAGAAAATGGGAAAATGGAATTTGGGTGTGTGTCAAACATGACCTTTACACTTAGTGAGGAATAAGACCAAATGTGGTCTTAGAAGAGCACATTTGTGCATTTGTGCCAAAAATGTTTTTGAGAGCAAGTGTGGGAGAAAAGCTAGGGTTTTGCAAGAAGTTATTTTGGTGGGAGATCATCCCCATTTATGGTTTCTAAGTGATCAAGCATTTTGGTGAAGAAGATTCAAAGATTTAAGGTAAGAACCAAACCCAGATTTCTTTAAATGATGTTTCTATAAAACCCTAATCCATCCAATGGTTTTGCCTATGGTTGGCTTGGGATGATATTAGATGTTATGAGTGATTCCCATGATTTGTTTTTTAGATTTTGAGGATTTTGTAGAAAAAATCAAAAGAGCAAAAAACTCGAAATTTGGGAGAGCAGGCTCCTACGCCACAAGATAGGGAATCCATGCCAGACGAGACCTGCCACTAAGGCGTGTCGCCATCATAATGACAATAGAGAAAGCAAATGGCACCCTCAGGTACAAGCAGGCATGGTAACGCGTACGCTGGGTTAGTTCTATGTCACGCGTAGCGCGTTACGCCGCTGCATAGCTACTTTTCACAGCGCAAAATTTTCGGGCTTTGTCTGGAAGTCTAGTTTTTGTACATCGATAGTAGGAACCCTAATAAATGACTAAACGGGGGTTCAAATAAGAATGAAACTAAATGAAAATGTATCGCACTGGCACAAAGATAAATTTGTCACCTCACTAAAAATGTATAATAATTGTTTATCCACTAAGAGTGGCGAATTGTTATTGACTAGGGACGGGTGAGATCACCCAACCAATCTGGTAGATCTAAGGGCAAAGTAAACGAGCCAACAACTTTGCTTTTTCAACGACCTCTATCCTTATTCATGTTTTTGGTAGTATACCAAATAACCAAATGATTATATGGAATGAGATAACTTTTGAAATGATATTACAAAAGTGCATATGGATTTGAAAATGTGATATTTGAAATGTCCTGACAATTAATCGCGATGTGAGTGATTAATCGAGTTGCAAACGACTGGTCAATTCTTGACATCTTGAATTGAATCGATATACCGAACAACCAACATGGTAGGATGCACCAATCGATACCATCAAGGCGCCAAATCAAATTGCACGTCCCATATGGCTGATGCAATTAATTGACATCCGCCATGATGGTGTATTGCGGTATCGCGAAATGTCCCACTCGCTGATGCACCAATTGGCATCCTTCAGCGATGCATATGGCATTTTTAAGTGACCACGCGGTGGTAGGCTAATCGCATCCATCATGATGGATAATTAAATTGTTAAATGTGAAGCACATTACCGAATGATAAAAAGGACGGGATTCACAACGGAATCTACAAACTTGATGAGTAAATGGGAATTCGTGGCGTTAAAATAGCCATCCTTAGAGTATATGTTTGAATCTCATGATTTGAGTTAAGTAAATTGAAAGCATGTGAAATGGTTTGATATGGATCAATGATTTGTAAAGTGAAAGCCCTCGTGAAAATGAATAAGCATGAGTATAGTTTGATATAAAAGGCATGGTTTTATGATAAACGTATGTTATGTTAAACTAAAATTGGAATAGAATCAGATAGAACCATCAAGCATGAAAATGTTAGCGTGGTGGTTTTAATCTATGCAGTTTCGCAACAAGAAAGAAGGTGACTAAAGCAGAGTCATAGAGAAAGTTGCGGCGTATAAGTGTATAACAATTCCGCCATATGTATTATCATTTCTTTTTGAACGCGGTGACCTTTGTGAACAAAATAATTAACTCGAACTATTGTTTTATATATCATTTTGTAAAGGCATGATACACCATTTTGTAAACGAATTGTATAATAGTAAATGTTTATGGGCCTACCATTTGAAAATGCTTTTGCGTAATTGAAAACCCTAAAATAAAATGACGTAAATAAAATGTTTTGATAAGATAACTGAAACACCTGAGTAAACTGGCTCCGGTTTTGATCCGCCCTGTGGTTAGGCCGAGAGGATTCTGCCGCGATACACTTTTACAAAAAAAAAAAAACCAAAAGGAAAGTAAACAAAGAATTAAACGGCATCCTTAAAAGGGGTTCTACACAACACACTTTCACCATGTGAGTGAGAGACTCCCATTCCACTCATGCTCATCTAATTCCATCCAACCGATTCTCGCGAGGGGGAGGACTGCCACACACTTTGAGAAGTTCGTTTAGATCGTTCAACTTATGGTTAATCTATTGTTTTTGAAAAAGGCTATCTCAAAGCTTTCTTGTGTTGTAAGGAAGGTTAGATCCTTGAGGAAAATTATAATTTATTATCTCAATTTGTTGCTCAACATATTTGTTAGTTGTGAATAAGGAAAGTATGTTATTGCTTTTCTTAAGGACAAGCAAAATGTCAAGTTTAGGGGTATTTTCTAGGTGCTTTTCACACATTCTTTTATACCACTAATCACCTATCAATCATATGGTATTATGGTGTTTTTATGGCGTTAATTTTATCATCTTATGACTTAGGCATTTTGATGCAAAAAGGGCATAATGAGGGTCAAAAAGATGAATTGTTAAGTTGTACCATGACTTTTCATGGCTTCAAGCATGATATGGATGGATTATACACCTCTCAAGATTTCCAACGAGTCCAGGATCACCCAATTTGGAGTTTCAAATGAAAAAGATACAGCCTCAAGAAGTCAAGAGAGGATTTTCCAAAACACCACATGCAATATCCTTCAAAGTTCGCATTTTCAAAGGTACCTATCGGCTCTTAATGACATCCAGCGTTATATGGATGGATTTCTAGAGACTCATAATAAACAGTACTAAGAATGCCAAATTTAGAGTTTTAACATGAAGGTTATGGGTCTTCAAGTTCGGGCGGTTCAGACTCTGATCAGCACCAAAGCCATTTTTCCTTTACAAGAATGTTTATCCTCAGCATTTATCGCGACGCGAGCATAATTTACTATCGCGACATGCCACGTTTTGACCGATAAAAATTTCCATTTTAGGCTTGTTTTTGGCCCATTTTTCAAGGTGTATTTAAGGGTGTTTTCAAGACATTTCTAGGGTTCGAAATCTTAGAGACTCTCTCCTAGTTTTTCCTCCTTAAGCTTTGTTCCATTTCTAGGGTTAGATTTTGTCGATTTCTTAGTTTAAGGTTTGTATTTGTGAATTTTCTGGTTTGTAATCGAATATTGCTAGACAACCTTATAAAGTGTGGATTTCAGCTTGGAGCTTGAGATTTAAGCTATTTTCAATTTAACCCCTGTTTTGTATTTCTATCTCTTCTCCTTCTTCAATCTCTTCTCAATTCTTTATGTTTCTATGTTATGTTTGGTTTTTTATGTTTCCAAATATATATTATGTTTGGTTTTTTTAGTTAAATGGTAATTGATTGCATGATTTTTATTTATTCAACTTCTTAGTGTTAACTAAAGACAACCAAAAGCCTCTTTGATTGAGTGCAGGATTTTTTTACAATACCTAGTTTCCTATAATCAAGAGTTTATCAAAATCTCCTGTCTCAAGATTTAGGCCCAATCTTCTACTTTAAAAAACTATTAAAATCTATCCAACCCTAAAACAAGTAATAAGAAAGCATTTTCCTTGCAATTATTTAAATAAAAAGTATTTTACTTATGATAACTCATGCTAGTCTGCGCTTACGGGCTTCCATATTTTATCTTTTTGAGCCTTACTGCCACTAAATTTCATCACTTTACTGCTTTTTATAGTCATCCCCATACATGTCCTGCACATGGGCAGGATCGGGTTAGGTTATCTCGCTTTTCTCGCTTTCCTAGTAAGCTTGCTATATGTGGTTTTAATTAAGGGTTAGCTTTAGTACCCTATATTTTCCACTCATACATCCTAATATTCTCATCTTGGCTACTTGGTGAAATTCTTTGGTTTTACATAATACTTCTTAATGATTTGTTCTTGTTCAATTTGTTGCCTTTGTGAAGATTTTAAGTTAGTTGGAAGTAATCCAAATAATCCGACAAACTTTAGTATTTTTCTTACTAAAAAATATCTCCCAGCTTCTACTTCTTTAAAGGACAATTTGCTCAACAAAGTATCAACTCTTTATTAGATAGTGAAAAGCATGTTTGCTCTTCTCGTGTTAGTTTCATTTGTTTTTCGAATTTCGAACTTCTACTAGCAAATTTTATTATATACTTTACTTACTCTTTCGGCCCACATATTTAGCTAGTAATAAGGAAAACTTAGATATATTAAGACTAGGTCCTATTTCGCCGGAACTGGGCTTCCAAAGTTACTGACCTATGATTTGTTTCATCAATCCATTGGAAGTCGTCTTTCTTTGAGAATTTCGTTAACATTCATCGTTCGTTCATCTCAGAAACCCGAGAAAATTCTAATTTTCTCGAAAAATTCCAGAAATAAGAATTTCGATCAAAATTCAAAAATTTTCTGTATCCTGATGACGAAACCCGACTTCACCGTTTAATCATCTCAAATCTAAATTTACCGTGATTGAATTTTGTCGACTGAGACAATCGACTTCACATTTTTCGAGGCACGTAGAGCAAGATGGAACACTTGGCAGAGTCAAGAAATAATAAAACAAGCGCCACATGTCAAGATGTGAGAAAGTCAAGCAATGAGCCAAGCTGGGACCATGTGACATGTAAGAATCTCATAAGGGAAGGAATCCATTATTAAGGATAAGTGGATAAGGGTAATCCCTAAGGGCTACTAAAAGTGTGACATGTGGCAAGTGAGAGATGACATTCACTTGACCTGTGACCACTCAAAGGGGGCTGGGGGAGTAAGAGGAGCAGAGAGGAGGTGAGAGCAAATGAGAGGAACAAGAGATGGAAGTTTTTGAGCCGGTAGTTCTCACTTTCTCTAGATTTTCCGACGATCGACCTACGGGTTTTCACTGAAGAAGAGGAAAAGAGCTTCCTCAAGACAAGAACTACAAGTGGAGACCGAAAACAAAGGATTTTCAACAAACTCGGGAGGTGTGGGTCTTCCTCCTACTGATTTTGTCCTTATTTCTAAGAACCTTGTGAATGGTTGAGTGCTCAAATTTAAATGGTCAGGTATTTCAAATTCCTAGGATTGGGACAAGAGCTGGAAATTTTGGACTGTTACGGATAGTCTGGAATGGGTGTGGGGACTGCCTTCTGACTCCAGCCCCGATCGTGGTTTGTAATTGTTTAAAGTGTGCCCAAGATGGATCATTTGACATTATCGTCTATGTGAACTAATTTGTGTTATCGGTATGGATGAATAACATGCTGATCAGGTGCTTCTATTCGAATACATGTACGCATGATATTTTGACATGTATTGTATGAAATTGGCATATTGTATTTCTCATGTGCATTCGTGGCTGATGACCCGACCCGACAATTCTCCTAGATTTCCTCGTGTCCCGCCAAGGAAGTCCCAGTCTATACTAGGAAGATACGGTGGAACCCCACCTAAGGAAGGGAGTAACACCATGTATTAATTTACTGCCCAATTATACATGTATATATAAAAAACCCGCAACAATTATAAAGGAGGTTTCATAAAGTTCAATACGAATATCGTGAGCATTCGCAAGAGTATCGCTGATTTAGGGTACAAGTAGAAATGAATAAGTCCAATACATCAAACACAAATGGATAAATGCAATAGGAGTGCGATACCGAGGCGGGAGAGCGACGCCAACCGGGCGCAACAGCCCTACGATCCGGTCTCGGGACCTAGGAACAAGATGAAACAATAATGTGAGATAATAATCTCGTTGGAGGGTAATTTATAAGGAAAATAACATTTTTATATTTGCAATGGTTCTTCTCTCAAAACCTTCCGTTCACTCTTTGTAAAGTTCCCCGTTTAGAAACATTTCACAAAACCCAACTTTTACCCCACGTCCAACATATGCAAATCATGCTCCACAACAGTCGACACAATGTTAAGAAAACCATAATCCGTGACCGTACACAACATAAGCCAAGCACAAAACACGTGATGTTCATCGCGCGAAGATAACTTTGAAATGCACCAAATCATGAGTATTAAAATAGTTATACTATATTTAGAGAAAACAACATGTCCATACCATACCCATCATAAACCGCTGTGTCGACCACGACACCGCGGACAACTAATGAACCTCGTGGTTACACCCGCCATCACGTGGCAACTAACAAACCTCCAAAACCGCCATCACGTGGCAACTAACAAACCTCCAAGTAGACCCGGCCATCACGTGGCAACTAACAAACCTCCAGGTAGACCCGGCCATCACGTGGCACTAACAAACCTCCGAGCAAGCCCGGCCATCACGTGGCACCTAATAAACCTCCGAGTAAACCTGGCCATCACGTGGCACCTAAATAACCTCCGGGTAAACTCGCCACGCGGGCACTATCAAACCTCCGGGTAAACCTGCCATCACGTGGCACTAACAAACCTCCGAGTGAACCTGTCCATCACGTGTCCTCTAATAATCCTCCGGGTAAACCCGGCCATCACGTGGCAACTAATAAACCTCCGGGTAACCCGGCCATCACGTGGTAACCAATATAACCGTTCCCTTTCTCACATGTACCTTTCCAACAATACCGTATTAGAGTCAGTCCACAAAATCTCAAGATCCACCTTTCTTTTAACAATAATTTTTCAAGATAGTTTACAACTTCAATCCATGTACTCAAAATATCCAAACACCACCAACTCATCCACGAACACAGTAAAACTTGCAAATAATTGAAATGTTGACAAAATCTTCATTATGAAATAATAACTTGTTTTATACGAAACCGAAAAATCATGTTTGAATGCAACCAACCATCCGATCAAAAACAAGATATTGTGCAAAGTATTTTATCACAATGTATATATCAACATATTATCCCAAATCATTTAAAAGCATATAAACCACTACGACTATAGACGTCGTCCCGCTCCCCGCAGTGATTGCCTCCCGGCCCGCGTGAGCCCTCAGAATATAGATGAAACTCCGCTTAGGCTCTAATAATCGAACCAACAACCTTAGGATGCCCCAAGGCCTTAATAACCTAAGTAGAACTAAGTGTTCATCCAAATTGACTCGACAGTCCACTTACACAAGGTGTCTCTATGTGCCCGATACCTAAAATTGGGGTTTTTCACCCGGGAGCTAATTTTCTGAAATTGAACTGTCCAAAAATTTATAAAAACATCCAATTTCATTAATACAACTTCACTTCGCTAAATTTGACCACCTACACTTATTTCAATCCCGAACACTTCTGCATCACACCCGAAACAACCTAAAATGGAAAACATAACCAAACGATGTCCAAAATTTACAAACCACATATCAATGGAAAGCCCAAGAGACCAGGAACTCATTGGTACCATTACCTTGGTCCAACAGTCGCTGTGGTGGCCGGAAAACTCGATCTAAACTTCGACCGATTTTGTTTTCAATGTAACTTCCAAACGGTGAGAAATCTGCAAAAAGGGACCACGTAGATGAGTTCAGAAGGTCCAAAAATGGTGGAAAGGGAGCTGGCGGGGGTGGCCTTGAGGTGGCCGGAAATGGTCGAAAATCACAAAACTCGTGAAAAATCGGCAGCCGGGCCGCCTTCTCCGCCAGGATCCCGCCGTCCGCCGTGGTCGGGTCGCGGAATTTCACAGCCGGTCAGTCTGGCAGTGGCGCACCATGGTCCGCGTAGCCGTTGGCTGGCCGGAGGTGCCTCGCCTGGTTCGACATCTTCCACACACAAGCAGTGACTACTCCTGCCAAATGGTGTTCCCGCTTCGGGAGAGTTTTCTTAGGTTTTGGGGTTCAAAGTGTCTGAGGCTAGGGTTTCATTTGGAATCCCAAACTATGTTTTTATATAGGGTCTAGGGTCGATTTCGGGTAAAAATCCCGGACATAATTTGGACACTGATAAAGTGCTACTATTGAACTTCTAATAGTCGTAACTTTTTATCCGTAAGTCGGATTGTGACGTTCCGCCCGTCTATGAACTCATATCGACGAGGCCTACGAAATGGTGCCTTAGTCAACCCAAAATTATTCATTCTTGAAAAAGTCAACTTTGGTCAACCCACTAAGTGTTGGTCAAACCTAGTCAACTTTGGTCAAACTTAATCAAGCTTGGTCAAACACGTTTCAAACTTGTATTATTTGGTACGGGTCATTACAAGGGCACCTTAGACAGTAGGTGTGAGTGCATGACATTGCATCGGAGGGTTGGCCAAAATTAATTATCGGAGTATATCCATTATTAAATTCGAGCATTGTCCACAAAATTCATTATCGGAGTATGTCCACTATCTATATCGAAGGGTTGTCCACAAAATAAATTATCAGAGGCTTGAATATATATCAGAGGGTTGTCCACTTATAAAACAATTATATTTGTTTGGAAACAATTTTCATACAAGGCACTAGCATGTGTGAGAGAGTCGGTGAGGACTCGAGGCATGAGATCAGGCATGTGCATGACATTCGAGCAGATTTCACTCGAATGTATTGCTATCAGATATATTTGGGTGGTGAGGAGTAACCCACCTAGAAAATTCCACTACCGTATTTCTCACCCGTCGGCGAAAAATTATTTCAGCACTCGAAGGTGCACTCTGGGACGTGGACGCATCCGATGCCTTAGAGGTGAAGAAATTGCCAAACTTAGCCTCATTTTTGTATTTTGTAAATTCTGGAGAGAAAACCCAGATTTTTGTAATTTGTAATTAAATACAAATTGTAATTAAACTCCTTTTTGTATATTGAATACATTTTGTTGAGTTTTCCAGGTTCCAGTAGCCTTTGTAGTAATAAGACAATTTTAATTGGTTTTACAAAGAGGTGGCAACAGAAGAACAGTGCAAGGGACCAAGTGGGAGGGGCTATGTTCCACTTCCAACCTTCTGGTCGTGACCAGCAGTGGTGTTGGGCGACAGGGCAACGCGCATGCGGTGTACGGGCAAAAGGCATGCCGCACGGCACGCATGCCAGCAGTCAAGACGTGATACTGAGCTCGCTATAATAATACGGGCGCGCCGCCACGACAGTTTGCCTGCCCCAAGTCGCGACATCTTTTGTGTCGTGGAATGGTCGAGGGCCGGACTAGTTAGGCCCGGTCGCGACATGATTTTACGCTGCCGCGAACGGCGGCAAACTCGCCGTAGGGTGTCTCGACATGGCTCAGGTCGCGACACGAAAAGCTACGCGGTGAGCAAGGTCCGTCACATGGCTACGCTTTTGTGTCACGACATGGGTCAGCATTTCCGCGCTGTTGTAACATTACCCCGTGTCGCTGGCATGGCTTATCGTCTGCGTCGCGACCGAGCCTCAAGCCGGTGTCGCGGATGTAACAGCCATGCAGCGATCGCAAGGGGTCGTTTCGGGGTGTTGCAACAAGGTTTTGATGTCTCGACGCATCGCCTCGTGTCGCTGATCGTCGCGGCGCCGAGACTAAAAGACTCACTTCAAAGGCGCAGCGACCGAGCCAGTCAAGGCAGGCGAAGCAACACGAAAGCGCGCTGTACCGCAGAGTCTCGAAGCCGCACGACGCACGCTACGCGACGCCGATCGACACACACCCACAACGTACACAACCTAGATTTCCGCGATCAACCCCGTTTTGGTCACTATTCATGGGATGACTGCTTATGGCACTATTCAAAAAAGAGTACAAAAATGACCCTGGATCTGGGGCGCCACATCTCTTATGGGAAATGCCTTTCAAATTCTGCTGTAATACTACAATAACTTGGATGCCTCCGACATAAAGATTTGGGGCACGAGTTCATTTATCTTCCTTGTATTTATTTATTATCCAAGCCCTTATTGTTACAAGGTTTATTTTCTTATATGCTTTTAGATAAGTTTTTGTTTGGCTATTAAAAGAATGTGTCACAATTGTCAACACATAATAAAACCCTTGTTCTTATCTACTTGGTACAAGCATACATATTTTTATTTATTTTTTTGTCGATCGTGTGCAAGTTATGAGGTGTTCAAAGAATTTCTACTGGTTTCATGTTGTAGAAGTTCAGAGAGGTCATGGTCCAAGGATGACTTTGTTTGGCTTGTTGATTCCACTTTCATGGTCGCCTATCATTGATGTTGAATTTCAACTTGAAGTTATGCCTATTGAATGTGACTTGTCAGTGAAAAAATCATTATGTCAAATACATCGAGAACCATGAGATTATTATATCAACAAATCATTGGAAGTGGAATAATTTCTTGTAAAATATAGCTTTTAGTAGTTGCTTGCCTTAATACTTGTTCTTTAATTTGTTTGAAATGATTATGTAATTTGTTATTGAAATATCTTATGCTAATGAACAAATTTGTATGTAATTATTATATTTTTGTTACTTACACGATGATTTGAATTTATGCTATTATACATTAATATTTGAAGATATTTTTATCAATGAATTTAATTTAATTTTGAGGCTTTATTTTTATTTAATTATACAAGAAATTATTGTTTTAATAAATAAAATATGTCATTATTTAATATAAATAGCATTTAATAGTAAAATGTTGAACGATGACACTTTTTATGGGTAAGTCATTGTTAGCATCGCCCAAAGATGGTGTTTTTACATTGATAGTATTTCAAGATGACGCGCGTGCCGCCATTATTAGTTAATACATATAATGACGGTAGCAAGCATGACACTTTTAACAAGTGTCATATATCACATTTCATGACACATTAAAAACGTCATTGTTCAACATTTTCCTTGTAGTGATGTGCTGAGAATCAGATATTTCATCCTTTTACTAGGGTATCCTTTGTGATGCTTAGACTAAGCCGTAAAATCTTGTTTCGAGTCTCTTAAGGCATGAATCAATTAATCAGGATTCGAATTAACTTAGTCAAAGAGGCTTTGGGAAATTAGAAATGTCTAGTACTGGGCGTATTTTACTAGGAGGGACACCAAATATTAAGTGCAAGAATTGCAGAATGTAACTGCGGACTAATCCGGAAGCTTAGTCCGGGTAGCTCCCATTAAGGACGTAATGTTGACCAGCTCCGAGAAAAATGTCGAGAAAAAGTATCGCCCATCGGTAATCTAGAAGGACGTAATCAGGAATTGCGATAATGCGAAAATACAAGGGGGAACACGAAAGTGGGGTCCTTTTACCGGATCCTCGGACCAACTCAAGTCGTAATTCATTCAACCTAAGCTTTACCTAGACGAATCCTTAAGCATCAATGAAGATAACCAACCCTAGTTCCTCCTTATGCCCTTTTCTCTCGTTTTTATTCGCCATCTAGCCACAAAGCATCCCTGTTTCGCTTAGTTTAGTTTTTATTATTTTATAATTTAATTTTTAAATCAAAGAGTCGCTTCAAATAGTGAACGACTTTAGTAGCTGTGTACTAATTCACCATAAACCTTTAGTCAGTCCCGAGCAATCTTTTAGTTCGTAATTGAAACTATTTTATTACTTGTGCGACCACAGACTACAGTAGTTAACAAGTTTTTTGATCTACTTGTCGAGGATTATATGGATGCTAATTTGGTATGAAGTGTGTCTAACAAAAAATTTACTTTCGGGAACTTCACCTTTAATGGTGGTAACATGGTCACATGAAGGAGTAAGAAGCAAAAAGTGGTTGCATTATCAAGTGTCGAGGCTGAGTTTCAAATAATGATAATCAAGCCATGTGAACTCTTACTAAAAAGGTTATTATCAAAAAATTAGATGGCACCTAGCTCAACGATGAACTTGTATATTATGATAATAAAGTTGCCGCGTGAAATGTCTCATAATCCTATCCAACATGACCATATCAAATCTATAGATGTAACACCCCGAAATATACCCTAGTAGTTTTCTTGACATAAGCTTAGTAGGTTTAATAAAAGTGAACATGAATTTTAAACAAAACGAAACCTTAAAATTAATTGATTTGTAAAAAGAGAGGAATTGAAGGACTAAAGTGAAATAAATGAAAACTTAAACCAAAAATGGGTTTTTGGGAGCCAAACATGGCCTAAAGGGAGAGCTTGGATTTAAGACCAAATTTGGTCTCATTTTGGGGGAGAAAAACGTAGAGAATAGAAGGGAAGAGGAAAAGAGAGAAGAAGAGGAAGAGGGAGAGAAGAAGAAAAGAAGGGAAGAAGAAAGGAAGAGCAAAAAAGGTATGGAATCTAACATTAAGTATGGAATTCTAAAGTTTGTATGAATTTCCATGCTATTGGATGGTTAGTAGCTTGTCCCCAAACCTAGGGTTTTGTTAGGATTTCATCATAACCCTAAATTATTGGAAAGGCATTGGTAAAACCTAAATGGTATAAGAAGAATATGGAATCCTCCTTTGAGGTTGGATTCATGGTTTAATTGCATGTACTGAGTTAGGGTTTGCAACAAAACCCTAAATAATCCTTATATTTGGTTTATGTATGGGTTATGACCCATTTTAGAGTTGTTTTGAGAGGAATTCATGATAGGTTTTTGGTGTAAGATAAGTATTGAAAGATGATTTGAATAGAATAGAAGTTACAAGATGAATATGGAGTGGTTTTGAAGTGTGTATTGATTATTGAGTTGATTTGGGTAGCAAAATATGGAAAGCCAGAAACCACCTTTTCTCGGGAAATTGAGGTGGTACCGGCATTCAAACAGAGTGGTACCGCACCATAAGCACGTTGTTAGTATTTCGCCATAACTTGTCATTTCTATCCAATTTGAGTGGATTCAAGTTGCTAGTTAAACTAGACTTCATGAGAACAAAACATCAAAACAGGTACCTTCAAATTCTGACTCTATTTACCTAGAATCACCAAAGTGGGGGCTGTTCAAGCCACTTCTCGGTTCAGCTTTTGAACATAGAGTAGTCCAAATTGTTTAGGACATATCCTGAGTTTCGGTGTCTCGACATTTGGGTGGGATTCCAGTTGAGAAGAACCCTTAGCACCTTAGCTTCAAAGGAGTACAAAGACCCAGTGTCAGATATGGAGTTAACCCTGAAAATGGGTATTTCAAACTGTCCCTAGTGTAATATGGGCAAAATGACTAGTTTGACATGAAAATGTCATAACTTGAGTTTGGATGATTCAATTGGAATGATTCCACTTCTGGCAATGACTCAGAGAACAATAATACATGAATGATGTGTGAATACATAGGTGTTCTACCATACAAGTATATGAAATTCCATATGCAACAGACATGAAGCAGGAAACATATAGGAAATGCAATATGTATAGATGTGTTCATGAAACATGAATATGATATGAAAAATGAAAATGAACTGAAACATGAACATGAACATGAAAGGCAATATGTCATGAACACATAATGTGGCTAAGTTATATATGATTATTATCACATATAACTAAAAGATAACAAATGATAGAAATAAGTAATAATGAACAGTTGATAGCCAATTAAGAAGGCTGGGCGAATAGATAAAGACCTGGTAGATCTACATAAATGGTAGATCGATTTGAATTATTATTATTCGAAATGTTTGTCAAATATATGCATGTGTGCTTGTATTTGAACTATAAGTGAAATTAATGCATAAAAGTAAATTGATTTGAAATGTATTATTGAATACCAACATGACCCGATTCACCAACTGAATTACTATGAGGGTACAACCGTATTTCAAACTCCATGCGAAATCACATTGCTAATGAATGACAACAGACGTGATCTCACCAACCTGACCGTCGTGAATGTCCACTCTATAGTCATATGTGAGATTGCAATATTGAATGTGAGATTACATTGCTACTAAATGAAAAACATGACAAGATTCACCAACTGAATTTGTCGTGAATGTCGACTCTATACCATGCGTAGATTGCAATATTGAATGCAAGATCCATTGTTATCAATGACAAACAGACGTGATTCACCAAATCGACCGCCATGAATGTCGAATTTCTATAGCCATATGTGAGATGGTAATATTAATGTGACTGACATATCGAATGACAACAGATAAAGATCTACCAATTGAATTGGCCATGAATGTCGACTTCTATAGTCATATGTGAGATTGCAATATTGAATGTGAGATCACATCGCTATCAATGACAACATGATGTGATCTACCAATCGAACTGGCTGTGAATGTCGACTTCTATAGTCATATATGAGATTGCAATATTGAATGTGAGATCACATTGCTAATAATGACAAATGTGACAGATTCACTAACCGAATCGCCGCGAATGTCGACTTTGCGCTCGGCATGTGACTGCAATATTGAATGTGAGATCACATCAAGCATCGAACGACAAAATGTGATGCGATTTACCAATTGAATCGTCGAATGCCTAATTTATAATCATATGAGATTGCATTATTGAGTGTGAGATCACATCAAGCATCGAATGACAAATGCAGTGACATGATTCACAAACTGAATCTATTGTGAATTTGACTCTATAGCCATATGTGAAATCACAAATTGAAATGCGAAAAAAAGAAAGAAAATGATTCGAGAAGAGTATTTGAACAAGTATCTTATATATTACACAGACATTATAAAGGCATTAGTTTGACAAATGGATTAATGTCTCGATTCGATATGTATTCAGACAAGATATTTGACTGTATATTTGATATGATTTCTTGACCGTTCCAACTTGCTATTGGTACGTATAAGTTTACTCGGCGGGATCCGACCGGTCATAATATGTAGAAGATATGAGTTACAACCCTGCGGAAAGACATGACACGGAAGTAATACGAACAAGATAATGATATGGAATCCGAAAATGATAAAACTTCATGTATAATATGATACGAAAGAAGTCACATAAGAATAGGTTTGATATGCATAAGGAAAAAGTAAATGTAAAAGATCGAGACGACGGTTATTGCTATCGGGTCATCCCCCGTACATGTTTCCTACTAAGCGCAGCTTAGCACGGGGTTTTTAATCCGTGTGTACGTATGTAAGACAAGATAGAGGATGTGACATCCCACATCAACAGAAAGGAAGCTGCACGTAGATAGGTGTCACCCGCACCGCTTCCCTCGCTTAATCTCTGATGTTTTGTATTAGATAGATATATGTATAAGTGGTTGTATAAGATGTAAACTCCAATGGAGTATGATTATATTTTGTATTCCACTGCTGCAAAATATATTCACAGCAAAAGGCTATGTATATAAGTAAATGGACCTAGTATACGGTATAGATTTTAATGGACAATTAATCCGTGGTAGTTCTTTTCAGAGCATAAATGATTTTTTTTTTGTTAGTACGTAAAATTGTTTGTATACCCATAGGTACCAATACAGAGATCAATGAGTCCCAGTATATAGTCTTGCGCCCCGGACTCGGTTCGGATCCGCCATTCGGGTCAGACCGGGAATTGGGGTGTGACAATAGAAGTTGATAAGCATTTCATCAAGAAAAACCTTGAAGAAGAAGTTATCAAATTCTCATTTGTCCGGTCAAGAGATCAGTTTGTTGATATACTTAAAAAGGCAGTTTCTAGTGAAGATTTCCATAAATCGCTTGACAAGTAGGCTACTAATATGAGGCAAAACCCAAGTAATTGATCGAGAAATTGCATCAAGATAGAAATCAGTAATAGGTTAATCAAACTAAAATAATGATTGACTGGGCTTTTGATTATTGTTTTATATAAATCTCGGGTTCGATTTTCGGTTTTGATTTATAAAATACAAAAACTGTGGTTTCGATTAATCGACCGAAATTTAAAAAAAAAAACTAAAATAAGTTTCCCTACTTATGTGAGTCGTGACTTTCCTACTCTCATTCGCCACTTTTACTGTTTTCCTCCATTAATCTTCTTGATTTGCATAAATTATTGTTCAAAGGTTCTATTATCAAATTGTATTTTTCTTTGCATTTTTTATTATATTTATAGTAATTATTGTAATTTAAACATTAATATATGATTATGGAATTGAATTTTTATTTATTTTGGTTAACCAAAGCTTTGGTTATTGATGGTTAGGTTTTTTGTTTATATAAATAACAAATAGAAAATTGATAGTTGGTTTTTTTTTTCTTTTTTTTGTGGCACAGTTCGGCTAACCGAACCATGCCCAACCCTAATCGAAGACATCTTTGCACCAACTTGAGGGGGAGTATTGAGATCTCTTTATTGACTTACCAAAGTCAATTCCATAATTATATATTTGCTCTTGTATAAATGTAAACCATGTAGATTAAAAGAAATATAGAAAAAGATTCTTTTACATATTATCTCTAAGCAAACAAATGCGACTTATCAAATATTAATCTATAAATCATATTATCTTTTTCTCAAAATTTGGCTAAATTGTCATAGTAATTAATGAAGGAACAAAATAATTCGCTTTCATGGTACACATGTAAACAATATTGTGTTAGATTAATTTATTAATTAGGACTAAGCATAATTATATTACAATTTTAATCGTATAATTGTGCATGTTAATTATGGACAATTTATGGATGGTTTAATATTAACTAGTTATGGGCTCATGGTTCTATCTTCTCCCTTGCTTTGGTAAGCCCATTAGACCAAAGCCTAATTATTCCCTTGTGCTCTATATATATAAGTAAATAGAGCACTAGAATTTCAACAAGGGTTTGCTAGTACATGCTTTAGGGAGAAGAAATGAATCATCCTCAACCCTAACTTTTCTTTTATATCATCCCTTGCAGATTTGGGAGACAAATGGCGGCTAATAATTATGGATCTATGCCAGGTATGTTTCCTACACACTATGAATTGATATGCTTCATTGTTTCAATAAAGTTATTATTTTGTAATGTATTTATTGGATCTTTTGATTGTTGATCAATGGTTTTTTGACTCAATAAATACCCTTGATTATACAAAATAATTTAGCAATTGGTATCAGAGTCAGGTTTAATTTACATTGAAGCTGTCAAATTTGTTTTTCTATATTTTCTGGATTTTGTTCATTTCCATTGCCAATTTCGAAACCATGAGAATATGTTCATATTTGATTTTCCAAAAGATCAATCTTTAAAAAAAAAAAAATGGTTTATTTGATCGACATCAATGGAAATCACAATTTAAGAAAAAAAAAAAAGGATGTCTTTCCTTTATTTTTCATGATTTGCGAGAACAACAAACAAAAAAAATATGTCTTCCCTTTCTTTTTCACGATTCACGAGAACAACAAACAAAAAAAAGATGTCTTTTTCATTGCAATCGCTGGACCTCAAGAACCAAAGAGATGTCAACAACATGGAATTTTAATTCATTCTTTCTTAATCTATGGTCATTCACTCTAGTCACCTTCAATTATTAAATACAAGAACTGTGGAATGAATATTTTATTCAAAAATGGTGGTAGGAGAAGCACAAGGTCCACCCATTCATTCACCTTAAGATATATATATATATATATATATATATATATATATATATATATATATTTGTTATTATTATTTAAAAAATAATAATAATAAATAAAGGTTGATGGGTATTATCTATATTTTTATCTGATTCGATTGCTGGTTAATTTCTATGTTTCTTCCTTACCCAATTTTGTAGTCTTTTCACTAATTTTTACATATTACTTTAACAACTTATGTTAGTGCTATTTGTGATTATTTATAGCATCATATTGTGAAAAAGATTGAATGCTTATTTTGCACTTGGGAAAAATTAATAAATATTGAATGCCTTATGAACTTGCTTCTCGTGAGTTTGAGCATATATGATATTCTTGGAATTGATGTTGCAACTGTTATTTCTCTCGTCTTACGCATCAATTTCGTTAAGATCCATACGGATAGTAAAGTTATCCTATTAATGACTTGATTATTTGGTAGAATGCTTAGTTTGGTGAAGAGATTGCACTAAGTGTCATGAACCGCACAATTTTACTACCCTATCAGTGGGAAATTGACACATTTGGTTATGACGGCTATTGAATTGCTCTTACCTTTGTATGAATTTTTAAATATTCAATAGAATCTCGCATTTGATGACCACTCAGGATCATTCGGGTAAGTCAAATATCGAGTAATTTGCATTTCTTCTTTTGTTTTTTTTACATGTATTTTTGACATTGCTATCTTGTTTATTCTTCAGCTTTGAGCTTTCCTCAGTTCTTTGCCATCATGAAACTTAATGAGACTAATTACAAGCAATGGGTTAAATCTCTCATGATAATTTTGACAATTATGAAACTGAACTTAGCCTTGAAAGTTGAAGCTCCTCCAAAACCCACTGTTGAGAGTTCCACAAATGAGAAAAAGTTCTATGATGAGTGGGAGTAGTCCAATAGTTGTTGTTTGATGATCATGGAGAACCATATGGAGGACTCTATTTATGCAAGCATTCCTAAGATTGAAAATGAAAAAGAGTTCTTGGGTGCTATTAGTAAAAAATATACAAAGTTTTCAAATAATGAGAAAAACGAGCTATCTGATAATCATTGAGTGAATGTTAGTTTGAATCCAATATCACTGATGTGTCATCTGATACTTGGTGGTTAGATAGTGGTGCTACCATTCACGCTTTCAATTGTATAAAAGCAATGCTTTGTCTTATGTTTCTGCTACCCTTTCTATTAATAATGTTAGTAGCATGAAACGTTTGGGATTGAATGAAAAGTCTTCTAGTCTTTGGCATAAGTGTCTGGATCATATTTCCAGACAAAGAATGAAGAGGTTAATTAAGGATGAGATTCTTCCGGATCTTGATTTCTCAGATTTTGATACTTGTGTAGATTGCATCAAAGGTAAAGTGACCACCAATATTAGGAATGCCAAGGCTGACAAATGCACTGAGTTGCTTGGGGTTATTCATACAAATATTTGTGGGTCATTCACTCCTCCTACTATAGGTGGTCACATCATTTTCCATCACGCTCATTAATTATTCCGTTATGGTTTTATCGGTGTTCATTCATGAGAAGTCCGACACTGAGGCTTCCAAAGCTTTCAAAGTTTTCTGTGCTAAAGTTGCTTCAACAAGGAAGAATATCAAAGTGGTTCATTCTGATAGAGATGTGGTGAGTATAATGGTAGAATATGATGAACGACGCAACCTCGACTATTTTGCGAAGTACCTTTAGAATGGCATGATGCTCAGTATACGCATGGTACCTCAATATAATGGGATTGGCGGAGAGGAGAAATCGGACGCTTTCGATATGGTAAATGTATGCTTGTTAATTCCTCACTACCTGAGTTCTTGTGGGGTGAAACTTTGAAAACTTCGCCATATTTTGGAACCAAATGCTCAGTAAGTCCGTTCTCAAGACTCCATATGAGTTATGGTCATAGAATATCAGTCTTCGTCACTTCCGTTTGGGGCCAGGTAGAAGTGCGGGACCGCATGCCCACAACCAAGAAACTTTATCTAAAAACTATCAGCGGGTGCTTTATTGGTTATTGTGTGGGATCAAGAGGCTTTAGGTTTTATTGTCCGTCGCACACCACCAGAGTGATTAAGTCAGACCGAGCTATCTATTTTGAGGATGATACTGGTACAAGCCAAGGGCTAAGAGAAATTGTGTTTAAAGAACACCTAGTTTTTATTCCTGTGCTTATTGCCTTTGCTCCGATCTCTAGCCCTTTTGTTAACCAGCATCCAGTATCCACTACCAATGATGAACCAATTGAGGATGCAGATCCAGTAGACCCGGATGTAGTCATGGATATACACTTGATGAGGTCAGAGAAGGCACGTAGGCCCGCAATTTCAGATGACTATATTATCTACTTACAGGAGCATGAATATGATGTGGGTGATGTATCAAATCCGAATACCTACAAAGAAGCCTTTGTTAGTCCTCAATCCAACTTCTAGATCGATGCAATGAAAGATGAAATGACTTCCATGTCATAGAATAAAGTGTGGAGCTTGGAAGATTTTCCAGATAGTTGCAGACCTATTAGGTGCAAATGGGTGTTCAAGAGTAAGCGCGATGCCAAGGACAAGTAGATATAAAAACCAGATTAGTACTAAGGGGTTACAATCAACAAGAAGGTATTGATTTTAAGGAAACCTTTTCTCCCAGATCCACTAAAACTCTCATCGCTGCTGGTTATGACTATAGTTGCTCATTTTGGATTGGAGTTACATAAGATGGATGTGAGGACAATTTCTGAATGGAGACTTAGTTGAAGAGGTATATGTCTCAATCCCACCGGTTTTGGAGGAGGTTGGCAGAAACACATGGTTTGTAAACTCCAACTACTTATGATTTAAAGTAGGCTCTAGGCGCGGGTATCTTAAGTTTGATGTAGCTGTCACCGCCAATGGTTTTAAGGAGAACATCAAGCCGATCAATGCATATATGGAGTGACAAGGGGGAGCAACATTACATATTCTTGGTTTTATATGTTGATGATATTTTGCTTGCAGCCAATGATACTGACCTGTTGGTTAAGACAAAGCGGTTATTGTTCAGCCATTTTGATATGAAGGATCTTGGGAAAGTATCTTATGTCTTGGGCATACAGATACTTCGCGGTAGACCTGGTGACATTCTAAGATTGTCTCAATAGACTTATATTAAATGCGTTCTAAAAATGTTCAATATACAATCATGTTCTTATGGTAAGGCACCAATTGTAAAGGGTGATAGATTTTCCAAAGGTTAATGTCCATAGAATGATATTAAGAGAAATAAGATGAAAGCAGTCCCTTATTTTTCAATTGTGGGTAGCCTGATGTATGCTTAAGTATGCACACGCCCTGATATTGCTTTTGTTGTCATCATGTTAGGTAGATACTTGAGTGATCCTGGTAAAAGCCATTGGAAAATGGCTAAGAAATTTTTTGAGGTATCTTCAAGATACCAAGGATCTCATGTTGACATATCGGTGTACCAACACTCTTAAGGTGGTTGGTTTTAGTGATTCTAATTATGCAAGTTGAGCGGATGATAAAAAAAGTCCACTTCTTGTTATATCTTTATGATGACTGAAAGAGCTGTTTTGTGGAAAAGTGTCAAGCAAACACTTATGTTCTCTTCAATACGGAGGCAGCAGTATCGTACATAAGGCTACTTGTCATGCAATATGGTTGCGGAACTTCATTTCAGCTTTGGAGGTTGTTCACTCTATTTTTAGACCGTTGAAATTGTTTTATGATAATTTTGTAATTGTATGTTTCTCTAAGAACACTAGGAGCATTTCTCGCTCCAAACACATTGGTGTGAAGTTCTTTTTTGTTAAAGAGAAAGTTTTAGAGTCCCTCATTTCAGTTAAGCACACGCTCACAACTAGCATAAAGGTCGGATGTATCTCACTCAACCAAAGGGCTTACCTATTTGTGTGCTTCACACCACATCACCCACATGGGATTGTTAGGAGCCTAGACTCTTTGTTTTAATGGGAGTTTTTCCTTTTCATGTATTTTGTAAGAAAAGCTCATGTTTTTCATTATTACATGCACATGTTGACGTTTGTCATTATCTTATGATTTTAAGGTCTTGACCAAATGAATGACAAAAATATGTTTTTCTTTCTATTGAATCAATACTCTTGTCATTGTAATGCTTCTAACTTAGTAGCGCTTAATTATGTATGATTTATGCATCCTCTTGGTTTATTAATTGTACATGATTGGTTATGATTATAAGTATTTTAAAGCATTTGAGTTAAGTGATTGTGAATAGTAGTGCTTGGATTATGTACAATTTATATATCCTCTCAGATGTTAATTGTATGGATTGGTCATATTATGTAAATCTATTGAGAAACACTGAGTTATGATTGTGCTGCCTAAGTGGGAGAATGTTAAATTAATTTATTAATTATGGACTAAGCATAATCATATTACAATTTTAGTTATATAATTGTGCATGTTAATTATGGGTCATTTATGGGATGATTTTGATTATTAACTACAGAGTCATGATTCTATTTTCTCCTCGCTTGGTAAGCCCATAGTTGTGAAAGGCGCACCTTAGGCGCGCCTAGGCGCAGGTGAAGCACAACCATGGCGCCCTGCCTAGGCCGCGGCGAGGCCTCTTCATGCAGGAGCACGGAAAATAGAAAAGGCACGTGCCTTCCCCGAGGCGAGAAGCTCTCCACAAGCGCTTTTCAGCCATCTTCTCATATCCTTCTTTCTTTCCTCATTTTTCGTTTTTTCCGCCAGATCAAATTGCAGGAATGAAAATTCATGTTTTCTGCAAATCAGGCCAAAACGACGTTGTTTGGTCTTCTTCGACATAAACGACGCCGCGGTAGCATTTTTACTTCATTTAAACTATAGACAAAACAACGTCGTTTTGGATACTTATCCAAACGGCGTCGTTTTGGATAAGTGATTTAAAACAGCCAAACGACGTCGCTTTGAACCGCCACGCTCAAAAACGACTGCTTTGACCGCTGGCACCCAAATACATCCAAACACACATGAAAATTCAGAAGAAGCTAGAACCACACGCCGAGTCTTAACCCTAAAACTCAAGATTTTACGATTTATACTTAAAGAACACAAAACTCACCATTTTTTTTTCTCCGTACTTTGGCTTCTGCCTGGCCAAGCCAAACAAAGAAAATACACTGCCAAACACTATACAAGAGCAAAGAAGCCAAAATCAACCAAAGCATGCCAAGAAAATCGCAAGAGTACTTTAAAAGGAAAAATCATTACCGATCGGGTATTTGCCTTTCTTACTTTTAAATTTTTTCGCTTTTGATAAGTGATTTAAAATAGTTTCAAACGACGTCGTTTTGAACTCCGCCATGCCCAAAACTACCGCTTGACCGCTGGCAATTCAAAAAATTGTTCTGGCATCCAAAACGACGTCTTTTTGTACCAGAAAGGGCCAAAACGACGACGTTTTAGCTGCAGAACCCTAAAACTCAACATTTATACTTAAAGAACACAAAAACTCACCATTTTTTTTTTCTCCAAATTTCATTTTTGCCTCGGGCCAAGCCAAACAAAGAAAATACACCGGCCAAACATAAGATGTATGAAGCCAAAATCAACCAAAATAATAAGAAAATGGTAAAATTTGGAAAAGGAAAAATCATTACCCATTGTACGGCCTTTCTCCGTTTAAAATTTTTCTTCACTTTTATTGGATGATGGCTGGTTCATGATTACGAAATGGAGTAACATTCTACGATTCATGACTCATTAATTTTATTTCAGAAATGACATGACTCACATGAGTCATAAGGACTCATTTGATTTTTTTTTAATATTTTACAATATATGTCTCAATTTGTATTTTTCTAATTATTATTGTGTTAGAAAGGGATTGTTTCAAAGTTGGAAGAAGGAAGAATGGATTCTAATGGCAATGAAAATGAGACTCAAGTTGGCTCTACAACTACTGTGGAAGTGAGAAAAGACCCCGGATGTGGAATACCCACATCAACAATACTTTGAATAATAACTATTTGTACTTTAGATAAGGTAACCAAGGGAGGCATCTATAGACAGAAACAACATCATGTTAGTGGATATAGAAATGCCAAAAATGCACTAAATGCCCGCCTGCAGCTAGATAAGAGGATGAAGGATATAAGGAATGGAAAAAGAACCAAGGGATAATTAAAACTGAATTGAAGATTTAAACATTGAAGGTTAGTTGAAAGTAGAAGAGTTGCTTATAATATTACATGTGGAGGAAGTAATAGGGGTAGAGAAGAGTGAGTGATCAGAGAGAATGGCCGATGGATCATTTTTCACCCTGATACTAAGTGGTAGTTCAAAATAGGAGGGAAAATGACTAAACTACTATGAATGATGCCTACAAGAAGGAAGCAAGGGAAAGTGTGGACGCCTAAATCCCGGTCCATAATGTTCCGTTAACCCACGGAAAACCTGTGTGTCTCATATCATGAGACCCATACATGAGTAAAAATTGCCACTTGGGCCCATACATCACTACTCACCAAAATATCATCAACTATATTATCATAGTTTTAAAGAGTTATTACATCACTCTTAATACAAACATATAGTAAACTTAAGAGTTCTAATACATGTTTTACAAATTTACATATCAAAGCCCAACCCGACTTTCTTCTCAAAAGCGGCCTCTAATGAGCGTCGTCCTCCCGAACACTCCCTATACCTGAAATAATGATCCCTCGACAAGGTGAGCAATGCCCAGTAGTGATAATCTTCTACATGGGTTACTTCCCACCTAAGTGCACATGTAATGATTCAACATAAACACATTCAAGCAAATACATAATCCTACTTGAATGTCTACGTGATATGGATGAGAATGCGACTCACCCTTTCCCACTTCTCGAGCCCTCACTAACTCCCTCACGCATGCCTAAGTCAAATGTGAAAACACCGCTTTCAAACAAAGCGATTTTTGTTCTCAAAACATACTACCGAAGTTTCGGTGAAATCTATCGACAACCCTTCGGCGCTTGACCACCGGGTAATCAAAACAGCTTCATGGTCCGCCCGAGATGAACTCGTTGGACAACTCTCCAAAGCAATTCTTCTAAATCTTCCTGAAATTCCTTTCTCTACTACCATTTTCGCTTTTCATTTTCTGCCATGCCATGCACTGCACCAATCGTTTAGGTTGCCCTGTGCATAAGGAAATGCATTATGCCATTTTCTATCCAAATACATGCCAATATATCAATCATGCATATACCGACAAAATTTACATACATACCACATAAGTCATTTTATTCATAAGTATTAATATAAAAATTAGCCCACATGGGCTAATTAATAAATCTAACTCTCTAATGGCTCACACAATTATATTTCATATATCTACATCCATGTTAACACATCAATTAGCATGCATTAACATCTCATTTTCCAATACATTTTAAGCCATTTATCCAACAATTATGCGCTTTTATTATCTCTACACACCATTCATGCTCCTCATGTCAAGTAACAACACGTTAATTTCACATGGACCATTTTGGTCCAACTATAATCCGAACCGCTTTTAATAAATTCCCAAATCAATAAGGGCTGCTCGTGGGCAAAACTCTCTCAATTAAATGTTGGTGCCACTTGTGAATCAATCCATAGCCATTTCCGGCCCAACAACACCCAAACCATAATTTAATCCACAATTATAACACAAACCACATACCAACAGTCCGTAAACTGTCCAAAACGTGTCTCAAACTTCCAACATGCAGTCCCAAATTTTCGGGACTGATCAAACGGCCTCTTATGGCCTCATACAACTCAAACCATTAACACGGCTCTTAAACCGAAATAACTGAGTAGGAGAAGAACCCCTACCTCTTGGAGTTGTCGAAACTCCACAAAACCAGCCCAGCTGCAGTCTCGCCGAAAGTGTAACTTTGATTCTTGGCTCGATGCGAACCGACGGTCCGAAAGCTAGGAAATCTAGAGAAGTTGCACTTTCTAAAAACCCCTCCATTTTTCAAAATCGCCCGCCTCTCCCCACCGCTCTATCCAAAGAAAATGGAGAAGAAAGCTCTTCTTTTGTCTCCCTTATTGCCACATGTCCAATTGTCATTGGTTGATAGGATTCCTTATCCACCTACTTCGGATTTCTATCCAATTAGGAGATGTCACATGTCACCCATGGGCCCCACACTTGAGCTCAAGTCAACTCATTCTTCACTTGACACGTGGCACATTGTGAGCCACTCAAAATGTGTCAAATGTCCCGCACTACACTCATTGCCTCAAAAAATGTGCAAATTCCGTTTATCTCGAATTCTAAGTGAAATCTAACGTGATGCGCCTATATTTCATGAGACGATTCCAACTGAAGTCCTGCTTTCACATCCGATATCTAGAAAAATTTTGGATTTTTGATCGAAATTACCACTTTGCCCTTTTTCATAAAATTAGATTTTCTCGGGGTTTCATAGAAAGAGCTTGCTCTCTTATTTCAAGGTGGATGTATGATGCTACCATTCCATTTAATGCGCCACGTATTCCAAGTTTCAACTCCATGATCGAGGCTATCGGGTCAATATGGTGTGGGATCAAGGGACCAAGTATTTATGAGGTAAGGGTTACTTACTAAAAAAGAGTTGGAGCTACAAAAGACTCCATGAAGGATCTTGAATGGAATGGAAAAAGAATGGATGCTCCTTTATGTCGGATGGATGGACCGATAGGAAAGGAAGAACTTTGGTAAACTTTTTAGTGAATTGTTCTAAGGGAACCATGTTCATGGAATCCATTAACACTTTCAATGATTAAGACGGGAGAGAAGATGTTTGAACTACTTGACAAGTGGGTGGACCAAGTTGGTGAAGAAAATGTAGTTCAAGTTATCACAGATAGTCACTCAAGCTATAAGATGGCAGGTAATAAATACTACTCCTAGGACTTAAATAAGTAAAGTTTATTAATTTAATATTTGAACGATGTATTTTAATTTATTATATAACATGATGTAGGAGGATGTTAAAAAGCTGCCTAATTTGTATTAGACAATTGCTGTGCCGTACATGGCATTGACTTGATATTGAAGACATTGAAAGCTACCAAACATCAAGAGGAATTGAGAGAGCCATATCACTAAATGGTTACATTTGGTAAACGCTCGTGGTCAAGCCAACATGATGAGGCATTTAATGGACAAAGGAACCGGCTTATTCCGCTTATGACACACTTGCTGATCGCCATCACATTGTCTCGCTTACATGAGCAAAAAATAATTTGAGGAAGATGTTCACGCGCGAACGGTCGAAGTAAATGGGCAAAGGAGCAAAAGGGGAAGAATGTAGCTAAGACGGTCATAATGCCTTCTTTTTTCGAATACTATCATATTTTATTTAAAGATTTCAAGTCCTCTTGTTCGCGTGCTTCGCTTTAGTTGGATAGAAAAAAGCTCCTGTATGGGATACATATATGAAGCCATGACTAGGAGCTAAGGAAACTATTGTGAAAGTTTTCTGCAATGAAGAGAAGTACAAGGAGATATTCGAAATCATTGATAGGAGGTGGGAGATTCAAAATATCAAGAAGGTACTTTGAACTCCGGTCTTATATGATAAACCAAAGTTGGAGCATGATGAAACCACATTATGAGATAATTATGTAATACAAAGAATGATAAAGGATGTTGATGGCATGAGAAAGTTGTGGGACGCACTGAGTATATATATAAAGGCCGAAGGAGTATTTGGAATGATCGCAATTATTAGGAAATGAAACCAAAGCATTGGGTTAGTTACTTAAATTTTTTTAATCTAATTTATTATATTATATTTTAGATACTAGAAAATAGGTGAATTGTTTCGCATTCATCACTAAATCATTTTATATCTATTATCTATATTACAACTGAATGGTGGACTTTATTTGGAGCTTAAGCTCCAAATTTGAAAAAGTTTGCCGTGAAAGTCCTTAGCCTAACATGTAGTGCATCAAGTTGTGAAAGGAATTAGAGTATCTTTGAAAACGTAAGTAATATTATGTGCTTTAAAAACATTAAAAAATATTTTAAGTTTAAAAATATGAGTAATAAAGTATTTATGTGCTTATAAATTTTGCAGATCCATACCAAGAGGAGAAATAGATTAGAGCACCAACGTTTGAATGATTTGGTGTACATCAAGTATAATCGAGCCTTGAAGAAAAGATACAATGAACGTGATACCATTGACCTAATAATCTTGAAAGAAATTGATGAGAGCAATGAGTGGTTGATAGGAAGAATGGATGATGAAGATTCTCATGACTATGCAGATGCACAAGATGATTCAGTGTTTGATGATGATGACTTGACATGAGGTGATGTTGCTAGAGCAAGTGAAGTTGAGGAGCCTAGATTTGATACTAGAGCTAGAGCAAGCTCAAGCAAGTTGCCATCATCAAGGGGGAATGACACAACTTCAAGCTCTAGACCCATGCCTTCTCTTTCATTAATTGATGAAGATGAAGAAATGGATTATTGGGGAAATGAGGAGGATGAGGAAGGCTACAATGATGATGATGATCATTATGATGGGATAAACATAAACAATGCACAACCAGATTTGTCCCTCTGCATGAGAACCTAATAGAGCGTTTAATAGAGCAGACCAACAATTCACCAAAACAACAAATATATGGACACCAACAATTTAGCGTGGGACAACTGATGCAGAATGAAAACCACAGGTTCATAAACATAAACTCCACTAATATAATTGTAATGGGTTACACAATTCTCTAGATAAGAGCTAGAGGCATAGCAATCATATCTCACAGAGTACAATAGTGTGAAATGGGAGTGGCTTGCATAGCGATGGAAAATCTCACAAAAAACGAGTCCTTTGTTCTCGGACATAAACTTGCCTGTTGAACTCTGAATTCAGCATGCAGTTTCAAATGAATAACTCCAGTGATTGTGCATATAAAGTCAGCTGAAATCAGACCAGTTGAATTGGGGATCAGGCTGATATTGAAAAGCATGGGTAAAAAAAACTCCACCATTGAAGGCACTGATCTCGAGATTTGCAAATCTTATGTTCAAAACTCCAAATCAGATCTCATGGGTTAGAATGAAGATCAACAAGTCACCAACCATCTCCCATACGGATTTTGATTGATCAGACCACGAGATGGGCAATTATCGAGCGTTTTAGTCAAGTAAACGTGAGTGAAGATAAGAAAAAAAAGCGTGTTTTCTTCTCCTAGCTTCAAAGGATCTCTCTCTTTCTCTCTTCCTTTTCTCTTATGGAGACAAAGGTCAAGAAGAAGACTCACTTTGATAGTGGTACTTTAAAAAAATCCTCGGAAGAGAATAAGAAGACCTAATCTCCTTTATCCTTTTCAATACTCATAGAGCTTACAGAAGTACAAATTCATTTGGAACCTCTATCCCATGGAAACCTTGACAACAAATCTGCAACTATGTGGAGGGACTACGCCATCCCGGCAATGGAACAACAAATCAGGCTTCTCCTTGGTAGATGTCTTTGTCGACATATCAGAACCACATTGTTATCAAATTCTATCTTTCTCAATTTCAAACAGTTATCAGTTAGAGACATCATGTATCAATGATACCATCTTTGTCGATATGTTTGATCTTGCATGAAGGTAGAATTCATTGAGATGAATAGCATTTTTGGTTATCACAATGTACCACTTCAGTCTTCAACTGTTTAAACAGAGCTTGCATGAAGCGCTGTCTGATAACTCCTTACATGCTTCTAACAACATGTGCTTTTTCCTATTATATTGCAGAGTGCAACACATTTTGAGTCTTGAGTGCTGTTGGCACCTCAGTGTCTATCAATGGCACAGTGGGCATACATTATCCATCTGTGAATGGATGTGGGATAAGGCTTGGTTCCGCTAGTGAGTTTCAAAGCTGGGAGGTGCCTCATAAATAATCATCATAATCCGCCGTTTATTTGATGTTGTGTGCAGTTGGTGAAGCATTCAACAACATGTTTGCATAAAACTATGTGGTCAGTGCTGTACCATGGCGTGTGCGTCAAACCTCTTTGTTGGGCATCACGGACTCTATAATGTCTTTATTATCATATCGTTGAAGGGCTGTATGTGCGCATGAAACAGGTGACCAATGAAGGCGTTTTGGGCATGTTGGGCTACAAGACTTTGTTAAGTATAAGCTATGATATCTGCTTTGGAGGATTATCTTGTCATCGTTCAATGCCAGTCTTACAATACAAATCCTTAGCAATGAAGGGTGTAGCCTTCTAGCTGTCAATTCTTTGAAACATTTCTGCCAACAGTCAAGATGTCATCAACATAGAGCAACAATGGCAAATCATGCTGAAGAATTTACGCACAAATACGATGATGAAGTAGTTTTTCGGTGACCTTGCTCCCATGGCGACTCCAACCATATCTTGCCTCGGTGCACGCTTTAAGCCATAAAGACTTTTCTTGGTTTACACATGATATCTTTTCCTTTTCTTGCGAAAACCTCACACGGTTGTTCCATATAAATTCTTTGTCTAATCACGTGGGCTTGATCTTGCTCTCAATCTTCTTTGAATCTCAAAATCAAGACTATTCTTATTAAAACTACCGAATAGATGACATCTTAACAACGGAGAAAAGATCTCATCAAAATCCAATACATTTATTTTCCATTGAACCACACATTGATCTAGCTTTATGCGAATTTGTGAAGTGTGTTCTTCTTGCTCGCTACGTAAACCCACATTCTTCAAAGCTCTTTTTCCACTTTGGCAACTTGGCAGCAAGAATGTTGTTCTCTGTTGACTTCATCTCATCTTGTATCGCCCATATCTATTTTACCATCCTTTCTTGGCTTCCTCCTTAACTTCCGGGCTCTCCCCGTCAGTTAGTAATGCAGTCTCTTGAGAATCTGTGAAGATGTCTGATCTCAGTGAACCTCCTAAGTGATGAATATCTTATGGAGCCTCTCTTTGTTTGGTATTTGCTCATGAACATCATCATCACCTCAGTGCTGTATAATAAGTTTTAATATCACCAGTGTCATGTTGAATCCATATTACTTCATCTTTAAACCTATATTGGAAAGTTTGTCAAAGAGAGTGGATCAAGTCAATTAAATCATCCACTATGTTGAGGCTGTTGCATGTCGGACTTCTCAATATCTGTATAGTATAATCTTCCATAAACACAACATCTGGGCTTCTTACAAGTTTTTCTACAGAGTCATGGCTGTAACTTCAAGCTATCTGAATGCCATGATAGTACCTGAGGTCTTGTCTTAGCATCGAAACTTAGACCTCTCATGTGAGATATACCTGAAAGCCTTGCATCAAAGACACGCAAGTGATCATAAGGACTGTTATAGACCAAATTCTATCTTGGAACATGAGTTGTGGGAACACATGGTGTAGGTGCAGAGAACATATCTATGATATTCAAAGCCTCACCCCAAAGATCTTGGCAAGCTGTGAGCTGAAAAACTAAACATCTTACCCTTTCAACTAATCTATTCATTCTCTCGTAACCCATTCAACGAGGAGTCTTAGGAGGTGTCTTTTGATGTCGAATACATATTGTCTACAATACTCATCAAAAGGACCGAGAATATTCACCCATTTATCGGTGCGGATGCATTTTGACTTTTCACGGTTGTCTTTCAGCGAGAGCATGAAATTGTAAAACACGTCTAACACTTGATCTTTTGTTTTCAAGTATAAGCCGTCTTTCTTGAATGATCATCTATAAAAGTCAAGATATAGTCCACGAGAGTATTTTGTTTTCATAGGACCACACACATGATACACTAAATTAAGACATACGGCTTCCTTGTATGGCGAAAGTGTTTTAAGATCACAACTAAAGTACGCTTTCACAACGACAAAGCACCATATTCAAGATCCCTTCTTCATACCAGAAAGAAGATTCTTCTTAGCCAAAATCATCAAGCCCTTCTCACTCATGTGACCAAACCTATGCAGCTGTTGTACCTATCATCATCCCTTTGCGGTAAATCTTGGAATGATTACGCCATGACAGTGAGATCTTCTTTCCTTTTGCTATCACCATAAGGTATCTGTGTTCCGATATCACGGGATGTTGAGAACCCTTCATCATCAAGCTTTCTGTGGAAATTAAATTCATCACGAATATGAGATATGTTTAACATTCTTCAAAGTCAACATAAAGTACCATTGCTAGTCTCGAGCACATCTCATACAGTGGCTTTATTTGAGCCATCATTGCAATCTGTTGCTTCCAAAGTCAGGATGTGTAGGATGTAAAAATCCTTCAGTGTAGCATGGATGGAGGCACCATATCAAGAAATCATAAATTGGTTTCATAAGTAGCAAAATTAACAACGCTTCATTTGTCATGAAGCAATAAAATCTGAAGTGGTAGTGGCAACTTAGTCATCTTCACCACCATTGTCATTCTTCTTTTCCTTCACTTTCCCTTGTTTCATATCTCTCTTCAATTGGTGACAATACTTTCTTATATGCCCTTTCAAATAGCCGGTAGTGACACTTTCGACATTGGTAACTTGTTATTCTTGCTTTTGCTTCTATCTTTGTTCTTCGGACCTCTACTCTTACTCCTCACCCCTCTTCGATAACTGGGACATGGCGTGAAGAAGAACCATGTGACTTTCTTCTCATTTTCTTCATTAGAACACAACTCTTAACCAAATCCATATTCATAGTACCATCACAGAATTTGAGTTAGACAAAGAAGTTCTAAGCGTCCCACGAGTCCCGTGATGTACCGAGAATCCACAGCCTTACTCTTCCTCAAACTTGATGTTCATTCCGGCTTGATTGATTAATAATACCTTGGGGGCTGTATTCAAGTGATGCTATCCTCGAGTTCCATCTTGATACTTCTGACTCATCATCTTCTTAATCTTAAACAATTTATTATTCCGATCTTTCAGCATATAATTATTCGACTTGTTCCTATAAACTTCACATGGCTCTGTTCACTAACATGATTGAGAACATTATCATCTACCCTTTATGCATACTTACAAACACATCGATGAAGTAAATTCCATTACGCATGGTTTATTTTACGGCTTTTGAAGCAATGCAGGCAAATAATAATCCTTACATACAATAAGATCCTTCCACTTCCTTTCTAGACTTTTGATAATTGGAACCATGAGTGATCATTCTACTTGTATTTCTTTAGTATTCTCTGGCTGTAAACATCTTGAACCTCTGGCTCGATATTTTTCACTTTGATGGATAAACATAAACAATGCACAACAGGATTACCGCCCTCTTGTGAGAACCTAATAGAAACAATTTAATAGAGGCAATAACAATTCTTGAAGCAACAAATATATGGACACGACAATTTCATGACACAGAAAAGCTTCCCAAATGTGGTAAATATGGGACCCTTAGGCTTGTAAACACCTCCACTAATATAATTATTAGGTTGCAATTCTCTCTAGATAAAACTAGAGCATATACCAATCATATCTCAAGAATTTTAGTCTTAGCAAATGCAAATCAACTTGCATAAAACAATAGAAAATCTCTAAAACGAGTCAACGTTTGGACTTTCGCTTACCACTGTTCAGAACTCAATTCCAATATACACAGTTAAAATGAAGATAATGGAAGGTTAAACGTGCTCACCAAAAAATCGGCTGATGGACCACGGATGGGTGGGATCCAGACTGATGATGAAGCTGTCGGGTGAAAACTCCACAGCCTGAAACCTTTGATCTCTGTGCAATATGACCTTCCGAAACTCCAAATCAGATCTCCACCGTTCAGAATGAAAGATCAACAAGTCACCAACCTCTCATCAGATTTCAAATTCGATCGAACCATAGATAGACATTATCAGTTGTTTGATCAAATCTGGGCAGTGAAGATAAAAAAAAGAAAAAAAGCTGTGTTTTTTCTTCTTCAAATGGATCTCTCTTTCTCTCTTGGCACTAACATGGAGACAACAAAGATCCAAGAAGGAAGACTGCTTTGATAGTGGCTGCTAAAAATCTCAGAGAATAAAGACTGTCGTCTTCTCTTTCATGCTACCAGGCTTAAAGCCTTAGGGGTAAGAACTTTTGGACTTTATACATAGAGGAAATAACTCAAACTGACACATTATGGATGTGGAGGATGAATGAAGATCGGTTGTTGTCGACAAATTAGTTATTTCAATTTGTTGTGTTTGGATGGTTTGAAGATTTGGACACAAGAGGATATGTGTTTGTATGTTGACATGTTCTATTGACAAATTCTGGATTTTTAGAAACTTTTGTTAGTCGATTTGTTAGATTTGTTGACATGTTTTATGAATTTTAGCATATTTCAATTATTATTTATGTTTTAATGATTAGATTAGATATTTTAAATAATATTTGATAAATGATTGTTATAATTGATTATATTTAATATATATATATATATATATATATATATATATATATATATATATATATATATATATATATATATATATATATATATATATATGTAAATAAGTGCGCCTTACATAAAAAAGGCCACGCCTTAAAAATGTATAAGGTTCGGGGCGCCTTAGTGCTCGTTATGCCTTTCACAACTAGGGGAATTTAAGCCCGTTGGACCGGCACACAAATTATTTCGCTATGCTACATATATATATAAGTAAATAAAGTCATAGAATTTCAACAAGAGTTTGGTAGAACATGCTTTAGGGAAAAGAAAATAATGCATCTTGATCACAACAATGATCTGATGCTGCAGATTTAGAGATGAAATGCTTGGCCAATAATTCGAATCCATGCCGGATATGTTTCATCACCTTACCCAGAATTGATATGTTTAGATTTGTTTTGATAGAGTTGTTATTTTGTAATGTATTTATTAAGTTTTGATTATTGATCAAGCGTTTTAAATGTAAATACCCTTAGATTATACAAAATAAAGACATGGCATGTTGGGCTTTATAAACAGCAATCATTAAGAGCAAGAAGTAACAAATGAGTTAAATAAAAAGATCTACCCTATTTATTTAGAAAAAGCTGGCCTTGTCACAAAAATGGACTTTGATGGGGAGACATAGTAGTCCAATCCCAGTAACAGATCTTGGGATATTGAAGATGAAGATATTTACAGACTCAATGAGATTGAGATGATGTTTAGAGTTACCTTTGAAGAAAGGTAGCATTGTCAGTTTATAATTAACCATACAATGTTTGAATAATTGATTAATTGGGTACCCAGAAGTGGGCTGAACCGCTTGACCCGTTAGTGGGAGAAAATTAAAAAAAGAGGGCAGTTTGGAAGTTTTGGAGACTATCAAAGCTTGCAGTTAGGAAAATCAAGAAAAAAAGAAGAAGTCTTCTATAAAATAATAATAATATCAACAACAACAAAATCTTTTCCCGTTATTTTATTTTATTTTCTTTGTGCTCTCCCAATTTAACAATTGGTTTCGAGTTAGTTAAAATGTCTGTGTATTATATAGTAAAGTTTCTCCAGCTTTATGGTCCTTAAGTTTGTATGAGGATTAAATAAAGTGTGATATATTTAAAGACATTTTAAATATTTGTCAGATTAAGTATTTCTGCATGTCGTAGAAAAATAAAAAATGAAATAAAATTAAAATAAATCAAAATCAAAAGAAAAAACAAAATATGAAGATGTTAGGCGTAACTAAGTCTAAGCCTAAACCTAGACCAAAGATATTGATTTTGTAACTAATGCACATAAAAAGCATGATTATGGTACACCCACTTCTTTTTCCATTGTCCCCTTACTTTAAGACCTTGTAAGAAGCAATTGTCAAAGGGGTATAATAATGATGCTTGTTAAATTATTAAACAAATTAACCTCTTTGAAAAAGAGGTGAGGAGGGAGTAAGGAAACAATAAGAGGAGGCACATATGTATATGTCACATGGTAATTATTATTGCAGCATTATTCCAAGATGGACTTTAAGACTTGTTTATAGGCCCTCTTTTCACGGTATCAACCCATCACTAGACACAAAGTACATTTGGGCTGTCTTGGACTTTATAAGAAAATAAGACTTATGGTGTGAATGTAAAAATATGCCCCTTTCCATGCATATTATGACGTCATAGTACTATATCCTTATAAAGACTCGAGTCTACATTGTTATAGTACTATATTCTTATAAAGACTCAAAGTCTAAGATTTCAAATAAACCCTTTCCTACTATTTTACCACATGAGTTCTATTCATTTTGTGTTACATTATCATAATACACTGTTTTTATAAGGACTTAAACATGAAACCTTTGGTAAACCCTTGACACCTCTTGAGCCATGCATGCCTCAAGGACTTCACTATTAATAATCATAATATATGATATTTTTGTCAAAATAATAATAATAATAATAATAATTGAGTTGGCACTACAACTTAGTATTGAAAACTATTTTTAAAACTTACAGTTCTAGAAAACAATTACCAAACAATAACCCAAGATTCCTTGGAAATAGTAATTCATTTTTGGAAAACCTAAAGATGCCCTTATCAACGGGTTTCAATTTAGATAGACCATACATATTACTTGTACCCATGCAATTGGGTTGTCATTTAAATAAACAAATAAATAAATAAATGAGTCCTGCTTTCCTTATCATGGTTTGGTCCTTTTAATATTATGTAGAGAAGAAAAAAAAAAGAAAAAAAAAACAGAGCCTGAAGGGTATTGATTGACATGACATTTCTGCTTGAATTTAAGAGCAGGAGAAGAAAACCGTTTGAATTATTTGATGCCAGATTCAATTCTTGAAATTGCATTCTCTGGAAGAGACATATCAGCTTTCAATACCAATTGTAAAACAAAGAAACATAAACAATATCATAGAAAAATTAAAAGAAAAACAATTCATCAATTTTTTTTTTTACATTACTCTTTCTTCCTTCATTTCCTCAAAAGGTAAAAAATATCTTCTTATACTTTTCAAACAGCATTGAATTTTTTTACTACAGAGAAGACTCAAAACAGTGACTATTGGATAACCCCACATCAATGCATTATACCAACTATTGTATTTCGAATAATTTGATATTTAAAGGAATTTTTAATCATGTATTCTATAATAATAATAATAATAAAACAACCCAAATGAACAATAAAATATATAAAGAAAAAAAAGTGTTGGGCAGGGAGTGACTTAAAGAGTGAGCATATGAATGGGTAGGGCACAGTTCAAGAAAGGCTCTTCTAGATTTTGTGTTGGGAAAGAGGATCATTGGGCCAACAAAGAAAAAAAAATAGAAGTGTTGAATTTGAGTAGTCCCCCCTTAGTAACGACCCTGGCCCTTATCAAATTTGATAAGTGGTCCACAGAAATTATAGGCTCTTTTGGGCATGTGACATTGAGATATTGGAATAATAAAGACAGTCTTAACCATAATAATGTCTCTAATTCTACCCCTCTTTTCAAACCATCAAACTCATTTCATGGGCAGGCATCATTTGTATGCATTCAAGACCACTTTCAACATTTGAATTTTCAAACAGCATATATCACAACTTCTAACAGTTCTAGGGTTATAATCCATCCAACTCATTCTTGCTTTAATTTCTAGGGTTCATTTCGTTTCCTAGAATAAATCAAGATTTTCTCTGCTCAGGACAAAGTATAAACCAAAAAGAAGAAGAAAACAAAATAAACTTCTAGATTTATACATAGTGGATATGAGATTCCCAAAGAAAAGGAATTCTTATTAAGTATTCATGCAGATGGATTCATTGAGTGTGGAAGAGTGTTGAGGCCTGAATGCCCCCACCACCATATGCCATATGTTTAATCTCAAAACAACCAGCTCTTCTTGTGGAACCAACTAACTGTATTCTTTGATTTGGGCTTGGAAGCTAAGGAGAAGGAATGGGAACAGAATTCAACTACAATCAATCACTTACTTGGATGCTCCTGTGATAGGACTCTCTTCCATCTAAATTCTCTTATAGCTCAGGCGAGAGAGAAGCGCTCAATCAGAGTTTGTCGTGGTAGACATATTCGAGACAATAGGTTTTGAAAATAAATAATGAAAATAATCTTGTGACAATAAGTAGCAGTATCTGTGAGTCGTGTTAGGGTTCTGCTTGCGGCATTAAATATTTTATTGATATGTAATTCTTATTTGCAGCGTTCTCTTTTGACCCTTTCTTCTTTTCAAGCATTATTTTAAATTTTAATTATTTTTGGTAATTTTTTTTCAAAAAAACTAAATGTTATATCAAAACTCTGTTAACATCTAGTAGAACTCCACTGGTTTCCAAAGGCCCAACATTGTGACATCTAGACAATAACTCAAATTTTAAAAACATCTTTCCCATGGTTTCAAAGAAGCCCTGGAATTTGTTCTTTAAAGTAAAAACATACATACAAGAACAGTTTTAAGTGAAAACTATTTTCAGAACAGTTCACAGATTTGCCTGATTTCTCGTTTAAATTTACCTAGAGGTGAAACAGATGTCTGAAGGGTTTCTGCGATATAATATTTCCATGATCCTGAAGCTGGGCAATGGAATATCACCTAATACTATGCATACTTTATATATATCGCATATGTGAGAAGGTTCATGTGTACTTTTAAATAAATAAAGAATGAGGAATCTGTAAAGATCAAAAGTGAAGGAATAATTCAGTGCTCACAAATTCCCACTGGAATGATATAGATTATGAGGAAGTGACAGTGTCACATGGATCACACTAACATACTTTGGATGAATCATGTGAGCCACAACAAATGGACTAGCTATTGTCCCATTTCCTTCTTCACTGCAATAATCACAGCCATTGCATTTTGAAATTCAGAACTTCCCAGTTTATTTCTGCAAGGCCCACCCACAGCTTTGAACAAATTTTGAAATTCCAAACCACCCCAAATTTGAATATCATCAGAACCAGGACAAGGGACATTGCCAACTATCAAACCCCCTAATATATATCAAGATGACATGAGTCGCTGACCACTCTCTAATACCAATTCATCATCCTAAGAAAGTTGTTTTGGTTTTTTTTTTTGAAGTAGAAGATGTTATTATCTTTCTGGTTTGTATCTACCTGGAGAGTTGGAAGTGCCATTTTCGGTCCATCCATCCTAAAGCCTGCAGGCTTTAGCCCAGAAGATAAAGCTTTGGAACTCTTGGAGCATAATCACTGAGTCTGTGATGAAAAGGATGTTTTTTGTGATATGTATATTTGTTAACCTAACTTCAGAATGGTCAGAATCCATAAGTTACTCATAGAGACAATCGAGAATTTAATATATCTGGTGGGACTTAATAATGGAAAATTTTAACCCAAAAGCGAACAAATTGATCTGTCTACAAGGCGCAAGGAGGAACATTCATCAAAATAGTGACTTTGCAGTCAGTTGCAAGATTTATGATAGGTGGAAAATGATGTTCTTGATGGAAACTAGTGGTTTCTGGGCTACTTGGAAGAGAGATCAAGCCAGCTCAATGCCTGGTCCATGAAGCTTAAGGCCAGTGGAGCCATCATACGAGCAACCAGAGGCAGAGTTGGGTAGGTGAGAGCACCGAGTATAAACCAGTTGAAGCTCAAGAGAGCAACAGCATCAGAAGCAGGTTTATTCTTGATGGTGGAGAAGAATTGAACCACACTCTTCAACGACATGCCAACCACAGTGTGAAGGCACCACGAGAGGCATCTCAAAGTCTTCTACTTCCCAGATAATCATTCCAACCAAAGAGTGATGTACGGCGCTGAACAGGCTCGTGCAGAGGTGCAGTGTCTCTTTAATTGATAAAGACTTCATCCATGCTGGAATTTCTTGAGATAATCTAGCAGGAGTAAATGGATGGATGTGCCCCAACGGCTTCTGCTCCTGTTTTGAAAGGAAGTAATTACTTCAGTTCGACTTTTTGCTCCCCTCTACATTCGTCTCTGTGCATCAGCAAGTCTTGAAAGAAATTAAGCCACTTCCATTGTAATCGGATTTCCATGAAGTTCATATAAATGCCATGTTTTGGTCATTCCCTGTGTCATCTGACCTTTGATGCTCAAAGTCTTCTACCCTGGATCCTTCAGCCGAGTATTTTCATTCTTTGGATAACCACCTATCTGCCAATATAGCCATCAGAACTGAAATAGGACATATTTTCCGAGAAATTCAGAAAACATGGATCAATGCCTCAACCATCCTATCTAAACTGTGCCAGCAAAAAAAGAAACTTGAGGAAATGAACAGATTAGGATTCACAATTAAAATTAAAAAAAAAAATCAATTGATTAAAGAGGTTAATTCTACTCCATATCACACATCATCATCTAGAAGGGGGTTTACACCCCAACATTAACATCTCAGTAACTCATCAAAATTTTATCTTACTGTCCCCATTTAACACATAAACAAATGGCCACCACTATTGTTCAGAACCAGGAGTGAGAGGAAGGGGCAGGGGGTGTCATGGTGATCTCCCTCCACAGATGTTTATTGCTGCACCAAAAAAATAATTGTTTCTGCTACCTAATGCCTTTCAGTCACTGGAAGTGTTGCTTAAAACAGAATCGTGACATGTTGAAGTGGAGAGCTACATGCAGAGAGGGTCCATAGCATAAGCAGGTTAAAAGACCAGTTTCTACATCTTTAACTAGAATAGTCTTGGAATCCATGTTCATCAAATAGAAATAAATAAGATTATTTCCATTCCAAATATGTTAATTGTGTTTAGGAAATCATAGAAAAAAAAAAAAGACATCTCATAATGCATTAGAAAAATATTTAAGTAATGAACATAACTATGTATCATTTTCCTGCAATGTTGAAAAATTCTGAACTCAACAACTATATATAATATATTGCACAAAAGACAAACAATGTGCATTTGAGAATAAAACAAGTTAATTCCATCAGTTGTAAGCTTGTCCAACTCAATTCAAGGACACATCACATCACACACTCTAGATATTATTTTGTGGAGATGACAGTAAACAATTTCCGGGATTTGATGCTGAATGTGAATCCTAAATCATCGAAGAAACCAGTCCTTTAACAGCAATAAAAAATCAAGGCAGGTAACCATCTAATTGAAAAGGATGTCACTCAATTGCTACTTGCCATTCACCTGGTAACTGTTTATTAACTAGACACACTCATCTCAAGGCAGGGTATTGATATGTATAGAAATCAGAACGTAACTACTGATAAAATGTGCCTGGCAGGTATCTAATCAAAATACTGCATGTAAATTATTTGTGTTCATTATGAAGAAAGTAGAAACCTGCAGGTCTTGACGGGCGGGTTTCCATCAAAGTAAAACTTGCACCAAACTCAACTGGGCAATTTGGGGATCAGGGTTACCACAATATATGATATGTTGCAATGGTTCTCTTCTGTGGCATCTAACTTGATAATTATGCATGAGAAGCATACAGATGATAATTTATAGCATGAATTAGAAATCAAAAGGAAGATGAGATGTGATGCAGGAGCTTCTATAATAAACATTGGGAATTCGATCTTCACTATGGAAAATTCGGATTCGGGAGGTTTTGAAACCTTGGAACCATATTTACATTTACAGTATTTTGGTCTTATTCTTATTTTGATTTGGAGTTGTATTTTAGAAAAGATTTGTTTCTCCCAAATAGAAAAAACCAAGAGAAGAGTGGAGGAAAGAATTCGCTGTGTGTTTTTCTTGAATTAACATATTAACTATATCTGGAGAGGATAGTCTATATTTCACAATCAGTTCTGGCTCTACATGTTAAGATTCCTAACTAGTTACAACTCTATATGTTAAGTTTCCTAGTTACGACTACATATCATTAACACCCTCCCTCGAGTTGGAGCATAGATGCGATCGTGCGACTTGTTACATAAATAAACCCAGCTTGGAGTCCTTGGAATGCTGGCGAAAATATCGCTGCCACACGCATTCTGCCGTCTTACATATCACTTGTAGGAAATCGGCCAGGGAGTTGCGTTTTGCGAGCGAAGTGGCGTTTCAATCTCGATATGCTAAGGTCGTTCATAGGTCGGAGTTCAAAGGCAAATATGAAGAGGCGACTGGTTATCATGCCCCATGCTTTGGGACCGTCGTCTTATCTTAGGCTTAAGTGAGTTGATGGCCGCGTGATTTAATGTGTAATTTGTGTCGTTGCTCTATATTCTGACTCTGCACTTGAACGGGAAACAACCCTTACTTCTTACTCTTCAATGGTAGATTTCCACGGCAAAAACACGGTAGCGGATATGGATCTCACATCTTCAGCTGACCACCCTTGATCGGCATACGTGGAAGCATTGACCTGTTGTGCGTGATTACCATAGAATACCTCGTCGAGATCTCCTTTCAAGTAACATAGAATATGTTACACGGCTGCGGTGTCAGCGGTCGGGGGAAGACATGTATTGAGCTGCAGCGGCTGGCCCGAGTGTCTGTCTCGGAGACGAGTTAACGCAGGTAGTTAAGCTTCCCGGACTGGTTTTCTATCTGGGATCCTGAGACAACTTCGCCTTCTCTAGTAAGATTATGCCTTTCAAGCCATAGGGGGTGCAGTAAGCTTTGCTCCCAAATTTTCAGTCTCGAACCGATAAATCAAGCACATATTTCCTTTGAGATAGAAGATTTCATGTTTCCTCACTTTAACTTCAACACCCGAAAATATCTAAACATCACTAAGATCCTTTGTATGAGCGCCGTGAAGAAAGGACTTAAGGGATGAAATTCTATTAGAGTCGCTCTAAAAGGTGATATGATATCATCCACATGCACCCTTAAATAAAATGATGCACAAACTAGGTTCAAGTAGAAGGCGAGATGGTCAGGTTCTCTTATATAATCCAGGATTTACTCAGGCTGGCATTTGGTTAGAGCCGACAGGGGACTCGCCCGAGCCATATAACGACTTCCGAAGGTGACAAACCTTCCCGATCTCACAAGCCCGCGAGCCACGGAGGTTGCTCCATATATACCTCTCTTTGAAGATCTCATTGAAAAAGGCGTTCTTAATATCAAGGCGATGAAGATCCGATTATGAGTGGCGTAGGAAATAAAGCGGGTATATGTCATCTTAGCAAGCGGGAAAGGATATCATAATAGTCCACACCATAGGTGCAGGCGTACCCTTTGGCCTGAAGTCGTGCTGATCAGGCGAAGTTGAACCATGGATTAACTTTGGCTGCAGACCGACATCGATAGCTTTCTTCGATGTTAAGGTAAATGTAACAAGTTCAATCCATTCCATTCGAGCATCATCTCCTCTATCGCAGCACTACGCCTGACAGGGGTGAATAAGGATTCACGAAAAGTGTTAAGCCCAATAAGACCGATTAAGAAATGATAAAAACGGGTGAGAAAATAATTTGAAGTTATAAGTCTGAAATAGAGGGGAAATTGGATGAACACACTGACATCTACCTTTATGAAGAGCAATAGGGAGATCATCAGGAACTGGATCTGATGTCGAAGCAGCCGGTGGAGGACGAGACTGGTGGGTTATGGCGTCGAGTGTAGACTTGAGTGATAGGAGGCTTTCTTTGGGCGGGAGCAGAGCTGGCTCTTTGAACCTGCAAGAATAGGAGGGCCACGGGGAAACGATAGTATACACTAGCGGGTCATGCCTCCTTTGACTAGTGTGGGTCGGGGTGAAGAGAAAGGGACATTCTCAAAAAACTTGACATCAGTAGAGAACAGTACCTCACGAGACTAGAGGCGTAACAGATGCCTTCTAAACCCGGGAGTTAACAGAAATATACATTTTAAGATTTATGGTCAAGTTTAGATGCACGAGGACCGAACATCTTGAGCAAACAAGCACATCGAATATCGAGGCTCGATAAGGAATAGATGTTTATTGGGGGAAAGGATGTGATGCGATGTGTGTCCCCCGATTGAGATTGATGAAGGCATTCGATGTCGAAAAACAAGCTATGAAACGACATCAACCCGGAAATGCTTAGGCACGTACATGCGAATAATAGAGCTGGCGGTTTAATGAGGTGTCTATTCTTTCTCTACGGCAACTCAATTACGGCGGGAGTGTCGACCTGAAAGTGAAGAGAAGTGCCGTATTGAAGCATGAAGGATGAAATTGATACGAAACATATTCTTTTGCATTATCACTTCTCAGTTTTGAACATAAACATGAAATTGAGTATGAATCACCGGCCTGAGCGCGGAAATGAAAACAACTTCCGGGCGGTTTCATTAATATAACGAGTGGTTCCGTGAATAATCATCAGCGAAGTGTGATATTGAAACCGGTTGAAATGTGGGCGCAGGCCCACACATCTTAATGGACTAACTCAAAAGGAGCACTAGCTCGTTTATTGACTCTAGGACTATAACTAAGGCGATGATGTTTTGCAAATTAACAAGACTCAGATCTAAGGATAGCAAACTCGAGCGAGGACCTGATTTCTTTAATAATAGCGTAGATGACCGGCCAGTGATGTGTCTCAAATGGTGTAGTGACTCCAGAACAAACAATAGGTCTTGGGTGCAGGATCAAAGTTAAACCCCGGACTCACGGCCTCATATGTCTGTTTATATAAGATCACGAAAGAGACAAAGCTTCGGAAATAATGAGATATAACACTTAAGTGCTCGAGTTAGCTTGTTAACAGACATCAGATTAAAAGAGAGATTTATTAAACTCCAAGACTAATGCAAAGATAGATGGAGTGGAGCCTGGTGTGCTGACCAGAAATACATGAATGTGATCCATCTGCCAGAGTGACAGTGGAAGGTGAAGGTTGTGACTGAAAGGTAGAGAAAAGACTAGAGTTACCTGTCATGTGATCTGTGGCTCCAGAGTCGATGACCCATTCGGAAGATGAAGAAGATACAAGGCATTTATTCAGGTTACCTGACTCAGGTACAAGATACAATGTGGCGCGTGTGGAGTTTGCCGGAAGGCTACGTGCGTGAGGCTTCACGCGTTTGGAATCAAGCCTGGGTTTTATAGCTGGCTGCGTCGGCGACCGGCGGGCCCTCTTATCTTAGGCGGTGAGACTCACGCTCCCTCTAGGTGGGTGTTTAAAGAGTCACCCCTCCAGCGATACTAGATTGCCGAAAAATCCATAAAAATTCTCCAAAAAAATTCTCGAGCTTCGAACCACCCAGGCTCGATATCATGTGAAAACAACCCGAGAGAGTGGAGGAAAGAATTCTTTGTGTGTTTTTTTCATTGAATTAACATGTGTATATATATAAAAGAGGGATAGTCTATATTTCCTAATCTGTTACAACTCTACATGTTAGGATTCCTAACTAGTTAGGACTCTATATGTTAAGTTTCCTAACTAGTTACAACTCACATATGTTAAACAGAAAGTCAAAGTGGTGATTTGCTTTATTTAATTTAGAAGGTTTGTTTTGCTAGTCGAATAGGGAATCTTTATTTCTTTTAAGAAAAGATTTTATTTTAGGAGTTGCTTTATTTAAATTAAAAAGTCTTGTTTTCCAAGTCAAAGTAGGAGTTTCTTTATTTGAATTAGAAAGTTTGGGCTATATATACCCCCCTAATGTAGTCTTTTGACATTCAATTCAAGTTTAATAATATTTTTCAGATTTCTTTTTTTTAAGAGTTATCTCTTGTTCTCTTATCTCTAATGTGGATTCCCTTGAATGGCGAGTTTGTTACTTCTTATCCCTAAGTAGATTCTTTGGGTGGCGAAGTATATCTCTTGTTCTCTAATCTTTTGGGTGGATTCCCTTGAGTGGCAAGTTCATGACTTCTTATCTCTTGGTGGATTCCTTGAGCAGGTTGTAAAGTAAGTACCTATCCTTCATTACCTCTGCTTAGTTCGTCTTCTCTTTCGCACTTTCCATCAAATTTTCTTGTAACTGAAACTTTAAATCTAGTTCCATACTTCTAAAACCTTTTCAAATACTTTGTTTCACCCGCTAGAAACCATACAAATCATCTTCCCTAGCCTTAGAGAAACCCCAAATTCGTGCATAGCCCTAGCCTACCTTAGAAAGACCCGAAAACCGCAAACTAGCTCAAAACAAGACTGTTTTGCATCAAATCAAACTCAAATCTTTCCAAACCTAAAATCCTTCATTCTAAACCTTAATTACATCACAAATAAACCTCAAATAAACCCTATAACCTTTAGAACTAGACCTATCTCTTACCTTTTAAAGTTACATCCTACGCTGAACTACCCTGAACTCATCCCAACACCCAAACCATTAGATCATCCATCGCGGTCGGAGTCCTTGCATGAGATGTCCTCCCAACCAGGAATCAATATAAGAGTACAAGTGAATACAAAATCAACCAGGAAATCAATAAAAGAGACAAGTGAACAAAATCAACAAACAAAACAAGTCACAACAACAACATCTTGATGTGAATTACATAAACAAGCCACAAAAGCCAAGATGAAGCATTGGAGAAGAATGGGACTTTAAATCATGGATTTACCGAAATAGAGGAAAGTAGTGGGTTGCAATTACAATTAGATACATGGTCGATGGATCCTTTGAATTCTCTAACTATATAAAGCAAGGCTAGTCGCAAAGGGGTACGTACAAACAAATAGAGTGAACTATGAAGTAACTTTTGCACTGGTAAAAAAGATGAACACGGTGAGATTTTATTTTTATTTTTTATCAGCACATTGAAGATTGTATTGTCTTTGGCAAGTCATTTTGATTGGGATTTAAAACAATTTGATGTAAAGAAAGTTTTCTCCATGATGAAATTGATGAATACACACACACAATGCAAACACACACACACACACACACACACACACACACACACACACACACATATATATATATATATATATATATATATATATAATATATATATATATATATATACTCTATATATATATATACATACACACACACACACACACACACATATGTATACTGGTCCTCCCCATTTGGGGAAAGTTTTATTCTAAATAAGGTGTATAGGTTGAAGAAGGCATTGAATGGATTCAAACAATTTCCTAGAGTATGGTTTGAGAGATTTACACAAGTCATGTAAGCTATAAGGTTTAGAGAAAGCCAAGAAGATCACATTAAACATTTCAATTATGGGGATTTACAACTTTATTTGTGTATGTTGATGACATATTCATGATTGGGAATGATCCAAAAGAGAAAAGGGACTTAAATGATGCCTTGAAAGGAGTTTGAGATAACAGAATTTAGACAAACTAAAGTATTTTGTGGGAAATTAGTGGCATAGTAAAAAGGCATGTTTGTATCCAAAATACTGATGTATCCATGATTTTCTCAAGGAGGCAGGAAAAGTAACACATTACAAACCTATAGACTCCCACCAAGGCAAATCATAAGCTCAAAAGTACGAGGAAGATAAAGAAGTGGATCATATCTTTTCTCTATATTTTTAGTATTATCACAATTAGATCCCAAATGGGTCTTTCAAGAAGAAAATGAATAGTGTTACAGAAAAAAGTTAAACAACCAAGTATTCGAGAGAACTGGGCTCTCCCAAGAGCCTAAGCTCATACAACAAAACAGAGAAATTCCAATGATCAGCTACAGATGAGAATGACTACAAAATATTCATCTTACCTGCGATTTTGATAACTATTTCCCCAAAATACCCCTTTACCCCTGCCTGAAAAACAATTTACATAGCCCCTGATTTTCCTCCTACCGCATACGTGACATGAATGGGAGGTCTAACATTACTCACCACCCAAAGTTTTGCGACCACTCCAAGGTGAATCTGAAAACTGTAGTGCTGGTGGCAAGAATCTTCCCATGTGGCCTCGAGGGAGTAGAGTGCTAAGGCTGAGCAAAGACTTCATTGCAGCTGCTGCCGTTGGAAGTTCATTGGCGAGAAGTGAGGGCAGCTTCTGGTTGTACTTATCATTTCCAAGTCGTTATTGAGTTGAGCAGGAATGGTAAGAAGGGACAGAGCAGCCACCTGGGCTCAAAGCAATTGAGAAACATGGAATGCTAGATGGACAAGGAGGCTGTGTGAGGGAGAGCCAGTTTGTATGCCACTGTTCCTACCTTGCTTATAACCTGGAACGGTCCATAAAATCTAGCTGCGAGCTTCTCTTTTTTTTTTTGCTAGTGAGTGACATTTGTCAATAAGGGAGAAGTTTCACAAAGACTCAATCACCAACTTCAAATGTGACTTCTCTACGATGTTTATCAGCCTGAAGTTTCATGATCTGCTAGGAACGCAAGAGCTGAATCTTTAGATCATCCAAGAAGGCATCCCTCCTCTAATTGTTCTTCTGGCTGAGACGGAATTGGGTGATGAGTATAGCAGTTAATGGAGAGTGGATCCACGACCATGGAAAAGTGAATCCGTGGCTGTATGGTGGCTAGTATTATACCAATATTTAGCCCAATGAAGCCACTTAGCGAGGTTGCTTCGAAGCAAAGCAACGTAAATATGTTTCCAAGCATTTGTTGACAACCTCAGTCTAGGCATCCGATTGGGGGTGGTAGGCAGTGCTACGGCACAACTCAGTCCCTTGTAAGCGGAATAGCTCTTCCCAAAACTTATTAATGAAAACTCGATCTTGATAAAAAACAATTGAATGAGGCATCCCGTGGAGTTTAACAATGCTAGTAATAAACTTTTCAGCCACAGTTGTTGCTGTAGAGGGATGTTTGAGGAGAATGAAGTGGGCATATTTGGCAAGGCGTTCCACCACATTAAAGTACATCATATCCTTGGTTGGGCAAGCCGTAATGAAATCCATTTGAGATATCAATGGTTGTAACAAACCATGAGGGACTTGGCCAAGGTTTGTTCTCTGAAAAGTCACAGGCTTTAACATAATCTGCTGCCTGCCAGTCATTGCTACAAAATCAGCCGCCCAATCTTCTATAGTTTAACCGCCTAAATTGCCCCCCCTATCACTGAGTCATGATATTCCTTGAGAAGCACAGAACCAGCTTGGAATGTTTAGAATTACAACAGCCTGTTGTTGTACAGTAGGCATCCTTCCATCAGGGTATAACCTGAAGCTAAAGGCTGACCCAAAACCAAAGTCTCCTTGATGTTGTGTAGGACTTGGTCAGCAGCCAGGTCTTGATTCAGGGCATCCCAGTCAAGCCACTTCGTGGTTGTCATGGCAGTCAAGGCGTACTCGTGGTGGGAAAGCGAGAAAGGGCATCAATACCCAATTGCTTGGACCAAGTTGATAATGAATATCAAAATTAAACCCAAGTAGCTTCAGCATCCACTTTTCATAATCAGGGCTAATCAGGCGTTGTTTTAAGAGATACTTCAAGCTGCTTTGGTCGGTGCAAACGAGGAATTTTCGTCCCAACAAGTAGGATCACCATTTCTGAACTGCCAGCGTGGCCGTAGGAGTTCCTTCTCATATCCGACTTCATCAAGGCTCTCGTGAAAGCTTAGCTAAGGAAGGAAATGGGCTGCTCCCCTGCCTGAAAACAGCACTCACCCATGGCTGAGGCATCTACTTTGGCGTGATAAATGGCTTGAAAAATTTGGCAATGCAAGTACCAATTACTTGAGTTATGGCTGATCTAAATATATCAAACGCCTTATCTGCTTCCTGGTTTAAGCGAAATCATCTTTGTGGAGAAGTTGTGTCAAGGGTTGAGCAATGAGTCCGTAACCAACCACAAACTTGCGATAGTAGCCCGTTAATCCTAAGAAACCTCATAGTGCCTTCAAGGTCTTAGGTTGCAGCCAAGATAGCATGGCTTGCACTTTTATCGGGTCTACAACTACCCCGTTTGCTGAAATAATGTGTCCTAAGTACTCTAACTGGTTTTTAGCCAAATAGGCATTTCTTGAGAGTTAATATAGAGTTATGGCTTTTGGAGAGCGTGAGCCACGGTGGCTAAGTGTTCCGATGTTCGTTTACACCTTTGTTGTAGATGAAATATCATCAAAAAATAGTACAAATCGACGAAAGAAGGGTTTAAATACCTCATTCATGAGAGATTGAGAGGTGGCAGGGGCATTTGTCAAGCCGAAAGGCATGACTAGGAACTTGTAATGGCCCTCGTGCGTGCGGAAAGCAGTTTTAGGGATATTTGCAGCTCGCACTCGAATTTGGTGGTAGCCCTCCTTAAGGTCCAATTTAGAGAAGACAGTGGCTCCCCCCAACTCATCCAAAAGTTCTTCAATAATAGGAATGGGGAATTTATTAGGGACAGTCACGCGATTTAATGCATGATAGTCTACATAGAACCTCCAGCTACCATCCTTCTTTTTTACTAGTAACACTAGAATTGAGAATGGGCTGTGGCTAAACCTGATAATCCTCGTTGCCAGCATTCCCCCACCGATCTTCGATCTATCTTTGACCAGGATGCGAAAGAGTGTAGCGATTAGTCGGGTTAGTACCCTCCTTGAACAATGGCGTGTCCATATTGCTATGGAGAGCAATGCGACGGTTGTATGTCTTTTAAATTGTTGTAAGATCCCTTGTAGGGCTTCGGGGCATCGGAGAATGATTGCAAATAGTTGCTTCCACTGGGTTGATCTGAACCAGATACCCAAATTTTTCCCGCTGCAACTCCTGAAACATGGTTTTGAGAGAAATGGCCGATCTTTCAAGGGATGGATATCCCCTTAGGGTGATGGTGGTATTCCCTAACTTCAATCTCATTACATGATTAGCATCGTTAAGTGAGTTTTTAGTGTTCTCAGTATTTACTAGATGTATGTCTCTAGCTCATAGGAATAAAGTCCTCGATAATTCCACTCCTTGCGAGGTGAAATTTACCCCTTTACAGTCCATACGTCTTATTTTGATTTTCCGTACCCAATCTAACATCGTAAGCTATTGTGGGTGCTATTGGGAGCCGAAGTTCATCAACAATCACTCTAGCTAGGAAGTTATGTGTCCGCCACCATCTATCGGGCGAAATGACCATCGATCTTGGATAATTCTTTGTTTGATGGTTTGACTGGAGAATCCTCGTGAGTTGAGAGCCACCTCCACTTTTTCCATCATCCCTTCTACACCTTCTATTGGTTCAACAATCACTCCTTCTTCCTCGGCTTGGTCAATCCTCAGCCTCCGTATCCTAGACGTCTAATACTTAAAGCTCCTTATTCTTACAGCGGTGTCTCGGATGGAATTTCTCATCGCACTTATGCCTTAAGACCCTAGTTAAGTGTCATCGTTGGAGATCAACATCATACGAAAAGAGGGGAGGAGGAGGAGGGGAGGAGGAGGAGGGGGGGGAGGGGAGAGAGAGAGAGAGAGAGGAGGAGAGGAGGAGAGAGGAGAGAGAGGAGGAGGAGAGAGGAGGAGGAGGAGGAGGGGGGAGGAGGAGGAGGAGGGGAGAGGAGGAGGGAGAGGAGAGAGAGAGAGAGAGGAGGAGAGAGAGAGAGAGGAGAGACCCCGCCTGTGTGTGTTTGCTGGGATGAGTGCTGGAATGCGCGATACCTTAATGCAAAGCAGCTTGGGTTTGGTTAGAGAGGAAAATGGGAGGTCTTAGGATTCAGATGGTGTAGTGGATTTTAGTAGATGATGGGCCCATGAGTTGCTTCTTGAGGAGCCCATTTTTCTCCTCAATCTTTTGGGCCAAGCCTATGATTTTATGCGGGCCGAGACTTTACCCATAACCACTAGCCGCTTGGGAATCTCCTCCTTGACCATTGGCAGTGGATTCCATGACTTCTAGCAACAAGCTATGGTCCAGAGGCGCTACGAGCAATTCAAATTCACATCGAAACTCAGCCACTATGCCTGTTTGTCGTAGTGACATAAATTTTGACAAGATGTTCCCTCCATTGCCAAACGGAATAGGTTTTGAAGTAACAACTGCATCTCTTCCCACTGCAAGATCGGCCTCCTTTTCTACTCGTATTGGTACCACAGTGGGGCATCCCCTTCGAGACAAATCACTGCTTCTTCCACTTTTTCTGTTGTTGTTAACCGATTCAAGGTAAAAAATCACTTTGCCTTAAGGATCCACCCATCAGGGTTGTCTTTGTCAAAAGTGGGGAGCTCAAGCTTTCGAGGCCTTATATCGAAACAATTCCCTGGTGGGTTTGCTAGATGAAGAATTCGACTTGAAGGAATCTCCCTGCGGACAGAGCAACACCTCCTTCCCTTCCCCGGTACCATCAGCGTCGATCTATAGCCGCCCTTGGGATCTTGACTCACCCGGAAATCTTTGCTCTTGTAGTTGGGTATTATTTCAAGCTTCAATCTGGGATTAAATGCCTTTGTTCCATCATTGGCAAGCTCTGCATCTCCTCCTTCAAGGTCATCACCTCTCAGTGGAGCTCGAGATCGATCCTGTGGAGATCACCCAGAGTCCATGCAGTGTTCAGTGTATCTATCTGAGGTGGGTGCTGCGATACCAAAATGGTAGGTCCCAAATGGATCTTTCAAGAAGAAAATGAATAGTATTGCAGAAAAAAGGTAAACAACCAAGTATTCGAGAGACAGGGCTCTCGAGAGCTAAGCTCATACGACCATGGAAATTCAATGATCTTCCCACGACGAGGACAGCTACAAATATTCTGTCACACACCACATAGCAACTGTTTTGACAATTGTTTCCCCAAAAATACCCCCATTACCCCTGCCCAAAAAAAAAAACACTTAGCCCCTGATTTTCCGCCTAGCAGACTTGACATGAATGGGAGGTCTAGCATTATCCCTTGTTCCTCTCCTTCAACCCTTAACAATAAAACACTAGCCACCTACTGTGAGTGTATACTACCATCTTAGGGTTGTCCTACATCACTTATTGACTAGTGTGATGCCAAAGTTTAGAGGTATGGCACAAGGCATTTGTGAGCTATTACAGCATAAAATTATTCTTTATGGGCTACAAATTAAATGGCACAGACTGATGAGGCTGTACTGCAATAAAAAAATCAACCATTAACATTGTTCATAATCTAATACAATGTAACCAAAGAAAGCATGTTAAGGTTGATAGAACTTCATAAAGTTAAAAAGTTGTTTCACTTAAACTCAGCTTGTACTGTCGGAAAGACAACTTGTAGGTGTTTTGACCTAGGGTTTGGTGAGCACAACATTTCTAGCAATCATAGTCAAGTTAGGACTGAATGATATCTATTCACCAGCTTTGTTAGGGGGAGGGGGAATAGAGGGCTGGGGTATTAGAAATCTGAATATTCTATTTGAGGTCTTTTCTAATAACATAAACTAATCAAGTTTATAACAATATCACAACCTTGATTTCTAAACTGCAGGGGAATCATAGAAAATTTAAGTTGCAAAGTATAACTAGAATGCGGTTGTTCTAGCTCAAGGCTTGCATGAGCACAAACATTACCTTACTCTCTAACAGCTCACTTTTGACAATCGCCTTATCATGTTCCTCTTCGAGTTCTAATAACATCATCTCCATCAACCTATGTTCTTTAGTGGCTGCCTTTAGACGGCCTTCAAGCTCCTTTCTACCCCACATGAGATTCTCTACATCAATCTGCATCTCTTGTAGTTGCATTTCCAGCTGCATATCATAAAGAGGATTCTTGTATCAAAATGGTATTACAGAAGGCAAAAAAGTGCATGCTTTAGTAAAAACAATAGGAACCAGACAGCTTAATTAATCAAGTAATTCTGTCAGATAGGAATAAATGTAAAAGAAAAAATAGAGAAAACAGCAGGAGAAGACATGCATCGGAGCCAGAGCAGGAACTGTTAACAACAATAATAATTTAATCTTAAGTTATCTATAAGAGTTATTGATCCATCAAGTCAATAGTAGATATAAAATTGAAATTTAGATTCTTGGGGTATTTGAAGAAGTATAACAGAGATGACTCAAGATAATCACACCGGTCATGTTTCTCAGAACTGGAATACTTAACTGGAGAATCAAATTCATAAAACTAAAATCAAAACTAGTCAAGAGAGGGAAGAACTGAGGAGGGAGAGGGGGGGTGGGGGAAGTGGGGGTAATGTGCTAAAGTGGAGAGCAGTTATAATCAAGTTATTTTGGATGAACAAAACAGACTGCCAACCCCTTCTAAGATACTGTTAAACCATCAAAAGAAGTGAGACAAAATTGAAGACTATGAAAATTAAGTCTTAGCAGATAGACAGCCTTTCAAGAATTCATCCACAGAAAGATCATTCATACATTTTCACCACCAATTAGGTACACACTAAGACAACTGAGCCTAATCCCAGAGCCTCTAGCAATGAGAGGTGATAAGTAATGAGAGGCACTAAGAGGCAATTAGAATAGAATAGACCAGCAGGCCACTGACTCTCAAACCCTTGAACACAAATTAAATATAAGGAGATACCAATTGGTATCAAATATTGAACATTTTTATTGAAGTTGAATGTCTGAAGAAGACCAACAATAAAAACAAACTTAAGTTATCTTCAAGGGAGATCATCTGGATCAGCATCAGGCTTAACCACCCCCCTTAAAGTTATTCCTTCTTTCCCTCTCCCTCCCTCCTCCTCTCTTAGTTAAACTTCACATTAATTAAAACTAATGTGTGTTTTTATCTGCAACTGTACAGAGTTTTACAGAAAAACTTCCAACTATTTACACAAACTAAGGATGCAGTAACGAGCATATCTGAAGTTCACCAATAATGAAGAATTTAAGAAACATAGGACTGAAAAGAGCAGATTTAGGAAAGAGTATGATCTTGGAGTGGCATATCTGTAGAGTCAGAGTTAATGGAGAGAGATATCAAAGCAACTGTCCAAATCACAATTCTCCAGAAGATGTTCACATGGAGGCAGATTGCAGCCCTCACCAATTCCACCCAAGTATAAGCAATAATGAACAAGGTTTTCACACAAAATATGCAAAGAAATTTGAACAGTGAGAAAGGCTTTGTCACCAAGATTGTCATGGTAGCCATCAACTCAGGTAACAGCCCCATCAGATCCACCACCACCCACTAACTCTAATGCCTTTTCTTCTTAGCTACATCTCCACTAGTTGAATGAAGCTTGAAGCCAGAGTGTTTAAGTTTCAACAAAAAATGCATCACTTGAAGATAAAGTGCTTCCCTTCACAAAAAAAAGAAGCCATTGCACTTATGTGTTGCAAGAGAAATAGAACTCATGCAGGTGATTGAACCAACAAAGTAATGGTGCTAGAACACATCAAGTCAATGAAATATCCTAAAATATTCTACAAACAAGTTTTCAGAATGATGAATAGCACAAATCACAACAATCTTCTAATTTATAATTCACATTTAGAATGAAAACACTTAATTTTTTTATTTCAAAGTTTAATATAAAAATTAACTTTATGAAGAAATATTTTGACATTTACTACTTTACGCATTCTTCTACCTGAGGTGTGGATACAGAATTTTTATTTAGGCATCAAAATTTTAAATCCTCTCCTAGAACTTTCACTTAGCCTGGGAATTATTCTCAGGAGTTCTTCAAATTTTTTGGGTCTGACATGGAAAGTTTTCCCAACCGGATAGCTCATGTTTATTGTTAGCCAGCAGAAACAATAATTGGGTAAGATTTTTTCATTTCCTTCTCCGTTTGATCTTTTTTCCTTTTTTTCATTCTGAAAGTTTAGGTTATCATTTATTTCTTTACGGATTGCAGTTGTCTCCTCATCGACATAGAGACACATCTTGCCAAAGCTGCGTTGGATTTAGCACATGATAGAGCATTATTAGAGGTGTTCTAACTTCACTAGAAGCATAAGCGATTTCAAATTCTGAAAACACACAGCAACAGTTTTTCATATTTGTTCTGGAAACAAGTTGTTTCTTAGAACAAATTTCAGATGTTGTGCAATGCGTTGCGTTAAAAGCTTTTGCATTGTACATACAGTTACTCTTTGGAGAATAATCCCCAAAAACTGTGTATCATATTTTGTTTTTGCCAAATAGGCCCTAACTTTTTGAAAGGTTAATTCAATTTCAGCTTGTGGCTGTCAAGAGAATTTCCATAAAGATCATCTAGATCAATGAAAGTCAAAATATTACAAAGAATTAATTGAACTAATCGTCTTTAATAATTTTAAATAATTTGAATTACAAAGAATTAATGCAAAATATCTAGTATGTAGCTCGTTCACTACTTACGTTCTTAATTATATCCTACGATTGGCAAAACCCTAGTTCAAAATTTTCTCCACCCGCTCCCTCTTTCACCACATGAATTAAACAAGAGAATACCAAAAAAACAAGCCAATCAGATATAAACACTGAAGTAGCAAACAACAGCAGATAACAATAAGCAGAGCAATAATAAGCTTTCTGCTCTGAGATTTGGGATTAATCGGGTAAAACAAAACCCTAATCTCCCAGACAAGAAACTACTCAGATGTCTTTCGCGCACAGCTGCAATCACACAACAACGTCAAATCAAAGCCAATAGAAATAGAAATCCATTAGAGTCCATCAAACTTACAATCTCTCCGTTTGATTGCCGATAAAAAAAAGGCAAAAAACAAAAACAAAACCAAAAACAGCGACCACCTTTCTTGGCTTTGCCCCGGAAACTGAAGAAATGGTAAAGGAAAGAGCCGGAGCGAGACGTTCATGCTGTTAGATTATCAGTATTTTCTAGAGAACCAAACTTGGAGGTATTTGGAAAGAAGAAAAAAGCGTGCCACTTACCGAGAATCGAGAACGAGATTAACGAAGACGCAGCGAGAGAAAGTGAGTAGAATGGAAATGAGGTGTTCACAGTTCAGTAGTTAGAAAGTCACAGAAGTATAGGTGCGGCGACACGTTCCACTGACATATAATTGACACGTTTCTTTTAACTATTAATATTATAATTATTAGGAAATTATGTTTGGGTCTGCATGGGCCTCATATTTACATAAAACCAACTTATCAAAAAATTGAGCCGAAGCATTACACCAACTAAAATTAATTTCAAATGCAAAAAAACCAAATAAATCCAACCAATCGATAAATCAAATTAAGACCGAGCCAAAATTTCGGTTCATCAATCGATTTGGTTTTTTGTTTTTTTTTTTACACAAATCTTGATTTCAATTTATAAAATATAAACACAATAATTTCAATTATTCAATCAAGAAATAAAAAATAATATTATATTAAAATTATAAAACATAATGTATATAATATATATTATAAAAACATATAGTTATATAGTAGTATATAATATAAGATGTTTTTTGGACTTATCTAATCTAGCCAAAATAAAGCATATAGGTTGTGATTTTTATGTAATTTTTTGAGAAAATAAAAATGGAGATTTCTACATTATATCGAATTGAAACATTTTTAAAATATGAAGTTTAGTTTTAATTGCATATGTAGCCTCGGACAATCCGAACCTCAACACCTAATGACATGGCATCCGACGTGGCATGGTACATTTGATTACCAAAAAAACTTGAAAATTTTATTAAAAAAAAGTTTGAACTTTCACGATTTTTGCATTAAATCCTAGACAAAAAAATTATATTTATTTTTACTATCTTAAAAACAATTATATAAATATGAAAATTAATTAAAAATAAAACATGTGAAGGAAAAAAAATTTTAAATTAAAAAATATTTATATTCTTACGCATATCAATAAAAAAGTTTCAAAAATATATATTTTGTCATAACATTGTTAAAGAAAGCCTATTGCTTTTAAATTATTCTAATATTTTTTTCAAGTCTACTAAAAAAATTTCGACATTAACATTCTTTTGTAAATTTTATTTTTCATTCAACATTGACTTTCAATTGAAAAAAAAAATTAAAATTGTCTTAGTACCGAATATTTGTCATTCAACTTTGGATCTCAAATTTCAGTACTAAAAAATAAAATATTAAATAAAAAATATTCTTTTAAATAAAATAAAATTTTAAAATTGTCTTAGTATTGAAATTTGAGATTCAAAGTTGAATGTTTTTTTCAATTGAAAGTTGAAGTTGAATGAAAAATAAAATTTTAAATTACCCAGTACTGAAAAATAAAATATTCAATACTAAAACCGATTTTAAATAAAATAAAATTTAAAATTGTCTTAAAATAACGATTGATACCGAATGTACAATGGAATATGAATTTATAGCAATTGTTGATAAATGTAGAGAAAATCTTGAATGTGTATACCACTTGTTAGAATTAATATTCAAGGTAGCCCGCGACCTGTGCCTCTAATATGCATACATTGTAGGGGTGGATCCAAGATTCCATATTTGGGGTGTCAGCATTATAATAGACTAATAATATACAAGAAAAAAAATTGCATAATTCATAAGTTATCACATCAAGGGGTGGATCCAGGATTTTACTGAAAATTTACTAAAAATTTGGGTTTCAACTAATAATTTTTTTAAAGGGCCAAAAAAAAGACTTATAAAGGTCAACTTTAAAGGGCCCCATTGTAACACATAGATCGCCCCATGATACATTATGATATTCAATCTGCTATTAATTGATAGAGCACAAAGCACATGTACAATGGTAAGTCTAAACATATTCGTCGTAGAGATAACACCATTAGACAACTACTCTCGACTAGAGTTATCTCTCTAGATTATCTTAGATCACAGGATAACGTGAGAATCATTGGCAAAGAGAAAGAGGCTAAACAGAGAATTAGTTGAAAAGTTATTGAGGGGAATGAGACTAAAGTCCATAAAGAATAAGTCAATACAGTGGATACCTAACCTAACTGACTGGAGATCCCAATATCTAAGTTCAAAAGGAACAACTAAATTGTAAAGACTTTGATTTGTTTTTATCATAGTGGGGATCTTCCCTTGTCCATTCCTATGATAAAACAGTGATGCTCATAAGAAGGTTAAACTATAATTTTAATGATCTCTATGCAATGGAAAGTCAGACAAAAGTAATATGAGTTACTCTTAATTTGGAGATCACCTATGTAAGATTAAAGTGGGTCATCTTCAAAGGAAATTGAATAGAGCACAATTCATATTAAACTCTTGCATAACCAGGTGCATATTCATTGTCAAAACGTACATAAAAGTGAGAATTGAAAATTGTTAGTAAGATTCAAGAGTGAGGTATGTTATTATCTACACAAATGATAGAATTATTTAAGGACATCGTGTCTCTTTAATTAGTTAGTAGAGTAAGCAATCTTCTCTGAGAATGTTGAAAGTGTACTTATCTCTCCCCATCGATGTTTTACTTGGGTTGTACTCTATCTCTTGTAAGGAATCGTTGACCTTGTCTTTGAGTGTCAATTTTAATCATGTGGGGAATTGTTGGAATTTTATGTTGGAAAAAGTTGTTTGAATGACATTCGTTACAACGAATGAATGTCATTCATTTTGAGGAATGAATTACATTCATTTTGAGGAACGAATGACATTCATTTTGAGAAAGGAATGGCATTCAAATGAGAGGCCTCAAGAGTTTGAAGACAAAGAGTCTTTGTTCCTCTATAAAATGAGAGGTCTTCTCCTGTTTAATAGATTTAATCCTATTCTCATTCTTAGTCTACGTGTGTGTAAAGGTTGGATCAAGTGAGTTCTGTGTCTAAGTGTTATTGGTACGATGATAGGTTCTAACATGGTTTTAGTTCACTGGAGTAGTATCAAGGAGTTGTGGTATTGCTTGTATGTCATTTTATCCTAGGAGATAGACACCGATATGATAGTTTCTGAGCACTAGAGGAGACAACGATTATGTTTTAAAGAGATTGTGACTCCTCACAAGACTCGGCTTTCAATCACCGTCAATCTTCTTGATTCCTTGTTCTTCGCTTTCCTTTTCCCTACCTCTGGTTCTTGACAATGATGTGACTTTTTTATTACAGGTATTGATTGTTTTCTAACCAAAATTCGATTGCAGTTTTAATAAGATTAAAACAGATTCCATCGAAGAGTTTGTAAAAAAATGAAAAGGAAAAATTCAGAACCAATGTGTAGGTCGGACAAGAAGAATCTTATGGAGAAGAAAACAATGAAAAAGAAATACCTTTTTCAGTTCATGAAAAAGAATTTGTGTATCTGAAAATAAAATAAAATAAAATTTATCCAATATACAAGGTTTTTTGTTTTGGAAAAAAATATATATCCTTTTTCAAAATGAAAAAAAAAAAAACGTAAAGACTATTTTTTGAAATCAAATATCCTTACATTTTGAAGGAAAAAAATTTTGGAAAACCATTGAAAGGTCGATACAAAACAAACTATGTGGTTTGTTTGTTTTTGAGAAGAAAAAAAAAGAATTTCTTATAAAAAATACAAAGATAGGTTTGAATGTGGCCATTAAAGAGACAAATGCTCTGCCACTAGGCTATATTCAATGTTTGTGTTAATTTGTTGGAATAATATTCTTATAAGAATCATGTCAATTTCCTTTGGAAAATTAGAAATTACTATGTAGAGAAGTTCTTTCTAAGAACTTTGGAGCTTAAACAAGACTGTTTGTGACCCCTCCATTTTCATGTGAACTGAATATTCTGCTTAAGGAGGCTAGTCTTGATTTGGGTTACCATATTCCACCAGTATTTCCTAGGAACACTCTATAGGGGTGTTTGCATACCATTTTAAGCATTTGACAACGCCTTTTTAGTGTAAGAAAAATGGCATCTGACTCTGACAACATGATTGTGCAGATCTACCTGGGAGACGCAAACCCATTAGCCCAGTCTTGTGGTGCCCGTGCTCTGCAGTTTTGTTTCTCCAAGAGAGAAACTTAAGAAGTTCAATGGACTCAATTTCAAACGATGACAACAAAAAAATGTTATTCTACCTGACCACTCTGAATCTTGCGAGATTCTTGTTTGAAGATGCTCTAAGCTCAAAGAAGAAAAGCGTGATATCTAAGTCATCAGAGCTATGGATGCTTGGAAACATTTTGACTGCCTGTGGAGGAATTAAGTTATGAATGAATTAGTCGATTCTTTGTACAATGTATACTCTAACAAGAAGACAACAAAGGAGCTATGAGAATCTCTAGATCAAAAATATAAAACCGAGGATGTTGGGTCCAAAAAATTCGTTGTGGGCCGATTCCTTGATTACAAAATGGTAGATTCCAAAACTATGACAAGTGAGTCCAAAACTTCAGTATCTTATATGAGATACATGCTAAGTAAAGATGGGAAGCAGGCGGGCCTCGAGCCAGTTTTGGCTACCCACTGCGGTGGTGGGCCAAAATGGAGTTAGACCACAACTATTTTTGTCGGGCCACTTGTTATCAAGCTACGACTCTAGATACACATGTGTTCACCCGGGCGAAATGGGTGACAGGCAAAATATTAAAATGCTATATATATATTTAATATTAAGCTAAAAGTCTCAAAAATGGTAAGTACACAAAGATGAAGTACATAAAATTTATAAATATAAATATGCTTTTTTAGTAAATGTAATTGAAAAAAGAAAGATAAGTAAAGTAACATAATTAAAATAAATGGTCGGACTGACCATCAACCTGAAGCAAAGTTGTGGCCTGTTAGCCCACTCCTCTTTTGTTGCCTTGAAGGTGATTAGCCTCATGTCGAACTCATATATAACATCTGCGAAGGTCTCATCTAAGCGGGTGTCCCTGCGCCATCCCACATAAAAGAGCAACCATCAACACTTTGGCAAATTTGTCTCTCATATTTTAAATAATGCACTACAATGATGTTTAAAACTGGCATTTCTTTTCCTCTATACTTTCAACATGAATGATTGACTAGTAAAATGGTCTCTCATATTTTAAATAAGCAACATGCAAGACTATAACATAACAAAATCATCATAAAAATAATCTAAGTAACCACATCTATTGAAACATTAATACAATAATGCAAACGGGGAGGTTTCCACTCAAGAAAAATCACCATTAAAATAATGATTGTATAACTAGTACGTAGAACATCATAATACAAGAAAAAGAAAAAGAAAAATGCAAGGATTGTCTACAAAAGGAAAATAACATGTAGAAACGTAATCTCTTATCTAGCCCCTTAAATTTCCACTCAAGGAGAAGGTTTCTCATTGAAACAATAAACAATTGATTCTTTGTTATTTTACAAGGCCACATTTAGTGATTATGGATAATCCATTCTTCATTAACAAATATACAATTTCAATTAGCATAAGAGGAGAAATTTGCGGGAATTTGTAGATAATACATTTTCCTGAAAACTAAAATGCTAATTTTCTACAAAAGCGAAAATGCCCAATTTTCTACAAAGCGAAAATGCCTAATTTTCTACAAAATGAAAATGCCTAATTTTCTACACAACAAAATCGATTGATAATTTACTAACAAGAAACAGCCATTATCAAGCCCATTTTATTGTTTCTTTCATTTATTGTGTAGTAATCAAACCAAAGGCCTGAAATAAGAGAAATAAACTACAAACATCATAAATGGAATGGAAGGGAGCGAGAGGAGAATCGACTGAAATAAAAAACAAAGGTGTTAATGGAAGGTAGAGAAGGAGGCGAAGATGTTAGGTGTCCTGGCATTGCGAAACGGCGTCAGTGTTGGTAAGAGCGAGAAGGGTTACGAAATTTAGGGATTAAGTTATGAATTTTTTCCTTTTTATATGTAGTCATAATTTTTTAAATAAAAAATGAAAGCTAGCTATAGACTAGCCTGACTAGAACCCTAGAGATAAAATTTGGATGCTTATTTGGGTAAGGCGATCAACCCGAGATCTATTTGAGCCTTCATTTTCTAATGACCCTCGGAATTTTTGAATTGTGCTGAACCCTAGCCCATATTCCTATCTCTAAGGCTAAGGGAATGGTGTTAAGTGAAACCTTTCAAGTAGCAGCCATCATTGAGAAACTACCTCCTACTTGGAAAGATTTCAAGGTACCTCGAGCATAAAGAGAATGAGCATGGTGATCTCAGAAATTGTCAGTCTTACATATTGAAGAAGACAACAAAGGATTAGAAAGAAGTGGCACACAGTTGGCGAGACGAGGATAACATTGAACGTGCGGCGTTCGAGATTCAAGAAATAACAACAAAGAAAATTCAATAAGTTAGGAACCAAAGGAGGGATCTCAAATAAGTAAAAATTTCAAGAAAATGCGCTATTTGTAGAGCCCAAAGAGATCCATGATCGGTACGAATTACCAAAAGAAATAAGCCTAAGGAGGCTAAAGTAGTCGATAACATTACTAAAGATGTATCTAACATTGACCTCACAACAATGGTTTATGAGGTGAACATGGTGGGATCAAATCCCAAGGAATGATGGATTGATATTGGTGTTACCTGCCATATATGCTTTGATAAGAAGATATTCTCCACCTTTGATCTAATTAAGATTGGGGAAAAGGTGTTAAATTGGAATTGACCACGAAATCAAGGGTTGAGAAAAGTGGTCTTGAATATGACTTATGAGAAGGAAATGACTCACGTGAGCATCATATGTACAGTGGTAAGAACTTGGTGTTTGGTTAACTGCTAAACAATCATGGATTTTGAATGATGTTTGAGTCAAATAAATTTGTTTCGTTTAAGAGTGGAATGTATGTCAAGAAAGGGTATATGAGCGATGGAATGTGGAAACTCAATGTAATGATTGTTATCAAGTCAAATATGAATAAAGTTAGTTCTTTTGCTTACATGCTTGAGTCATCTAATCTATGGCATGGTAGATTATGACATGTTAATTATGAAACATTATGTAAATTAATTAACTTAGATCATATACCGACATTCCAAATTGATTCAAAGCATAAGTGTGAGACTTGTGTAGAGGCAAAACTAACCAGGTCATTCTTTCAAAGCATTGAAAAACACACTAAACCTCTTGACTTATTCCATAGTGCACTATACATGTGATTTGAAATTTGTGCAAACTAGAGGTGGTAATAAATATTTCATTACATTTGTTGTGATAGCCCAGATGCGTATGTGTACCACCTACTCAAAAGTAAGGATGATGCGATCGAGGAATTTGTTCTCTATAAAACCGAAGTAATTAAAGTGTTTAGAAGTGATCGAGGTGGTGAGTATGAATCACCATTTGCTGATTTTTGTGCTCAGAATAGCATCATATATGAAACCACAACACTTTATTCGCCTCAATCCAATGGAGTAGCTGAACGAAACGAAAGAATCGCACTTTAAAAGAAATGATGAATGCAATGCTAATTAGTTCTAGTCTACCACAACACATGTGGGGAGAAGTTGTTTTAACTGCTTGCCTTTTGAATAAGGTCCCAAAAAAGAAAGTAGAAAATACTCCATATAGGCGCAAAGGGAAAGCCATCCTCACAATATGAGTGTGGGGATGTCTTGCTAAAGTGGTAGTTCCTCCACCTAAAAAGGTGAAGATAGAACCTAAGACCATTGATTGCATTTTCATTGGTTATGCACATAATAGTAGTGCTTATCGGTTTCCTTGTTCATGAGTCGAATATCCCAAATATTCACAAGAACACAATAAGGGAATCAACAAATGCATCATTCTTTGAAGATGTATTTCCATGCAAATCTAAGGAGGAGACAGGTTCATCAAAATGTAAGTTAGAGACTATTAATGAAAGTTGTCAAGATCAAAATAAAGATAATGAGGTTGAACCCAGACATAGTAAAAGAGCAAGGATAGAAAAATATTGTGGTCTAGATTTTCTAACTTAGGTGCTCGAAGGGAACCTCAAACTTATAAAGAGGCAGTAAACTCTACAGAGGGTGCATGTGGAAAAAGGCCATTAAGAGTGAAATTGATTCCATACTACAAAACCGAACTAGTGGATCTTCCACCAGGTTGTACACCTTTAAGTTCCAAATGAGTTTTCAAGAGGAAAAAGAAAGTAGATGGATCAATTGACAAGTACAAAGCAAGACTTGTGATGAAGGCTCTAAACAAGTGAAGGCCCTAGATTTTGATACATATTCTCATATGATGAAAATAATTCTATAAGGATGGTTATTGCAATTGTTGCCTTGAGAAACCTTGAAGTACATCAAATTGATGTAAAAACAACCTTTCTTAATGGAAATTTAGATGAAATCTGTTAATAACCTGAGGAGCTTTTTACTCTAGACGAAGAAAATTCTATAAAATTGAGTGAAATCATTGTATGGATTAAAACGAAGCACCAAAACAATGTTATGAGAAATTTGACAACGTTATGATGTCATAGGATTTAAAATCAATAGATGTGACAAAGTGTATCGAATCTGAGACATGTCATTGTATGTTTGTACGTAGATGACATGCTTATTGTCAGCAGTGATAATAAGATGTTCATATCTAATAAGAAAATGTTGAATTCAAGGTTTGACATGAAAGACATGGGACCTACTGATGTTATATTGGGAATAAAAATCATAAAAACAACAAATGCAGCCATTCTAAGTCAATCACATTAGGTTGATAATATCCTTAGAAAGTTTGATAAAGACAATGCTAGAATTGACATAACAACCCAGTGATGTAACTTTACATCTATCCCGATAATAAAGGAAGGTGTTTCTCAAGTAGAATACTCTAAAGTAATTAGCAGTCTAATGTACCTAATGAGTTGTACAAGACCAAACATAGCCTATTCGACTAGTAAACTGAGTAGTTATATGAGTAATCTTGGAGCCAAGCATCGGCAAGGAATTATAAAAGTACTTAAGTACTTACAATGTACTCATGATTATGGGAGTTAAGAGTACTTTGGGTTAGCTTTTCTTAATGCAAAATATAGCACAATCTAAGATTTTGATGCTAACTAAGCACTTCTTTTGATTATTTTAATATCTAACCCCCTAAATGTGTGTATTTTGTATAAATAAAGAAAATGAGACAAGAAGCAAGCAAATTGGTGAAGAAATGAGGAAGTTATGCAGTGAAGCATCCACGATCGTGACCGTAAAACAAAAGAGGAAGAATTCCTGTGTAGTAACACTTGGTGAGGTTGTGACCCTGGTTGCGATCGTAGACCCTATCTTGAGCCAACACACAGCAAGGTTGTAACACCCCGAAATATACCCTAGTCATTTTCGACACATGTTTAGAATTATTTTGTAAGCTGAATTATTTGTTTTAGCCGAGTTAAATCACGGCGAGGCAGGGGGTGCGATTTACAAGACAGAGACCGATTTTGTAATTGGTTCAAAAGGGGATTAAAAGTCATAAATTGAAGAGACTATGGGCCAAAATACAATTTGGGAACTTGGAATACAAATAGTCAAACATGGAGGGACCTTTTTGCAATTAGAGAAAGCTAATCAAAAAAATGGGTTTTATTTTGAGGGCCAAACAAGGCCTTAACAAAATCTGGATTTTAAAAGACCAAATTGGTCTCATTTGGGAGAGAACAACGTGAAGGAGAAGGGAGAAGAGAAGGGAAGAGAGGAAGAAGAAGAAGAGAAGAAGAGAGGAAGGGGATCGAAGCGAATCGAAGCCCAGAGTGTGGGAAACTACTTTGGTATGGATTTTTGTATGGATCACATGGAATTTAAGGCTTGATATGGTTAATATCTTGTCTCTCTAAATCTCGAGGTTTTGATAGAGAATGCATCATAACCTTAGATTTCTTGAAATTAAGGATTTGGTATAGCAGAAAGAACAAGATAATTAGGGGAATCCTTCCTTTGTTGTTGGATTCATGGTTAAATGAAAAATTGAGTTAGGGTTTAAAAACAGGCCTAACAAATCTTGGTAATTGGTTTGTATATGGGTGGTAACCAAGTATTAGAATGATATTAAGGAGAGATTCATGGAAAGGTTTTGAAAGAATGATAAGAATTGAAAGATGAATTGAATAAGAAAAGAGATTCCAAGGTGAATTGGAAATGGTTTTGATGTGTGTTTGAAGTGTAGAATTGATTTGAGTATCAAAAGTATGGAAAAATGTGAGAAAACACACATTCTGGGCACTTTTCGGAGACTTGTACGGTCTGGTGAACTTGTACCGGTACAATTTCTCAGTTCTAGATCATTTTTGGCCAGCAGCACGGTACAAGTTAGACGTATGCCGTCTGACCACAGTACGTTTTCAGTTTTGACTAGTTTTTATTATTTTAGCCGCCTTGCTCATTTCTTATCCGAATTGAGTGATTCAAGTGGCCATTTAAAATAGACTTCAAGGAAAACCATCCATATACAAATAGTCATCGTCAAATTCTTACTCTAGATAGCCCAAAAATTCACTCAAAGTGGGGCTATGTGTAAGCCCCATTTCTGCATCGATTGATCATAGAAAGTCGGGTTGTTTGGAATTTGAGTTAGGTACTCCCAGGGTGGGTGATTCAGTTAGGAATAGGAGCATAACACCTTAAATTTAAAGGGTACAAAGATCAGTGTCAAATATCGAGACAAGGCACTGGAAAATAAATATTTCAAACTGTCCTCGGTAAATCGGTGTAGGCTAGTTGGCATGAAAATCTTGTAAGCTTTAGGTTGTATGATCCGATTGGGGTGATTCCAAGCTACTTAGGTAAATGGGTCATTAGAAAGAATAAGTATGGAATGGACTGATTACACGTGCACATCATTAAGTACTGGAGTGTATGAGGACGATCTGTGACTTAAGAAGGTAGGGCATGCTATTAAAATAATGAGACCTCTTGACCTCCCATATAATTGTAAAACCACGCAAGACCAAATTATTAAAATGACACGGCATTCTTGTCTGAATAGTATGGTACTCACATTAAGTGCCTGCACTCCTACGTCTTTGACTAGTGCTGGTACTCTGATTAGTGCTCGGCACTCTGGCTAGTGCCCGGTGCCTCGATTAGTGCTCGGCACTCACGATTGAAATAACCGGTACTTGATTAGTGCTACGACACTCATGTTATGATTAGTGCTACGGCACTCTGTCTGATAAGTCTTCAGGCACTCTTGTGCGACTAATGCTCACGGCATTCCGTCTTTATGTAGTATCTTTGGGTACTTATTCTTTGTGTCCTACTCATTCCGTTATTCTTGGTCTAGGAAGTGAAGCGATTATATGATAAGACTCACGAATAGAATAAGAATAAAGATCTGAATGTACCTCTACGTATGCGTGGTAGTACCCTCACGGGTACTCTTGTATACGAATAAGTCCTGCCAGTACCTATGGGTACTCTTGTATCCCCGATTAAGTTCGTAGATGCCTACGGGTACTCTGCCTATGCGAGATAAGTTCTGTGGAGTACCTCTGGGCCTCTTGTATCTGAATAAGTCGTAGTACCTAAGAGGTACTCTTGTATCTAATTTAATTACCAACGGTACCTTTGGGTACTCACGTATCCCGAATAAGTTCGTTTAAGTTAAGTCACAATCTCCGATTAAGCTCTACGTAATTTTTCTGGGTACTCACGTATCTGAAAATGTGTAGTACCTACGAGGTACTCACATGTATTTAATTAAGTTACATTATGTCTACGATTTAGTTACGTAGTACACATGGGTACTCTGTCTACGAATAAGTCACGATGCGATAAGTTCAGTAGTACCTAAGGGTACTCGGAATTGTTTGACTAATCTGTGGTACTACGGGTACTCATGTATCTAATAGTCACGTATATGGTAAGTCCTGTAGTACTGGTACTCCTATATATCGTCAGTCCCTATATCTGAATAAGTCACCATGAGTACCTCTGGGTACTCACGTATCACGATAAGTTCTAGTCTGTATACGATTAAGTTAAAGTACAATGGTACTCTGTATTGGATTAAGTTAAATGCACTTATACGATTAAGTTTTGTAGTACCTATGGGTACTCTGCGCATTTCATCAAGTTACAGAGTACACAGGAAATTTGCTCTGTAATACGATTAAATTCTATGGTACCCTCTGGGTACTCCTGTAGCTTGATTAAGTTGTAGTACCTCTGGGTACTCTGTATTTGATAAAGTTACGCCCAGTACCCTTTGGTGGTACTCATTATCCCGATAACATATAAGTATAAGTTACTGTAGTACCCGAGGGTGCTCTTGTCACATTAACATAAGTATAAGTTCTGTGAGTACTTGAGGTACTCTTGTCTGATAACATAAGTATAAGTTACGTATTACCCACGGGTACTCGTATGATGAAATAAGTATATGTATGCATTTATGATCTGTAATTGCTGTGGTAATAATCCATGCGATGAAAATAATATCTGCATCGTCACGATCGACTTTGTGTGTGATACGATGAAGTTAGTTCAGGCTTGTACCTACCCGGATACCTTCGCCATGAGGATAAGATCAGTAAGATAAGTATGCTCAGTAAGACAGTATAAGTTCAGTAAGATAAGTATATGCTTCGTAAGACCAGTATAAGTTCCGTAAGATAAGTATATACTCAGTAAGACCGATTATAAGTTAGTAGATAAGTATATGCTCTTGTAAGACATGTGTAAGATGCGAAATACATGTATAAGTTACGCCAATACCTTATTATAAGATCCAAAATACATTATAAGTTCGGTAAGCCGGAGTATAAGTCCGTAAGACAAGTATATACTCGGTAAGACATGTATAAGATCTGAAATACATAATATGATTACGTAATGCATGTATAAAATCAAAAAATACATGTATGCTCAGTAATACGGGATAAGATACGAAATACGGAATAAACTCACGTAGTACAAGTAGAAGATCTGTAAGGCAAGGATGAGCTGCGCCAGTCTGAGTATAAGATCTGAAGTATAATACAGTTTTGTAGTACCTCTGGTGCCTGCATGTCGATTAGATTATGTAGTACCTACGGGTACTCCTATATTTGATCAATTTCAATAGTACCTACGGGTATCTCCGTATAAGCTTGAATAAGGATAAACTCATTAGTACCTGCGAGGTGCTCCGTATGAGTATAGGTATGTTAACTGGGACGTGTTGGGATATGATACCCAGACAAGTTGGTATCGAGGCGGACATTTGATCGAGTAGTACTTACAGGTACTCCCGTATAAGATTAAGTTAGCTAATCCGATTATGCGTTCGTAATTTACGCGATACCTACGGGTACCTCCCAGAACAAGTGTAAACTCAGTAGGACAGTATAAGGATTACGTAAACTCTGGGAGATGGAATGAATACTCAAATATCAATACGTGTTTAAGTACCTCTGTATAAGCATAGGTTACGCCCAACTCCTACGAATCGAAATAAGTATAAGCTTGAGATAGAATATACGTACATGTATCTTCGATGCAGGTATCACGAGAAATCTGAATAAGAATAAAGATCGACTGCTTTATGGTAAGCAAGACCCGGATAAGAATAAGTTTGTCATGAGTATAAGATCCAAGGATAAGTACACCATAAGTGTAATTCTGAGTAAGGATAAGATTTGTTATAAGTATAAGTTCGGTATCGTTTTATGGGAATGCGAGATAGCATAAATATGGATCTTATGGGAGGCATCAAGCGTTACATTAAAAGTCGCGAGAATGCAGTGACAGAATTATTTTGACACCACGGGCGGAACTGAGCCTGAAATCAGAGAAAATCATGAGTTATGTAAAAGAGATGGAGTGGATGTCTTGCCATTGTATATGTCTAAGTTTGCTTTCGATTATGATCTGATACGTATATATTGGATTATATGAATTAAATTGATTTTGATATAATTTACATTATAAGTTTATTATGATTCGAATTACAAATGTTTGTGCGTGGTATAAGTTATAAGATATGTTTCCACTAGCGTAAAGCTTAGCAGTTTAATCCGTGTAGGTACGGGAGAAAGCGTCGGCAAACATCCGCATACAGTTAGGCCAACACACTTGTAAGGGTTCCTTTACATGCCAGGTTCCATGCTCGATTTATGTCATGAAAGTATAGTTTTGTATTTGTAAATGGGACTCAGGTTATATGTATATAATATTTGGATTATGTTATAAGATGTGAATATTACCCACGGAATACAAGTTTGGTTTAAAAAAAAAAATCGGGTAGAGTCCTAGTATTTGGTCTCGGCGTCCGGAATCGGGCGTGAGTGCGACGAGTCATGGTCGTAGCCTCTTGATAGCGCAGCTGTGAATTCCATTTCTCAGTGAGGGTCATGACTGCAAGCCATTTATAGTCGCGACCATGTGACGTTCCAACCCATAATATTTCCATTTTGGGCCCATTTTAGCCCAGTTTTCAAGATGTATATATTTAGAAGGATCTTTTATGATTAGGGTTGGAACATTCGTAGAGAGAGGCTCTCTTTTAGGGTTCTTTTCCACTCTTGAAAGTTTTGTTCCATTTTAGGTTTAGTTTTTTAGTTTGAGTAGATTTAGTTTTGTTTTAAGAGCGTTTTTTCTTGTAATTGAAGATTGTTGAGAAATACAACCTTGTAGATTGGGGATTTTAGCTTGGAGTTCAGAATTGCAACTATTCAAACGTATAGCTCTGTTTTGTATCTCTATTCCTTCTATTTCTTCAATTTCTGCAGCTTCATGTTTATTATTGATATGAATTTGTGGATCTTGATAGCTAAAATGTTAGGCTAAGTTTTATACAGGGTTGGTTATCATTTGTGATGTTTATTTTTGTCTAATCTTTGTTTGGTTGATTGAGATATGCTTGATTTGTTGTGTTTGGTGTTAGATCTTTGAAATATTGAGGTTTTGGTTAATTATGTTATGTTGAGAGTTAGGTCTTCGATCCTTTTACTAGAGTATCCTTTGTGATGCTTGGATTACACCCTAAAATCTAGTCACGACTCTCTTAAGGTGTGAGTTAATTAATTAGAATACTAATTAACCTAGTTAAAGAGACCTAGGGAATTAGAAAAGTCTAGTACTAAGTGGATTTCACTAGGAGGGGACATCAACCCATTAAGTGCGGATTACATGTATGTAATTGTGACTAATCCAAGCTTAGTTTGGGTAGCTCTATTGTAAGAACATAACAGTGACCAATAGAGCTCCCTAGGAAAAATGTCGTTGAAAAGTATTGTACTATCAAACTAGAAGGACGTAACTGTGAATAGGTGCATAGTACAAGAAAATACAAGGGGGGACATGAAAGTGGGATCCTTGTACCAATTTCTAGGATCAAATCCGGTATAAATCAATCCCAGCCCACACCATATTTTGATAAATTGTGTCAAACATCATGACGATGGCAACTCTCGATTCTCTGAGTCTCTTTTTGAGTGTCTTAGTTACTTGTTCAAGTTCTCATAAGACTTTAGTTGTTTTGCTTTAATTTAGTTTTTATGTTAGATAATCCATGATTCAAATCATTAACGTCTTTGAATGGTGAATGTCAGTAGACCAGGAAATTTTCGATCCTACTTTCAAATCAATCTTCCCTATGGGTTCAATATCTTGGGTTTTTAATTTGAAAGCCCTATATTACTTGTGGTCTGTGCACTTGTGGGTTTAGGTTGATTTTTACCTTATATAACACGAAAACAACCTAACAAGTTTTTGGCTCCATTGTCGGGGATGCACGATTTAAGTGGAATGGATTGATATTTTGGCAAAAGAAACATTTGCTAATTTGAGCACAATATCTTTTTTGTCAATGAATTCTATTTCATTTCTTTTATTGTCATTTTTAGTTTTATTTTGTATTTAGTATGTTTACTTTGTTTTCTAGTGTGTTCAGTGATTTTAGGTACCCAATTTTATGCCTAGTGATGAGTCTAGCTCATATTTTTTAATCCACTTTTCTAGCATCATTAAGTTTATAATTCATTTTAATCTTTGAATTATGGAATATTAACCAACTTTTTTGTTTGTAGGTTTTATGAAAATGAGAGAGATTTGCGGTAGAAAAAGCGAGAAAAATTAAGCGAAATGACAAACTATATCGCGACATAGTATCAAAATGTTGCGACATAATTCCAATATAACCAGTAGAAGTATGTTGCAACAAGAATCAAGCTAAGCACAAGCCATAAATGAGGACTGTCGCGACACAATTTGAGATAGACTAACTAATTTCTATCGCGACAATGGATTTTTATGTCGCAACATAGCTGAAGAAGTTCAAGAAGAAGAATGTCACGATATTCCAAACTATGTCGCGACATTGATCAAGCAAATGGCAGTGGAATTATGTCGCGACATTTCGAATCTTTTGTTGCGAAAAAAATAACTAAAGATATTCGATGAACTCTATGCGACAAAAACGGCTGTCGTGACGAAAATAGCGAAACAATGGAACAACTTAAGACCAAAGTTAATAAGACGAAGAGAGCCCCTATGTTGCGGCGGACATTTCGCGCCTCCAAGCCAGGAATCAAGGCAAAATTTTATCGCTCGCCTTGAAGAAAACTATCGCGATGCAGCATTCAAGCGAGAATGGGAAACGAAGACTTTGTCGCGACAAAGAAGCTTTATATCACGACAAACACAACATGAGGTTGAGGTGAATTCTGTCGCGACAAAGACAAATATTGTCATGACAAAAGTTGAGAAAATTACAAAAAGAATGTTGCGACACAAAAACTCATGTTGCAGCGAATATGGCGAAGGTAAGGTCTACATTGCGTGAAGGAAGATTATGTCGCAATAATACAAAAATTACGAGGAGTAAGAGATTTTACATCAAAGGCAGAGAAGTTTTCTATTGCGATAGAAAATGGAAGATAAGTGAAGAAGCCCGAGCGAGTTTGTCACGACAAAGGGATTCAATGTTGCAGCAAAAGTTCAGCTGGCGACAAGGAGTAAAAGAAGACTGCGTCGCGATACAAAGGATCGGTCTCGATGTCTGAAACCTTGACTTTGTTCAGAGCTGACAAATCCATGCTCTTTTGGGAGAAACTTTGTTGCTGACGAACAACGATATCGTGACGCCAAAGCGGATAACATCAAGCGAGTATGTTGCGAATGAGAAGTCAAATTATCAATCGCGACGGAATCAAAGAAAATAACATAAATGTAGCATGACGTAGGCCGTAGTGAGAGCTAGGTGACAAAGATAAGAACCATGTCGTGTGGAGACTTTCTTGTGGCGACAAAAAACATTAATTTAGGCTAAAAGTTTTGCAGGATCATCGAATTTTTGCCTTGAAGTCACGACCAAATCATTGAAAATCTATATAAAGCGCATCTAGAAGACGCTGTGCGCATCTTAGCAATCCAGGGACCTTTGGGTAGTTGTAGACTCTTTGTATATTAATTTTCTTTTATTTTTATTTTTATCTTATCTTTTATGTCCTTTTTAGTAGATCTTGATTTAGCGTAGTTTTTAGTTAGTTTTATGTTTAATTTCTGGAGTTGAGTAATGAATTGATGTGCAACTTCAAGTTGGGATCTTTTTTAATATTTTCTCTTTCAGTACAGTTCTATTTTAAATGGATCTTGGAAAATTTATGGAATTCATTTATTTCATCTCGTTTACAATTTCAGTGAATTTTCTTTATTAGTTAGTCACTGATATGTGTGAACCAGTTTTGGAATATTAAGCTCCCTCTAGGAATGGGTCGATGGTGATTGTTATTTTTCTGCACAAAATGGAAGAACGCCTTAGTTAGAAATCTTGAATTTATTTGATTGGTATTATTCTTGAACTTAACAGTTCCAAGTGCTAGTATCGTTTACGAACAAGAAGCGTATCTTGCTCGATTTCCAAGGAGCCCTCGTGACACGGAGATGGAGAATCCCGAGGGTATGGAGCAGTTCTTTATGGGTATGGTAGACTAATACTTTGGAACTAATGAACTATGAAAGATTACTCAGATAGATCACTAACTTACTCATTGTGTGAGGTTAGTTGGAGGAAATATCAGTTTAATTGCTCAGAGGTTTCTCCTTTTTCTGATGAAATGATTCTGATCTTGTGTTAGCATAAATCCTATTGAAAGGATGTAAGGAGAATTTCATCGGCATTGAATGAGTGCCATTTAAATTGGAGAAGACTTGCGATACCACGTACATGGGGTAAATTCTTAGTCCTAAGATTTGTAGGTATGAAGTATTGAAAATGAAAAATACCAAATCTTAGAAGAAGGATTTATCTTACAAGTAGCGATTAGATACATGAATCATAAATGAACATGAATCTCTAATTAGTGGTATGGTTAGGGAAGAAATCTAAAGCGTACCCTGATACATCTGACAAATTGACTCAACTAATGGCTTAGCTATGACTCGAAATAGTCTGCGAAGCTAGAATCATTCATCAATCTATTTCCCAGTGTGATCTCACTCTGTGAATTCTCAAAATCCACTTTATTAAATTCTTTATGTATACTAGGTAAATTACTTTAAATTATTTTATTAATTACTCTCATCATTTTGACATTGGATTGATAGTAAGGATCTTGAGTAGTTTGGGTAGTTAGTCTTTTGATTTATCATCAATCCTCGTAGAACGATATACGGACTTAAAAATCCAATTTTGTGGTGTATGACCTATGCACTTCTGATGATTTAGACCCAAACTCAATTTTAAATAGATTCATTTTACAAAAAAGAACAAACACGTATTCTACACAAAAATTAGTCGAGACAAGTTTTGGTGTCGTAACTAAGGGACTTTAGTTAGTATTTGGTAAATGTGTCCAATTACTTGGTTTAAGTGAGTGCATCTGAAAATTTGGGTGACAAGTTTTTGACGAGTAATTAATCGAGAGATTGATTGATGGTTAAGTGTATTCTAACTAAAGAGAATTACTAATTTTGACATTTTCTTTATTTCATCATAATAAAAAAAATATATATATATATATATATATATATATATATATATATATATATATATATATATATATATATATATATATATAATAATAATAATAATAAAATCACAAAAATAGTTTAATAGCAGTAGCTGAGTAAGCTGCTGAAAATCTTTTATGAAGCTTAAACGGATATAATTGTTTCCCACATATTTAATTAGATCTCCGTGTGTTTTTATTTCAGGAAGATTTTAAATGCCTGAGAAAGAACCAGGAAGCATATCTATTTGCATTTGGATAGAAAATTGAAGAACTTGAGGAATCTGAGGAAAGTTACAAGTGCTGAATCTACAAGTATGACAAATCAAAGGGAAAGATTACAACCTATTCCAAAAGAAGCAGAAACGGGTAGACCTCTAAGGCAAATGACTATAGAGGACTTGTGGAGGCATGTTATTGAATGAGTACTACTGTATGAGACAACACATATAGAGCCAGCAATTTTAACCTCGAAATGACTCTTATCTGATGGTATAAATGACCTTGAGTTCTTGATCATCAGTGAGAACCGACAAACATATGGGAAGATTTATGAGAATGGCTAACATAGTCAAGTTTGGATAAGACCCCAGATCAGTAGTTAGAACATGACTCTTTCCTTTTCCTTTGAAAGATGCTGCTTGACTTGGTTTTGAATCAACTGCTGTTGGATCGACAAATTAGGAGAAAAGAATTGAGGTGGAGGCCTATATGAATGATTTTCCTCGGCCTTAACTTATGAAAATAGAGGTGAATCATAGTTTTCAAACAAGGAGAGAATGAAAGTCTCTACAATGCATGGGAGAGATACAAGAGAGTACTAAAAAGATGCCTTATGCATGGAATAGATCTGACCACTCAGATGGACATTTTTTACCATTCCATGAATTATACCTCAAAGGGCATAATTGATGTAGCCTGCTGTAGGGCTTTCAAAAGAAAAAGTGTTGAGGAGATGAGAGCGGCGATTGAAGACCTTGCGAATCGACTCGAAGCTTTCATCACGAAGCTTTGGGAACAACGGGGCGAAAATTAGTGTAATTGAGCTTAATAAAGTGGTGCCATGACAAAGTTGGATGCATTAATGAACAAAGCTTAGAAGCGGTGAGAGAAGAATGCACCTTTACTTGAAGTGGGGGTGATAAATAAGGAGAGAAAAGAAATAGTGTTAAGGGAGGGACCCGACCCTTCAGGGGTTCCTACCAAGTTGAAGGCCTGATACCTTAATGCCAATAGGAGCTATACTTTTAAGCCCAACCTAAACTTACCCACTCACTACACACCAGCACTTAGGAACAATGAGAATTTCTCATATGAAGGAGAACACTGACAAGTTCAAAAGAGATCTAAGACGAGAATATGTTGCAATATCATGCCTCACCTCGATTCCAACAAAAACAGCAGCAACAACAAGCATGAGTAGAAAATCGGGAGGCGAAGGAGATCTAATTCCTTTGAGACCAGATATGCTTGCTTTCATAGGGAAAATAAGAACGCTAAACATACATGAGCATAGGTTTCTTGTTCAGTAGCATTCGAGCAAACACGACTGTGTTGAGGCCAATACCAGCGCTTCTTTGAAGAATCGGAGACTCATGTAGAGGCATTTGGCCACTATGTACAAAGTAGTCCAAGGATGCATTCCCGAGTGACCTGAGGAAGAATCAGAAGGATTGTATGATAAGGCCAAGTAGCGAAGAAGCGGAAAGAGAATAAATGAGAAGAGGAAACTAAGGAAGAGAAACATGCGAGAAGTTGGAGAGAATTGAAGCAAAGCAGTTCGAGGAGTTCTTTGAAGAAGATAGAGAGCAATAATGCGTGAAGCTGACAAGTTGAAAAAGGAAATCTAGGAAGAAGGAAGGATTAAGCTTGTCTGATCACCGAGTTCCATTCCTGAGAGGCGATGAAGCGATGTAGCACCTTTAGGTCCGACCCGGTCCAGCGGATCGAGTAGTTAGGATGCTCGTTTAATTCTTTTTATTTACTTTTGCTTTATTTGTTTTCTTTTCAAAGTGTCAGCGACCGAATCCACAGCTTGACGAATGGCGGATCGATTCGGGCAGTTTATACGACGTTTTCATTATCTTATAAAACATTTATTTATGTCATTTCATTTTAGAGTTTTCAATTACGCTAAAGCATTTCAAATGGTAGGCCCAAAGCATTTACTCTTATACAATTTCATTTACAAAATGACGTATCATGCCTTTACAAAATGATATACAAAACAATGGTTTAGAGTTTAACTCTTTTGTTCACAAAATGTCATATGTTAAAAAAGAAATTATATGCGTATGATGAGGTATATACTTATACGCCGCAAATTTCTCTATGATTATGCGCTTCTTGATCTTGCCTTCTTTCATGTTTACTCGAAACCTGCGCATAGATAAAAACTACACGCTAAGCATTTTCATGCTTAGTGGTTCTATACAATTCTATTCCAATTTTCAATTTAACATGACATGCATTTATCATAAAACCATGCCTTTTATATCAAACTAAATTCATGCTTATTCACTTTCACATGCTTTCACTTTACAAATCATTGATTATATTAAAATATGCATTTTCACATGTTTTCAATTTACTTAAATCAAATCATGAGATTGAACATCTCTCTAAGGATGTATTTAGTTTACAAATCATTACACTCATCAAAGTTGTTATTTCACTTTGTCTATGCAATTCACATTCATAGCGGATTAGTTCGGTGAATCTCGTCCCTTTCACATCGTGGTAATGTGCTTACATTTAGCAATTTTGGTCTCCCATCATGATGGATCACCGTTGAACCATCCAGTAGTGTTCGTTTAAAAATGTCATCACTTCATCATGACAGATATCGATTGGTGCATCTGCCCAGTGTTCATTTAAAAAAATGTCCTCGCCATCATGGCCGGTCTTAGATTAGTTATCGTAAAGTAGGACATTTTAACAATGCCACATCTACCATCGCGGATCTTGGAATTGGTGCATCGCCCGTATTGTGGGTTGATATATCGATTCGATTCAAGATGTCGAAATTGACCAATTCATTTACCTTCGATTAATCACTCACATGCGATTAATTATCGAGACATTTCAAATATCACATTTTCAAATCCATATGCACTTTAGTAATATCATTTCAAAGATATACTCATTCCATATAATCATTTCGGATCTATTTGGTACTATACCAAAACACTTGAAATAAGGATAGAGGGTCAGTGAACAAACCGAAGCTGTCGACTCTCGTTTCCTTCCCTTCGATTTCGGTCCTAGGTTAGGTGATCCTCACCCGTCTCTAGTTAATAACAATTATGCCACTCTTAGTGGATAAACAATTATTATACATTTTTTTAGTGAATGAATTTATCTTCGTTAATGGTTTTAGGTTAAGACAGTGCCCGAGACTAAACTCATCGAAGCGAAGCGAGCTGCAATGTGTAGTCTGATACGTTTTTCATTTAGTTTATCACTTATTAGAACCCCATTAATCATTTATTAGGGTCTGAGAAGTGTCGGTGTACAAATACGAGGTGTTCGAAACAAAATCAAAATTTTCTCGTTGTGAGCAGGTGTCTACCAGCGGCATAGCAAAGCTACATCGTGGCTTACGAGGGGATGCGATTTTGGCACCTCGGCCTCGCCAGTGTGGGGGCATCCCTTTGTGGCGTAGGTCACGCCGCGGCGTGGGTTCCCTACGCTACGGCATAGGAGCCCGATGTGCCTAGATTTTTTTCTTTGCTCTTTTGCCATTTTTCTCCAAAAATCCCCAAAATCTCAAAACAAAACATGGGGATCACTCCCAATAACATCCTAATATCATCCTAAACCAACCATGAGCAAAACCCATGGATGGATTAGGGTTTTTCTAACCCAAACATCAAATACAATTTTCTAGGGTTTATGTCATACCTTAAAATCTCTTGTCCTTTGAAGCGCTTGCTTTCTTCTTCAACAATCTTGCAAGGTCTTGCACAAACATGGAGAGATTCACACCAACTTCCAACTATTTCCAAAACCCTAGCTTTTTCTCCTTTTCCACTCTCAAAAACGTTTTTGCTCAAATGAGCATTCTTAGACCAAATGTGGTCTAATATCACTTATCCTTCTCAAGGCCATGTTTGGCACATCAAAAACCCATTTTTGGATTTAAGTTGCATAATTTTACCTTATAACATATATCACTTCTGTTGCATGAAACACATAAACATTTTCTCAAATGACCCTTAGGTCCTCATTTTACATTTTTCCATTTTTGCCCTTTTTACACTTGGGTTATTTCCGGGTTCAATCAATTTCTCATTTTAGCATATAACAATTTAACAATTTATCCTTTTTCTCGGAAAAACCCAAGTTTTGCTCAATTTATACCCGGAATATATAATAAAATTATTATAAAAAATCTAGGGTATTTTTGGGGCGTTACAGGCAAAGCTTGAAGAGCAATTCTCTAGATTCTTGAACATGTTCAAGAAGATAGAGATCAATATCCCTCTTTTACGAGGGCTTTGACTCAAATGCCTCACTATCTGAAATTCATGAAGGATATATATTGAGAAGCGAAAGAGTAAATTCTTGAAAAGGGAGTAGTAAGCAGTACATGACTTTGTAGTGCGGTTATCGAGATCTTTACGGTGGAGAAAATGCGCGGGATCAGACGGCTTCGGCTATACCTTGAAGAATTGGGATTTCTTATATGGGAAAAGCACTATGATTTTAGACTGACATCCCGACCAGTGCCTTTATTTTAATAGTTCAAAGACTCAATTTGGGAGTTGCTCTCCACGGCCACGTGACCTGTGATGGACATAACTGGCTAAACACAGGGCATTCTTGAAGATGTGTTGATGAAGTGGAAAGTTCATTTTCCTAGTAGACTTTGTAGTTATTGATATAGAAGAAGACAAACAAGTCCCGCAAGTGTTAGGAAGGCCTTTCTTAGCAACATGGCTTGGCTAACTTGATCGATGTGAAGAAAGGAATGACTCGGGGTTGGAAATGAAAGTGGATTAATTGATCTCGATCATAGTTTGAAGCAAAGCAGAACTTATTAATGATAGTGTGGGATTGTAGATATAAATGTAAGACAGGAAATTCGATTTACGGAAAAATGGAGCAAAATCATTAATTTCGGTCAAAAATTCAAAATTTATTCTCTAGATCTCGGATGATGAAATGGATTCCAGCGGTGGAGATAAATGCGAAAATATCTATTGCTTAGCGTCGAATTTCGTCGAATTCTGAGACAGTCGGAGTTGGCACGTTTTTCGAGGCATCGCGTTTAAACGATATTTGATGTGACAAAAATCACATATAACATGTACTCATGTGCCATAAGTGACATGAGTAGAGAAATGATGGAAATGGACGGCCGAGATAGTGCCGAGTGTCGAAACTGGGAAAAGAAGGGACGTAAATGTCATTTTTTGGAATGTTAATGATAATAAAACAAAATAGCCAATAGTGCATCATCTTCTCCATTAATTTGAACCAAAACGTGGGGAGGGAGGCAGTGGCTATGGGTTGTGTTTAGAGAGAAGGACCTCCTTATATACAGATTATCGGGCGATCCGTGGAGTCGGCTGATCGTCGGAGACCAGAAGGGGCGCTCTACAGCGGGAGGGAAGCCTACTGCGAGTGGGCCTTTGGTTGAGGAGTTTTGACAAATATACGAGAGGTAGGGGATTTATCCTACTTGGGTTTTACACTCTATTTAAGTGTTTTATAATGTTGGGTTGGTTTGAGGAGCCGTGAGGCGGGTTGATGTCCCTGAAACATGGAATAGGGTGTGGAAATTTTTTTAGACATTTTTGGTCGGTCACATTATTTGTTGGGGACTGATTTGGGTGTTTATATGATGGTATGGAATAAATTATGCTTTGGTGTGTATAAGGCCGGAAATGGCGGGTGAGGTCGGAGTTCCACAAGTGAGCCAGGCAATTGAGTGATTTTAAAGAATAGTAACCAAGGGTTTCACTATTCAGAGAATAGTGTTCAAAATAATGTTTTGTGAAATAATGTGTTTGGTCGAGTGATTCAAGTTGGGTTATTAGGTGTTTGATCGTGCCCAAGTGAGCTAATTTTTGGAGTATGGAAATGTGAAATTACATAACATGTTTGTGTGATTTAAATTATGTGAATATATGCATGATTATATATTTGCATGTGTTATTGGCCCAGAAATGGAATTGGTATCATGCATTCATATGCAGGGCACCCTAGGGCGATGGAGTGAGTGCATGAGGTAATTCTTGAGAGAATGGTCGGAGGGTTGATACAAAATAATGAATATATCGGAGGTAGTCAGGAATAAAAATATCAATGCATTGGGTATTGGTGTCCCATGATGATCCATATAAAATATCGATCGTCGGAGTGTTGATTGATATACATCGGAGAGTAGTCCACTAAATATAACATGGAGTCGTTTTACTTTATATCGAAGGTTGTCCGTAAATAAAAACAAATAACTTTGTTTGAAGTGAACTTTCTCATACATGAAAGCAGGGTGTGAAGTCGATGAGGACTCGGGGGTATGGAGTTGATCATGTAGACATTCAAGTAGGATTATGTATTTGCTTGAATGTGTGTTTATTTGGGCATTGCATATGCACTTGGGTGGAGTAGCCCGTTTAGGGTGATTCCACTGCGACGGTAACTACCGCCTGTCGGATATTATTTTCAGGTACGGGACGCCTGAGGAAGCGACTCATCTAGAGACCCCGTTTTAGAAGAAAGCGGGATTGTGGCTTGGCGTTTTAGTTATTATTATATATATTATAATGTTACATTTAATATGTTGTATAAAAGAGAAATTATTAACTCTTTTAAAACTATTGGATATAGTTGATATGTTTATGAGTATGGTTTTATGGGCCAAGTGGCCATTTTACTCATGTCACGGATTATATTGGATAGATTTAATATATATGTTGTGAGAGTATAAATAGGGGCTGAAGATATTTACTACACATATGGTTGTATAAGAGACCTGCGTGGTCATTGATGTTGATTGGACGGGTTATATCTGAGGTTTGTATTTGGGTAGAGCTCTCAGGTACAAAGGAGACTGCCTTTCGATTTCGTGAAAAAATGTCGAGATTACCCAGGCATTCCACGAGAAGTGACCGCGGGTTGTGGTGGTCAGCGGACTAGGTTTTGGGCGTCCTGATAAAAATTCCCATCGTTTAAGATTGATAAATGATTGTAATTTTTAGAGTTCAATGAATGAGAATGAGATGAATTCTAGTATCTTGAGCTGCGAAGTTGAATTACGAACTCGATTTTAAATTAAAAGAGCGATGTCGATGTGAAGAGTAGAACAGAAAAATCCAGCAATTATGAAGAGAAAGCTATTGAAGTAAACGTAAGCTCAGAGGGTTTGATTTTAAAAGAATTGCATGAACATTTGAAGTATGCCTTTTGCAACCCGAAAGCTTGACAAAGCCAGGTCATCATTTCAAGGATTGGAGGCTTGAGGAAAGAACAAAAAAAGCTGGAGATTCTCGAGAGAAAATCTGAGAAACGATAGCTTGGTCTATAGATGATCTGAAAGGAATCAGTCATTCTCTCTGTATGCATAAGATCCTTTTAGAGGAGAATGCTAAAACATCTATAGAAAAGAAGTAGTTAGAAAAGAAGTACTGAAATGGCTAAATGCAGGCTTCATATATGCAATCTCAGACATCCCTTGGGTGAGCCCAATTCATGTGGTTCCCAAGAAGGGTGGATTCAGCACATGTCGGAAATGAAAGAATGAATTGATTTCTGAAGCGTGACATGTTGGAGAGTGTGTATAGACTACAGAAAACTAAACACTACTACTAGAAATGACAAATCCTCTACCTTTCATTGACGAATCTTAGACTGAGTTAAGTAGGGCACTCCCATTCTTGTTTTCTTAATGAATATTCTGGTTTTAACGATTCTTTATAACCACTAGAGGATCGGGGAGAAAACTACATTTACATGTCCTTATGGCACCTTTGGCACCAGAAGGATGTGCCTTTTGGATTATGTGTCTCTGCCACCTTTCAAGGTGTATGGCGTCTATGTTTTCGATTTGGTGGAGGAGGAACATGGAAATCTTCATGGATGACTACTCGGGTTATGGATCAGTTTGAGAATTGTTTGGATAATTTGGAAATATTGCTTGAAGTGTCGAGGCAGAATCTAACTAGAGTGGGAAAAATACCATTTCATGGTAACAGAGGGTATTGTCTTGGGACATAAGATTTCTGCAGTTGGATTGGAAGTAGACCAAGGAAAAGTTGCTATCATAAAAACTCTCTTACCACCTACAACAGTAAAGGGGATAAGAAGTTTCCTAGGACATGCTGGTTTTTACAGAAGATTCATAAAAAGACTTCTCAAAAATCTCTAAACCATTATGTAGACTGCTGGAAAAAGATGTAAAATTTAATTTTGATTAATCATGCAAATTTGCATTTGATGAAATTAAATCCAAATTAGTTATAGCACCCATCATGGTGATACTTGATTGGAACAATGAATTTGAAATTATGTGTGATGCTAGTGATTTTGCAATGGGAGTTGTATTGGGACTAAGAACTAAAAAGATATTCAAGACCATATACTATGCTAGAAAAACCTTCAATGAGGCATAAGAAAACTACTCTACCATAGAAAAGGAGATGCTAGCAATGGTGTTTCAACGTAGAAAAATTCAGAGCCTTACATAGCCAGGGTCGTGTTAAAATACACCTTGATTATCTTTGCAGATTAGATATCGATGGCAAAAGAAGATGGCAAGCGAGAGTGATCAAATGGGTATTATTACTACAAGAGTTTGATATGGAAATCGAGGCAAAGGTAATAACTTGATGTGATAGCTGATGCTTGTCTAGATTGGAAAGAATTTGCGAAAGGAAAAGAGGCGAAATAGCGAGAGAATTTCATGATGAGCAATTGTTTTTGTTATCAGTCCAAATACCCTGGTATGCTAATATTGTGAATTACTTAGCTTGTAATGCCCCAAAAATACCCTAAAATTTTTATAATAATTTTATTATATATTAAAATTTATAAGTGAGTCAAACTTAGGTTTGGGGAGAGAAGCGATAATTTGTGAAATGTGAAATGAATATGTGACCATATGATTAAATATTATATGCTAAAATGAGAAAGTGATTAAACTCATAAATAAACCCAAGTGTAAAAAGGGCAAATTTGGAATTGGTAAAATGAGAGACTGGGAGTCGAGAATAGAATAAAAGCTTAAATACTAAAAGTGAATTAAATGATAAGAAATTGATAAGAAGACAAGAGAAAAATAGAAATGGAATTTGTTAGTGTTGTTAGCCAAATGTAGCCACACTTAAAATGGGAAATAAGACCAAATGTGGTCTTAGAAAGCACATTTATTGCATTTTAATTAAAACGTTTTTGAGAGAGAGAGGGAGAAAAATTTAGGGTTTGGAGGAGAAGAGGTTGTTGTGTAAAATCCTTCCATTTGTTTAAGATCTTTTAAGAAGGAAGAAGGAAAAAAGGCTAGGGCTTCAAGTCTGTGAGAAGGGATTTAAGGTAAGAACCAAACCCTAGAATTTCTTTGAAGATGTTTGGGTTGGAAAAACTCTAAACCATCCATAGGTTCTACTTGTGGTTGGTTTAAGATGATATTAGGATGTTATTGGGAGTGATTCCCATGTTTTGTTTTGGGATTTGGGGATTTTGGAGAAAATGCGCAAAAGGCCCCAAATCTGGGCGTGCTCCGGGCTCCTCGTCGCAGCATAGGGAACCAGTGCAGCGGCGTGATATCGCAAAGGCATGGGATACCTGCCATTTCTGGCTAGGAGTGCGAAATGGCACCCCTGGTGCATACGGCGTAGCATTGCAGCGTCGCGGTGTAGCTGCGATCATAGAGCATTTTGGATTTTTGTTCAGGAGCACACCGTATTCGTACCAATAGTTTAAAGACCACTAATAAATGATTAAAGGGGTTGAATAAGGATAAAACTAAATAAAAGCGTATCGTACCTCGTAAAAACCGGTGAAGTGGAGTTCGTTTTTAGGCACACTCAGATGTCTTAACTCAAGCGGATTAACGAAGATTAATTGTCATTCACTAAAAATGTATAATAATTGTTTATCCACTAAGAGTGGCATAATTGTTATTGACTAGGGACAAGTGAGGATCACCTAACCTAGGGCCAGAGATCGAAGAGGAAAGCGAAGAAATGAGCCGCCGGTTGGATTCTTCGGACCTCTATTCTGATTCAAGTATTGTTAGTTCTTTGTTCACCATAATTATATTCATATTTCAAGTGTTTTGGTAGTTTACCAAATAAATCTGAAATGATTATATGGAATGAGTATATATTTGAAATGATATTACGAAAGTTCATATGGATTTGAAAATGTGATATTTGAAATGGTTGACAATTAATTGCATGTGAGTGATTAATTGAATTATGAATTGGTCGATTATGACATTTGAGATAATCGATATCTGAATGGACCAACATGGCAAGATGCACCAATCGGCATTAGATCACAATTAAACCGAAGGTGTGCAATGTCCGCATGGTGGGATGGACCCCGGTCTTTATCTGTCATGATGGTGTATGGCATTGTTAAAATGTCACGGCGGGATGCACCATCGGCATCCGTTATGATGGCGTATGGCATTTTAAATGACCACATGTGGGATACACCAATCGACGTGATACGTCATGATGGAGACAGTGGCAATGTTCAGCACATTCTGGGAATAACAAAAGGATGGGATTCACGAGCGAACCAAAAAGATGTAAATGTGAATTGTATAGACAAAGTGAAATAAAACTTTGATGAGTGAAAATAAAGTTGTAAACTAAACACATCTTTAGAGTGTATGTTTGAATCTCATAGATGAGTGTTGAATGATTTGTTGCCTATGAAAAGGCATATTTATAAATGATCAATGAACCGTAAATTGATAGTATGTGAAAATGAATAAACATGAGTTTTTTTTTACATTGATCATGAATGAAGTAAAAAGTATGGTTTAATATAAAACCATGTCTTATATTAAACTTAATTTGAGAATATAACCGTATAGAACCATTAAGCATGAAAATGCTTAGCGTGTAGTTTTTATCTATCTTGTGAGAGATCGGAGTAAACAGAAAGAAAGTAGGAAACGAAGCGCGGGTCGGAGAGAGTTGCGGTGTATAAGTATTTACCCCGTCATATGCATACCATCCTTTTTGAACTTGTGACATTTTGTGAACAAAAGAGTTAATCTCCGAACTATTGTTTTGTATATCATTTTGTGAAGGCATGGTACGCCATTTTATATTATATTATATAAAAGTAAAACAATTTTATGGGCACACCATTTGAAGTAGCTAGCGTTTTTGAAACTCACAAAAGAAATGACATAAATAAAATGTTTTGATAAGATAAATGAAAGCGGTCGAGGAGTGGCAGGGCTCCGTTCGAATCCGCCATTCGAATTACAGTCGAGAATTAAGTCATAACACTTTGAAAAAAACAAATAAATAAAAAGAAATTAGCGAGTATCCGGCAAGTTCGAATCGCGATCGGTTCGAGACTAGAAAGGGGTGCTACACATAACTATGGAGTTGTAACCTTTAAGTTCATTCTACCCGTGAGAAGAAAATTGAGAATGATGGTAAGATTTTATATTTGGGATGACCTTACTTTTAGAAGAGGAACGGTCTGATCATAAGAAGATGTGTTCCAGAAACATAGCAAGGTGGTATTATGGAGCAATGTCATGCATCACCATATGGAGGACACTTTGCAAGAGACAGAACATCTAAGAAAATTCTTCAATCAGGTTTTTATTTGCCTATCCTATTCAAAGACTATTTTGAATGGGTAAAACATTGTGATAATTGTCAAAGAGTGGGAAATATAAGCAGAAGAAATGAAACGCTCCTACAAGGAATCCTGGTGGTGCAAATTTTTTATGTATGGGGGATAGACTTTAGGGACCTTTCCGTCATCATTCCAGGAAATACAACCATTCTCTAGTTTGTGGTGTAACACAAAATATACCGAGTCATTTTTAGCATGTTTAGGTATTTTAAAGTATAATTTGAAATTTTTGTAATTTAAATACAAAACAGTAAATCCTGATAAACAGAAAAGTAAACGAGGAGTAAATTTGTAATTTGTTAAGATTGGGACACAAAGTCATAAGATAAAAATGTGAAGAGGCTATTATAGAAATAAAAAAAATAACTGACAGAGCAAATAGAAAAGAGTTGAAGGAACAAAGTGCAATAAAATGAAACTTAAGTCAAATTAATGCATTTTTGGTGGCCAAACAAGGCTTTATGGGAATAAGACCAATTTTGGTCTCACATTTTGGGCATTTTTGGCTAGGGTAATACGTGAAGGCCAAGAGAGGAGAAGAGAAGAAGTAGAGGAAGAAGAGGAAGAAGAAGAAGAAAAGAAAAGGTATGGAACTAGGATTTTGTATGGAAACCATGTTTTTGTATGGAGACTACTTTTGTATGGAACTGGGATTTTGTATGCAATACTTTGATTTGTATGGATTCTAGTATGGAATTTGTATGGAAATGCTATGATTTTGTATGGAAGTGTTTGTAAGGAGATTAGTGGTTCCATTTCTAGGGTTTAGATAAGAATTCATCCTAACCCTAGATGTCTTGAAAGTTGGGTTGGTACAACCCTAGTTTGCATAAGATGAGTAGGAATCCTCCCTTTGAGTAGGGATTCTTGGTTTATGATGTCGGGATACTTGGTTTATGATGTCGGGATACATGTTTGGGTGTTAGGAATTTGACCTAACTTACAAGTATTTGAGATTGGGCTTGGAAAAACCCTAATTAATCTCCATGTTTGGTTTTGGTGAGGTTTGAACCCATTTGGGAGTTGTTTTTCAATGATTCTCTTGGATTATTTTGGAGTTTGGTTTGATTCTAGAAAAATGCAGAAATAAAACAAAATCTAGGCAATGTCGGAGTCTATCTTGCATGGTGTAGGGACCCCTAAGCTAAGGTCCATGCCATGGCGTGGCATGTCCACCTTACAATAGGCGTGGCCCAGAAGAGGATTTTAGATCACCGGTGAAGCTAGTGTTCCTGACATGGAAAAATTGGCGTGTTTTGGTTTTTTTTGTTTCACGTTGCTCGAGGACTGGGTCATTGGACAAATGAGGACCCTATAAGTGTATGAAAGGGTCCATTCATGTTTGTAATGTAAAGGAAAAATTATATCGTACCTTGTTGCCTCGGCGGAGCGAAATGTGGACAAACTTAATGCCCTTATGATAAGATAGTAAGTTCCTAAACACATATAATTGTAGGAATGCCGAGACAATGGCCAAGATGACACGGCATACATTCACGTGGCGAGCCACGTTCTAATCAATGCCCGGCCTCACGCTGGTGCTACGACACTTGATGCAGTGGCAGGCACGTTACGTCGGTGCCCGGCACTTCTGCTGATCTTCACGACACTTTTTTGTTGCGTGGGCGGGGCCGTCTCTAAGCAATGTTTGGCACTCCTTCTTTTGTCTTCACGACTTACCGATCTTATCTTGTACCTTGGTGCTGTGTTTGTGTCTACTCATTTCTTAATGCGAGTCACAGGTAGTCAACCAGTTATATGATAAGAACGAATGACGAATAAAGTAAGAAATGTACATCATTACATTTATGAGTACCTACGGTGCTTTTGTCTGATATAAACTCATGGTACCTCTAGTACATCAATATAAGTATAAGCTCACGTAACTCTACATGAGTTACGAATAAGTATAAATATTGCTATAAGTATAAGTATATGTACAAGTTTGTTATGTAAATTCCATGATGAATCACGATATCTAATGCTTGTTATATGTTTCTTGAAAGAGTATAAATGCATGTATATATGTATAAGTTATATGTTCCACTTTCAGTAAAGCTTAGCATGGGTTTTTGGTAGGTAGTCTGAAAGGGCGTCGATCTTAAGCACATTCTTGGTAACTGCTTAGTAGGAGTACATCACTGTTGGTTCCACGCTCTGAATATGTAAATATAAATGTACAGTTTTTGTATATGTATATGTAAATGGGACTCATGACTATATATATGGATATTGTAAACACCACTACGGTGGTAGTTTTATTTTGTATATGTTATTGTGGGTTGCGGTTATAAGACTTGGAGCCACGCGATGTTTGAAAAAAGCGGGTAAAGAGTCGATGCGGTCTACGCACCCCCTTAGTCACTTTGGCGAGGTGGGGGCGCGACAAGTTAACTCCTATATAGAGCTAACCTATATCTATAAGCTATCTTATTCGAGATCTAGAATAGCTCGGCTCTTCATCGTGAAATCTTCTTTGTACTGTATATCTTGGAAGCGGTAATATGTGCGATATGTGAAAATGATATCTCTCGAAGCATAGACACATGGAATACATTATGTAATTTGGCTGCTTTCAGGAGGAGTGCCCAGCGATACGCTATTGGTCTGACCACTACAAAAAAATCTGGCTAAGGTTGTGAATCTTGAGCTGAGAGATTTTCCTTTTCTTCCAAAGCGGAGTATCTTTTTCCATGGAGATACTTTTAAAAACACTTTGTCTCCGACTTCATATTCGATATCCTTTCTTTTCAAATTAGCATAATACCTTTATCTATCAACGGCGACTTGCAACCTCTGTGAATAATACGAACTTTTCTTCAGGTGTATTTTTACTAGAGTTAGGACCCGATAATCTTATGCTCGTGCAACTCATTTCAGCCACAAGAGTCCACATCTTCTTATGGCTTAAATGCAGGGGCCATACTAATCTTGGATTAACTACTTTGTTGTTATGAGGCAAATTCCATGAGTGGAATATACTATCGACTTCTAGAAAATCTAATACACGACCGAAGCATATCTTCGACACATGAATCACTATTTTAGACTTTCCATACGTTTGTGGATAAGCGATCTTTAAAATTAGTCATTAAAAGGTAGCGTAATTCCTTCGAGCATGACGTAAGCGTGGATCGCGATTCGGACACTATCGATAAAGGAATCCCATTCAATCTGACAATGTCACTCACATAAAGTTCCGCTAGACAATCCATAGAGTAGTCAAGTCGGACCGGTATGAAGTGAGCAGACTTGGTCAATCTATACATAATTATCCAAATTGCATCATGTTTCCTTTGGGTGAGGGGAAAACTGGATACGAAATCCATAGTAATGTTATCCCACTTCCATTAGGGAATTGGAAGGCGATTCAATCGCGGACGGTGCAGTATTCAACCTTTAGCACAGTGACCGATCGGACACTTGAACACGTACTAAAAAATTTCCTTTTTCATCCCTTACCACCAGTAATACTATTTCATATCCTGGTACATTTTATTTCCTCCAGGTGCATGGTGAAGACAATATTGTGGCTTTCATATAATATTTTCTTTCTCAAATCCATATCATTCGGTACACATAATTTTCTCTTTTACAACAAACCTCAACTTTCATCTATGGCATAATCGGTCTTGTCTCCCGATCTTGACTAAGCGAACCCTCTCTTATGGCAGCATCATCTTTAGGCATTTACTATCATTGCTTCAAATCAAGTGTATCTTAATTGAGCAATAAGGCTCATGAAATCAGTCTCAATCATGTCTTTGAACAAGCGAAATCATTTTCCTGCTTAAAGGCATCTGCCACTATGTTTGCTTTTCTAGGGTGGTAGTCAATTATGCGATCATAGTCTTTAAAGCAATTCCACAACCACTTGGAGTAATGGCCTCAAATTCAAGTCCTTTTGAGTTAGCAAATATTTCATACTCTTATGATCAGTGAAAATTCTACATTTTTCTCCACATAAATAGTGTCGCCAAAATTTTAAAGCGAACACTACAGATGCTAACTCCAAATCATGAGTGGGATAGTTTTGTTCATGCGGTTTCAACTGTTTGAAAGCATAAGCCACCACTTTCCCATTCACACGTGTCATCCCAAACCTATCCCACTCGTGCATCACTTGTACATAGTATATTCCTGCTAGTAGAGTTGAATCAGCAACGGTGTGACCGAGTATTTCTTTTAATCTTTCAAAACTGGATTAGCACTTATCATCCCACTCAAACTTCACTCCCTTCAGAGTAATCTTGTAAGTGAGGATCTTATGGCGAAAATCCTTGTCTGAATCCTCGATAATAACCTTAAGCCCAAACCTAAGAAACTTCTCACCTCGATTACATTTAGAAGTCTCGATTCATGATTGCTTGATTTCATTCGTCTACTCTAGCCACCTTAGCGGATCTGATATGACCTAGGAATGACACTTCTTAAACAAAAAATCACATTTACTTAACTTCTGAAATAACTATTCTCTCAAAAATTTGCAAATACTATCCTCGAAATAGTGTTCATGTTCTTGTGCATCTTTAGAATACACGGGATGTCATCAATACCTGACAAATTGATCCAAATAGGCATGGAAAACCCCATTCATGAGTCCATAAATCGAGTCGAACATTGGTGGCCAAATGGCATTACTAAAAACTCATAATTGGCCGTAATGAGGTTCTGAAACGTTTTTGGGACCTTCAGCCTCTTTTACTCGGAGTTGATAATATCCGTCATAAATCTATGTAGAAAGAACACTTGCTCCTTTCAGCTGATCAAATACGTCATCTATTCTTAACGGATGTATTCTTAGCATTACTTTGTTTTATTTGTCGGTAGTCAATCTTACATCCAGTAGAGTGCCATCTTTCTTCAATAACAAATAAAGCCAGGCGCACCGAGGTGAGACACTAGGCAAATAGACCCTTAATATGGCTCTTGTAGTTGAGTCTTCAACTCTTTCGGTTCGAGTTAGACCATACGGTAGGGTGCCCTCGAAATAGGAGTGGATTCCGCAATCTTGCTTCAATATAGAGATCCACTTCTCTTTCGGGTGGTACTCCCAGTAACTCTTCAGGAAACACATCAGGGAACTCCCTAATCATAGGAATATTTTCTAAATTCACTTACTCTCTTTTGGAGTCAAGAATCAAAGCCAAAAAGGCTTCACAACCTTTTCGACATTGGGCTTCCATAGATTTGAAATAACTACGATGTTAGTTGAGGATCGGATACCATGTACATTTACTTCTAACGGGTCTAAACATTTAACTAGGACTATTTTCTTATCACAATCAACTATGGCCCGATGTTTGGATAACCAATCCATTCCCAAAATCAAATCAAACTCATGAAAAGGAAAAGCAATCATATCAACCGAAAATTCGCTATCATGTACCATTAGGGGACAAATTCTTGCCCTACTACATGGTGACTACAACACTATGCCCAGGAGGACTTATATGAAACGAGGTCACTTAGGTTAACAAAACTCTGTAGAGAATGATTTATCACTCATTTGTTCCATGCATATATGAATGCATAGAGCCCAGAGATTGAGTAAAGCATCTGTTAGATATCAAAGAGAGTGAAATTGCAAGCAATAACCTAGTATGTAGAGTCTTCCACGAGCTCATATATAAGCTTGAAATTTGGGGCGCATGTGCGGGACGATTCATTGTCTCTAAAGCACTACCTCTTCCTTGTGAGCCACTTAAGTCCTATACCTACTACAGTACAATGGTACATTTGACCTCCTCTCTACCACTCCCTTGAGGATTTCTAAACTCTCGATCCTCGTGGACCGATTCAGCTATCCACATGGTCGGTGCTCCCGCCGAAACAACCCCCAGTACCAAGATAATATTTGTGGCAGTGCAGGCATGCATGTCTTTCCTCTTGTCCGGTTGAGATGCCTCGACCGGAACCTTGTGTCATGGTAGGTCCTTGTCTCCTACCCCCTATAGTTGAACCATGTATTGAATTAACTTGTGACTCTCTAAGTCTTTTTCCGGAAGAGGAACCCCCTTTTGAGAACTTTTTCTCTTTCTTTCATTCTTGACTCTTCATTTCAGACTTCTCAATTTTTATAACCACTTGTACTAGGCGTAAAATTTACAACTTCAACTAGTGAAGTAACAGCCGTAAATTACCTTTGATGGACTCATGTAAGCCTCCTCAAGCGTCTACATCTAAATTTTTTCCGTGAAACGGGACTCAGATCACATATTTACTAAGGCAAATTGAATTCTTTCTCATATTCAACCATTGTCAATGTCCCTTGTCTTAGAGTCGAAATTGCTTCAATTTTGACTCATGTAATCATTAGTGACATACGCCGTATTAAACTGCGTGATGGAAGTAATCGATATAGCGGATGCGGAAGTAGTGGATTTCTCAAAACCAGCTTTCACCAATCATAAGTTGCACCTTGCAGCAATGAAACTACACATGTGACCTTTTGGTCCCCCGGACATTTCACTTCATCTAGAGCCCTTTCCAGTTTTTCAAGCCAAAACTCAGCTTTTTCGGACTCTTCCATACTTGTACCATGGAATTCTTCCACTCCATGCTTTCTTATTGAATCACTCGGAGCTCGAGGGACCGTGAGTCGATTTAAGACCCTTGCCATATCATGAGATATTTTTACCAATGCTTCAGTCGAAGCATATTCATTTGTCGTTGAATCAGACGGACTAGAAAATGATTGATCCAAAGGATTGACGCTTTCAGCTGTTTCATCTATAGCTTCTTGAGGTGGATCCTTTGCAAGAGCCGATACCTGAAAACAAGGACATCGCATTAGGCCAACACACATTAATATGTAGTAGGAACATCCTTGTCTAAGACTCTTCCGAAGCACTTTGAACCTAGGCTCTGCTACCAACATGTTGGTATCGGATCTATCAAACCACAGGTTATCGTATACTATCTTTGATACCAAACTTGTCGGCGCCACAGATTCCTCGGCAGGCGGATGAAGGGGGTGCGATCTTTGTATATAGGACTCTTTACTTGCTTTTAGGACAAATTTTGGGTGGGCCCAGAGTCTTATAAGCTGAATCACGATAACATATATAAAATAGTTACCACTTAGTAGTGGTGTTCTGATATCCCATATATGCAGTCCTGGAGTCCACTTACGCATATACATATACAAAAATTGTACATTTATATTTACATATTCATAGCGCGGAACCTACAATGATGTACTCCTACTAGTGTAACACCCCGAAATGTACCCTAGTAGTTTTCGACATGTTTAGGGTATTTTGTAAGCTTAATTTGAATGTTTTGTGAGTTAAATGCGAAACATGGAAACGAGAGACCCGAAATGAATATTAGAGACAAGGGTAAAGTGGTAATTTACCACTTGAGGACTTAAAAGGCATAAATTAAAAGTTAATATGCAATTATGGAAATTGAAGAAAATTTGTAGATTCGAATTAGAATATGGCATAAGTTGAATTTCAAGGGAAGAATCCAAGGACTTAAAGGCAAATAAAGAAAAGAACCCGAAAAATGGGTTTTATTTAAAAAAGGCAAACATAGCCTTAACAAATCCATGTGATAAGACGAGAATTGGTCTCATTTGAGAGAAAAACCGTGAGAGAAGAGGAAGAGGAAGAGGAAGGAAGAGAAAGAAGAAAGAAGATGAAGGGAGAAGTTCAAGCAAAGAAGCCAAATTAAAGTATGAACTAACCTTGATTATGGATTCTATGAGATTTAGTATGGATCTTTGAGGTTTTGTATGATTGTTATCTTACCCAAACTAGGGTTTTGCTAAGGGTTTCATACTTAACTTGATAATTGGAAAGTAAGGTGGATAAGGCCAAATAGTCTGAGAAGCACATGAAAACCTCTCTTTGAGGATGGATTCATAGTTTAATGGCAAGTAATTGAGTTAGGGTTTAGAATAAACCCTAATTAATCTACATGTTAGGGTTATGTATGGGTTAGGATCCATATTATAGTGGGTTTGAGATTAATTCATGATAGATTTTGAAAGAAGATAAGAAGTGAAAGAGGATTTGAGTAGAAAAGAGATTTCAAGATGAATATGAAATGGTTTTGATGTGTGTATGAAGTATAGAGTTGAATTGGGTGGAAAAATATGGGAAAATGGGTGAAAAACACACATTCTAGGCATTTTCGGGTGACATGTACCGATACACCTTGAACATGTACCGGTACATGTTAGGTTCTTGTCATCTTGGGCCAACATGTACCGGTACATGTTAGGGGTGTACCGGTACATGCGATGCTCTGTTTCCTGTTTCGACCAGTTTTCGTATTTTAGCCATAACTTGCTCAGTTCTTATCCGATTTGAGTGATTTAAATGGCTAATTAAAATAGACTTCAAGGAAAACCAAACATATAGAAATAGCTACCTTCTAATTCTGACTCTAAGTGGCCCAAAAATTCACTCAAAGGGAATTAAGGACCATGTGCAAGAATAATTCCACCATCAATTTGATCCTTAGAGTAGTCAGAGTTGTTTAGGACCGTATCTTGAGTTTAGTGCTCAGAATTGGGTGATTCAGTTGGAGTAGAACCCTTAGCACCTTAGATTTAAATGAGTACAAAAGATATAGTGTGTCAAATATGAGGGTAAAAATCCCAGGAAAAATGAGTAATACAAATCCCCAGTGCCAATCAGTAAATTGAATAATTGGCATGAAAATGCCATAACTTTATTTTGGATGATCCGATTGGATTGATTCCAATTCCTAAGAAAAATAGATTCATAGAGGAACAAGAATACATGAATGATGTGTGAATACGTAAGTATTCCTGTATAAGTATAAGTATATGAAATGCCATATGTAAGAGGCATGAAATAAGGAAAGTATAGGAAATGCAATATGTATAAATATGTTCATGAATTTGATATGAAACATGAAAACGAACTGAAATATGAACATGAACATGAACATGAAATGGAATATGTCATAAACACATAATGTGGCTAAAATTTTATTATAAGATAGTAAGTTCTTGAACTAAAATAATTGTAAAATTGCCACAAGGCGGTTATTGAATGACATGGCACCTATGTGCAGTGGGCGAGCCGCGTATAGTACCGGTACTCTCGATTAGTGCGACGGCACTCTCGGTTGTGCTTCGGCACGTGGTATACTCTGATTGGTAAGTGACACTCTCTAATCGTGTAATACAATGTAGTATAGTACTGATTAGTGCGGCTTGACACTCTCGATTGTGTAGGCACATTAGTACTCTGTACTCTACCGATTAGTGCGACGGCCTCTCTGTCGGTCTTGACACTCTGCTTAGATCTTCTGACACCTCGATGTAATGTACCTTTGGGTACTTATTGTCTTTATTAATCTACTCATTAGTATTGCGGTTTAAATGATCTGACCATTATGTGATAGACTCTGAATAATGAATAAGAATAAAGAAATGAATATAGTAAAGATCACGAATGTACCTACGGTGCCTCGTATATGTTCTATAGTACCTACAGATACCTACGTATTTAACTCTGTAATACTGCTTGGGTACTTTTGTACCTAAATATCCATGATCCCTATGAGAGTACTTAAAGTGTCATTAACATAGGTATAGAGTTACATTGAAATAAAAATAGATTAAATTAGTACCTAAGGTACTCTCAGTGTCGATAGTAAGTATAAGTTCTATAGTACCCACGGGTACTCCCGTATCTGTAAAATAAGCATAAGCCTGGTATAAGCATAACAAATTGTATAAATCTAAAGGTGATTTGTACACTACTCACGGAACCCAGTAATAAGGTATGCACGCCAAGTCGATGCACGCCCTTATGGGTGATATGATTATGATGCGTTAAGGCTCATCGTACCCCTCTGGGTGCAACCCATACGAGAATAAGATCAGTAAGAGTAGAATAGTTCTTGTAACACAGTATAAGATCTATAGACAGTATATGCTTTCATGAACATATATAAGACTGAAATACATGTATAAATTCGATAATACAAGTATAAATTAAGTAATACGTATAAGATCATCTGAGAACAAGTTACAATAAAACAGTATATACTTTTTATATAAGCTCAGTAAAGACAGGATAATACTCAATGAAATGCAGTATAAGATCTGAGAAGCCTTAAAATAAGTTCTGTAGGCCTCGGGTACCTGCGTATCGTTAAATTATGTAGTACCTACGGGTACCTCTGTATAAGTATAGGTTCTGTAGTACCTACAGGTACCGCCGTATAAGCTCCGGATAAGGATGAACTCAGTAATACTTACGGGTACTTTCGTATAAGGATAGGATTACGTAATACCCTAGTATCGTTCGAGTAATATCTACGCTAGTACTCGGTACCTCAGGCAAATGTAATCTCAGAGTAGTATAAGTATAAGTGTGGTATAAGTATGAGCTTTGTACCTAAGGGTACCTCGTATAAGCAGATTAGTGGAGCTCCTACGGGAGATATGAGATGAATATAAATACCGGAATCGTGCATAAGTATCTCTGTATAAACATAAGCTATGTAACTCTACAAGGAGATCCCGAACCAGGTATAAGATGAATAAAAGTATGAGTGCGTGATAGAATTACCTCCGTCTAAGTATATGTATAAGTTCGATCATAGTTTTATAAGGAATCGAATAGAGTATAAATATAATGTGTCTACGGGAGATAGAGTATAAATATGTATCACGGGAGATAAGTGTCGATCACGACGGGGCTTCCAGTATATGTCCTTTGGGAGATCTGAATAATTATAAGTCTGAGACAAGTATCAGTATAAGTTCCGATATATATGTTATTTAGGAGACCTGAATAAGTATCGTCGATGCTTATAAGTAGTGTCCCTCACAGGAGATTGGAATAAGAAATAAGTCGTATCCATTATAAGATCTGTACAGAGTATAAGTTTGTTATAAGTATAAGTTCGATCTGCAGTATAAGAGATATACGAAAAAGCATAGAAGTTTATTCTGAGGATAATTATACATGTAAATGTGTTATATGAATTCATGAAATTTTGATATCACGTTTTACGTTATATGTTTAGTATGATTCGAGTATAAGTATGTGTATACGTATAAGTTATAAGATATGTTTCCAACGGCGTAAAAACAGCACGGGGTTTAATAAAGTGTGAATCTGAGAGAAGAACGTCAATGTTTATCACCTCTGGCCCAGGCGGCCGGTAGTAGGGGTTCATCCACAGTGGAGTTCCGTGCTACGATTTGTAAATGTAAAGAAATCTGATTTTTTTGAATATGTAAATGGGACTCAGTATATATGTATATGATGTTTTGATTCTGTTATAAGATGTGGGCCATACCCACAGGTATAAGTTTCGACTTGAGAAAAAAGAAATTAGGTAAAGAGTCCCAGTTCGGTCTCGCGCCTCGGAACCCGGTTCGGATGCGCCAATCGAATCGGGCCGGGAATCGGGGCGTGACAACTAGTGTGCTGGCCCAGTAGTGTGCGGAAGATCGCGACCTCCTCTGTACCTACACGAATTAAAAACCCATGCTAAGCTTTACGCTTAGTGGGAACATATAACTTATACATATACACATGCATTTCTCTCTTTTTCGATAACTTATATAACGATGAGATATTGAAGTTCATCAAGAATTCACATAACAAACTTGTACATATACTTATACTTATAGCAGATTTATACTTATTCAGATCTCACGTAGGAGTTATAAATCTTATGCTTATATTGATGTACCCGTAGGTACTACAGAGCTTATGCTTGTATAGAAGTAGCCATAGGTACTACAGATCATAACGATGTACATTTCTTTACTCTTATTCATCATTCAGGTTATTATCATATAACTGTTTGACTACCTAGACCAGTAATAAGAAATGAGTAGGACCATGACCTGATAAGTACCCGAAGAGTCTGATGCGATCTTGAGTGCAAGTAACCTGGCAGTACGGAGCAACGATCGGAGGCGTGCGCCCGTGTAACAAAAGTGTCGGTAGCCTTTAGAAGGGTGCCAAAGCAACGATCAGTGCTGCCCATGCGAGTGTCGTAACAGCTAGCGAGTCTAGAAGCCTTTGATTAGAGCGATGTCTGCACGTAAGAGAGTGTCGTAGCAGCGAGAGTCTTAGAAACCTTGATCATAACATGCCTACCCACATAACAGAAGTGTCGTGTCATTCAATATCTAGTCTTAGGTATTCTTACAATTATATGTGTTCAGGAACTTACTATCTTATCATAAGGGCATTAAGTTTGCCCATTTAAAATCATAGAGGCTGACAGTTACGGTATAATTTTCCTTTACATTACAAACATTAATGGACCTTTCATACACTTATAGGGTCCTGTTTGTCTGATAAGACGAGTCCTTGGAGCAACGAGCAAAACAAAGCCAAAACAACAATTTTCCGTGCGGTATGCCACAGACGAGGATGGGAAAAATCCTCTTCTAGGCCACGTCGCGGCGTGGACATGCCACGCCATGGCATGGACCTTCGTTGCGGCGAGGGGTCCCTACGCCGCGGCGTAGGACCCCCGACATTGCCCAGATTTTGCTTATTTCTTCCCTTTTTCCAGAAATCAAACCAAAACTCTAAAATAATCCAAGAGCATCATTGAAAAACAACTCCCAAATGAGTTGAGCCTCACGAAGCAAACATAATTAATTAGGGTTTTCTAGCAGTCTGCAAATACTTGTAAGTTGGGGTCAGATTTAACACCCCGAGCATGTATCTGACATGCTAAACCAGAATCCCTACTCGAAAGGGAGGATTCCTGCTCATCTTATGCAAACTGGGTTTACCAACTGACTTTCAAGACATGCAGGTTAGGATGAATTCTTATCTAAACCACAGAGAATGGACTCCCACTAATATCCTTTGAAACCTTTTCTACATCTGAAAATCATTAGCATTTCCATACAAATTCCATACTAGAATCAGCATAAATCTAAAGTATTCCATACAAAATCTAGTTCCATACAGTAGTCTCAATAAGACCAAACATGGTTTCCATCTGAAATCCTAGTTCCATACCTTTTCTTTTCTTCTTCTTCTTCTTCTTTATACAGCTATTTCCTTCTCCTCTCTTGGCCTTCACGTATTGCCCTAACTTGAAAATGCCCCAAAAATGTAGAGACCAAAGTGATGCTTATTTGGTTTTAATTCCATAAACTGTTTGTACTAAAAATGCATTAATTTGACTTAAGTTTCATTTGATTGCACTTTGTTCCTTCAACTCTTTTCTATTTTCTCCACAAGTTATGTTATTTCTATAATAGCCTCACATCTTTTTATCTTATGACTTTTGTGTCGCAATTTGACAAATTACAAATTTACCCTTGTTTATTTAAGGTTTCTCGGATTTCACGTTTGCATTTAGAATTGAAAATTTCAAAAATTATACCTATAAAATACCACACAAACATCTTGAAAATGATTAGGGTATATTTAGGGTGTTACATGGATTAAGTAACAAAATGGGTGGAAACGATATAGCTTGTCCCATAAATGATGCCGACACGGTGTAGTTGGAGTTTATACAAATAAATATTTGAGTAGATTTGGGCACCAGGAAACGATCAGTAGTGATAAAAGGCCATTTTACAAATAAAGGTACCTGCTCATTGAATAGATATGGAATCAAACATATGATGAGATTGGCTTATCACCCTCAGTCAAATGGCAAAGCTAAAATTTCAAATAGGGAGATAAAGAAAATTCTAAGAAGCGCGAACCTGGCAAAGAAGCTGATGCATAAAGCTCGAGATGTTGCATTGTGGGCTTATAGAGCTGCCACAAAACTCTGATAGAATGTCCACATACGAATAGTATTTGGAAAACCTTGTCATCTCATACAGGCCCAGAATATAAGGCTATGTGGACTATCCAAGAAATTAGTGCCTGACTTCCAAAATTTGCAAAGAATAAGGTACTCGATTGAATGAGCTGGAAAGAGTTGAGGAATTAAACATGATAATACTTCAAAATCTACAAAGATAAGACAAGAAGTATGGCATAATCAAAAAAGATTTTAGGAAGGAATTCAAAGCAAGGGAGCAATCCTATTATATAATTCAGACTCAAATGTTTCGGGAAAACTAAGGTCGAGATGGAGTGGTCCTTACACAATAGTAGCAAAACACATAACTAAAGTAACACTGAAAACTAACTCTGGATGTGAATTTAAAGTGAATGGTCAGAGATTGAAGCATTACCTTGGAGGGAACATAAATGAAGAGTGAACTAGATTTGAAAGAGATGGAAGAATTTTGCTGAATTGAAGACACTCTGCAACAAATGTCTAGCTAGAGACATTAAACTGAGCAGCTTCTTGGGAGGCAACCCAAGTAAATTTTAATTTTCATAGTTTTTTTTTTTGTTTAAATTAGTGTATTTGAATTTTAGTTTCAATTTTATATGAAATTTTAAGTGTTGTTTTTGCTGATTTTTCAGGGACAATGAAGCTGAATTAGAAATGGATGTTATTAGGAAGCACACTTTCTCAAATTGAAATATGCAGAAAATTGCTCTAGAGGGTATTTCTATTTACCTCACTTTACACATCTTTGTGATAATGCGAGAATTAAAGTTTGGGAATGTGATTTATTTAAGAGCGGAAAATGAATAAGTAGCTTTATTGTTCTCAAATTTTTAGATATTCTGAATATCATTTTGTGAATTATATTGAGTAAAGACAATGAAATGTGATTGTTCATACTTGAATTGAGGTTCTTAGATGATTAAATGTGTTTTCACAATTATGCTCTGATTGGTATGAGTGAATACACCTTGCTTTGAATGTGGCTTGATTTAAAAATGTAAATTGTGCAATTCTGGGAAAATTTTGGTTCAATGTCGCGACGTGCTTTCTCTCTGTCGCGACATTATTGCCAAACTCGATCGCAACATTGTTTCGATATCATCCGATGAGGACTTGAATGCCTTTTGAAAGTCGCGGGGAAGAGTGCGTCTCAACACAATTTTAAATAACATATCATTTACGGAAGAGAAGAAAAAACGAGTGTCGCGATAATATTTTGTATGTTGCGACATAGGTTTATGACATCAATTTTTACAATCGAACATGCTTTCTCGTGTTTAGAGCATAGTGGAGCTTTGAATCTAGACACTAGAAGGAATTTCTATCGTGACAATGATTTCTCAGTCATCATGACCTGAAGTAAACTTGAGACATCAGGTGATGTCGAAATTTTCCTCTATCACGACAAAGGACTAACCTAGTTATAATTAATTTCTAAAATATGTGATAATTTTTCATTTATATATGACATAGAATTAAACAAGATTAAACCCTAGGCTAGTTTTTGTCGCGACATTTAATGAAGGTACAACTATTGTAAGCCTATAAATAGATCATGTTTGAAACACAGAAAAGGCACCTCATTAAACCATCGAACCTTTAGAAGCTCTCTGCATCAAATCTCCTCCTTTCCTTTCAAAAATCTTAGATCCCCAGAGCCCTTTTCTGACAATGTTTGAGCCGATGAACTTGGTTCCAAACCTAAATGAAATCATAGAAGAGTATACAGAGAGGGAGAAAGAAACAGTTCAAGTGACTCAAGTAGAAACAGGGCAAGAAGAAGAAAGAGCTAAAGTAAGAGAAGAGCTTGAGCACCTAGTGGAAGAATCAAGAAAAATGAAGAGAGGAATTGGAAGCGAGAGCGAGAAAGCGATGGAGAAAAGCGAGTGGTGGGTCTTGGCTTGAAAGCTTATGTCAAACTGGAGGGATAAGTGCAACCTGAAGACTTCATGGAGGAGGGAAGCACAGGTTGATTTCTCATCAAGGAATTCATTGAGCGAGGGATGACATTTGTCCTGTATTCTGAGGCTCTGGGTTATTAGATGTGGTGAAAGTTCTAATACTTGCTAACATGGTCGGAATGAAGATAAGGCCGGAGTCTATGTTAAGGGCAAATGGTTCCTTCAAATCGAGGAAGGTAGATAGACCAAACATATAATCTTCATGAGAGGAAGGAGTAGATTGAGGATTCGAGAAACTAGTGAAGGAACCTAACCTAAAGATTGTAGACTTCTTGATGGCAAGGAAAGTGGAATGCCACGAGAAAAACCCACACGGAATCCATTAGCTAGAGGAACATTGGCCCGAACAAGCAAGGTGTGGTTCTGGCTAGCTGTGTTCAGTCATTTTACCTTCCAAGAACTTGTGTACAGTAAAGGAGAAGGAAGCAGTGTTGTTGTATGCCATTCTAAAGGGCTACAAGTTCAGGGTTGGAAAAGTGGCTAAAGCTCGTTCAGATTATTACAGAGGAGGCTGCAAGGGACTGATTCCACACCCAACACTTATACTAGGCTTTGCATCCTAGGTGGTGTGGAAGGAGACTGGGAGGAAGAAGAAAATTGCCTCAAGACCTCACCCTTGACACTGATAGGAATCACCAAGGGACCTAAGAATAGAGGCAGGAAAGAGGCAGAAGTTGCAAGAGAGGAGGAAGAGAACATTGAAATAAATCAAATGCAACTTGAAAGTGAAGCTCTAGAGCAAGAACAGGGGCTGAACAGTGCAAGCCCAATTCTAACCCTCTCCCCAGATGTGAGACAAGCTCATCAAGAGCAAGCTGGAAGCTCAGAGCATCAAATCAATAATGCTGAATTAATGGAAATGTTAAGGGCAATGAGGCAAGAGATGCAGGAAAGGGACAGCCAGCTGAAAGTCCAACTTCAACTCAAGGATGAATACATGGATACTGAGCATAAAGGAAGAGATCATAATATGGAGGAAACACTCAGACTCAGAGATGAAGAATGGAATAGCAGATGGGAAATAAGAGAGCAAGAACTAAGTGAAGAGCTCAAGGCAAGAGAAGATGCCTTCATCTCAAATCAGCTCAGCAGGGATAGTGAGCTAATAAAAATCATGAAGGAAAATGAGGATGCCATGGAGAAGAACCTGTTGTAGAAGGCAGATGCTTTTGGGTATCTGTACAAGGAACATCAGAAGGAAATAAGACTTCTGAAAGAGAAAAAGGACAAAGAATTGGAGGGCACCCTAAACTATAGGGAAAAGTGTTGGAATGAAAGCTTGGACATGATCAACAACAACCTGTTAAAGATATACTCTGCCCAGGGTGAGTTTGAGGGAACCCTGAACTCTATTAGGCAAAGACAAAATGATCTTATCAAGCAAATGACCCTATCCATGGAGTGGTCTGCATTCAATAGAAGTGAAGAAGGTAACAGGTCCAAGAAGCCACAAATCCATTGCTTCGTCCTTATTCGTATGCCGAATTCTATTCCCAAGCGTAGGAATTACAGTTGTCTAGCATTGTAATACTGTGGGAATCCACAGGTCATCTCCACAGGGAGTGGTCTGATTTAGTTGATCAGTAGGAGCTACTCTCCCAAAAAGTGTGATTTAAAAGAGAGTTGTAGGGTTGTGTTGTTTGACTGAATGGTTGATTGGTTTGAATGTTTTGAAACAGAAAGACAATTGCTGGGATTGTTAGGGTTCCACTCACTTCTGATCATGTAAATCCCACCTCTTATTTACAAACTCATCTAGGGAACCATTGATAAATGGTCTTTGATAGAGGAATTTATCTTTACAGCCCTCTTTGGGGAAGCAAAGGGATGATTGAGATAATACTAAGCACTTGTTCCCAGTGTACAACCAGCAACTTGCATTAGGCGATCCAAGCCTGACGTATACCGAGATATCTAGTTCGCGTTGTGAAATATTCAACTAAGGATTTACAAAATGTTTGCCGCAGTGATTAACATCACCTGATCCATTGAAGTTGAGAGAAGATTGAGGACTATACCTTGATGGGTGAGGATTTCCCAGTAGACTCTAGGCGGTAAATTTAGAACTCCATAAAACATAAGAACAATTATCATTGAAGAATCTAATCATAAAAACAATACTTGAAAATCAGAATTCAGTTGCAAAATCTAAGAATGAAGAATGTGAAGAAATACTATGGTGGAAACCGAAATAATTGTTCTGTTTGAAAGATTACATATGCTTGAATTCAAACGCTAAGAAAAAGAGTCTTCCAATGCGGATCTATAGAGTCAACTCAAACAATGGAAGGGAACTCCTCTCTTATGAAAACCTAACCCTAGAAGTCAAAAACTGCCTCTTCTTTGTTTTCTCTTGCTTTTATACTCCTTTCCAATGTCATCTCGTGCTCAAGGATGATTGACAAGTATGCCCCCGCGTTAGGATCACGTTTTTGCTCCATTCCGCACTTCTCATACATGTGTGCCGATTTTACTTTAATGGTGTGCGTTTTGCACATTTGCGATCCGGTGCCGGTACATTTGTGTCTGCAGGCACACTGTACCACTTTTCTGAGGTGTCTTAGGTTACACATAAATGATGTGCAGGTACACTTGATGATTAACTCCTAGCATTCTTTGGAATTCCCGAGAGACTTCATCGATCGGTTCGCCCACATCCTCAGTGCTTCATATTGGCTTCCCGGACATAAATCCTTATACACTCGTGCTTTAGACACGAAAGACACTTAGTCTAAAAAAACAAAGAAATTAAAAATACTATCCTCATCTTAGAATGTGGGTGAATTGTGATTTGTATGTGCTTTAAATTCTACTATAATTATTGCTTTCAAATTGTGTATTCATCATCCATATTCGAGTTCTCACCTTATGACTAGTTCTGAAGTATGAACCGATTAATTTGCATTCCTCATGGGATGAAGGACAAGTATAAACTGCCACAACTCTTCCTTCCCATTTTCCCTCTTTGCACCTAATCTCTCATACCTAAAAAAAAATAAAAAAATAAAAATTCCCTTTATAGAAATTGGTGTTCACTCTTATTTTGCATTTCTTGTGTGTCTTATTTGTATTTTCTTTCTTTTACTTTAAATAATTGAAATTTGATGATTGTCAGTGAATGATTTTGTTAAATAATAGAGAGACCAGATTTCCTAGGTTGAAATACTTGATTGTTATGCATTGTTTGGTAGAATTGAATAGACTGTGGAATTGAACAGTTGTTGTGTTAACTTCATCTAAATCGAACGGTTAATTTGAATGAGCTGTTAACTTATAAAAATAGCATAGCAACATATCTAGGAATCAAACAAGAATTGGATAGATGAATTTGGGTAGGAATAAATGAAAAGGAAAGCTGTAAGGTTATTGATGAATATGTTGAACTTCAAGGATAAGGAAGATTGTAACAAATTGATGAAATAGATAAGACTTGTGATTATGTTTTTGTAAATAGTTTAGTTATTATGAATCTTGATAAATACTGCACATGGTCAAAAGTATCTCTGAAACAAATTGTGCTAAAGATTTGGGACATCTTCTGAAATCTATCACAGTTAAATCTCCAAATGTCCTAGAACTGTTGAATTATTGGTCGAGCAAAATCTAGCTAATATCTGCTGAAATGATATAGGCCATTCTTGGAAGTTTAGAGCCTTTAACCTACCCTTATAATAATATAACATACACGTAGTTCCTCATTTGAGCCAATAGCCAATTTTTTCATCAACCAGCAAATGAAAAGCCTAATTCCTCCCTTGAATATAATCCTACAGTAAAGAACCTTGATTTGCCCAGATTGCATGACAAATATAGCAATAATAGAAGAGGACAAGTTTGGGGGAAGATTATTTTAAATTGAGAAAAAGGAGCTGTGAAAAAAAAGTATCAAGGTGGTATAAGTTTGGTCTTGTAGCCTTATACTGCAGACATTAGAGTTTTTAGGGGTCAACATCTAGTACCTTAATGCCAACTGATATGGGAGTTATTGACCCAAAGTTCGTTAAAGGTGGTAGAAAGCTTAAAAAGACAAAACATTGCACTATTCCTAAAACCTTGATGGAAAATGAAAAGTGAAAAAGCTTCAAAGATAGGAATGAAAGTTGGCAGTCTGAATGTGGCTAAGAAAAGTACCAACACAGAAAGTATGCAGAAGAATGCACCAAACCAAATGGAAGGATAGATAAATGACATGAATGAAAAAGGTTAATAATGCATATGGCTTAAAAAATGTCAGAAGTGGTAGAGGTAATCTAGGTAAAAGTGAGCCTAAATTATCTTATTATCTACCCACGTTTACTAAGTCTCACATTACAAACTAAGACCTAATTGATTCTAATTGTGGTATATGCTTACATTAATAGAGATTAATATGACAAAACGAGCTTATGGGACTTTAAAGAATAAAGGAGAAAATTGCTATCGAGTGCATCCCAAAAAGATTAACTAATGCGTCGAGGAAAAGAGAGAAGACCATCGCACACTCCTGAAATCAAGGTTGAATGATTGAGTTGTTTACACTATATGAATTATTTGAGCGTTTAGTAGAACTTGAGTGAATCTTCATGATTCTAGATTGGAGAAACATATTTAGAGATAAATTACAACTAATTTGTGTTTCCTACCAAATTGATTCAACGAGAAAAATGTCTTTAAAAATTAAAGCTAAATTGTTTGAGAGACGAAGCAAAGTTTTCTTTTCTTTTCTTGGGGACCAGCAAAAACTTTTAGTTTGGGGGGCCCAGTGAATCTAACTCATCTATTTTTGTCCATTTTTAGCATCATTGAAGTTTATTTAATTCTAAATTATGGAATATTCACCAACTTTTGTTTCTTGAGTTTATATGAAAAGAGAGATAATTCCAGTAAGAAAAAAAAAAGTAAATTAGCTGGGAGCGACAACAAACTATGTCGCGACATAGTATCAAAAAGCGACATAATTCCAATATAACCGGCGAGAATGCGATCGCGATAAGGATTAGGCGAACCTGAAGACGAAATGAGGGACTATCGCGACACAATTTGAGATAGATTAACTAATTTCTATCGCGACAATGGATTTTTATGTCGCGACATAGCTAGAGAAGTTCATGAAGAAGAATGTCACGATATTCCAAACTATGTCGCGACATTCATCAAGCAAATGGTAGTGGAATTATGTCGTGACATTTCGAATCTTTTTTCGTGATAAAAATAAATGAAGAAATCATATGAACTCTGATAAGCAACAAAGGCAACTGCGTCGGTAATAGAAAATAGCAAAAACGATGAGACAAGTCGAAACGAGGATTGTCGCGACAAAGAATTTATCGTTGCGACGAGACATTCCAACATATGTCGAAGACAGGTCTTCTGAATTTTTTATGTCGTGGCTTGAAGAAAACTATGTCGTGATGCAATATTCAGAGCCAGGAATAGGAGACAAGAAAACTTTTTCGCGACAAAGAAGTTTTATATCGCGACAAACACAACATGAGGCTGAGGTGGATTATGTATCAGAAAGACAAATATTGTCGCAACAGAAGTTGAGAAAATTACAAAAAGAATGTTGCGACCAAGGAACAAAATTTCCAAATTTCAGGTCGATGTCGGCAAAATTTTGGTTATCGGCGGGGAGCTGCGAATTTTGGTTATCGATTGGAGGTCGATGGAATATCTCCCGCCGTATTCGATTATACCTGAAATTTCCTCGATTTTCCCAATTTTCTCAGATTTTTTAATTTCGATTTTTCCACGAAATTTCTAATTTTCCCTCATTGCGTTCCTTGAGCAAAAATACGAGAAAAAAAAAAAAAGAAATGCTTTTGGGCAATTTCAAACCCGCCCAATATGCATGGAAGTGGCACCACTTACACAGCCACCCAAACCAATAATTGCACTGTATATAGTGCAAACTTTTTATATTATCTTATTATTTATTTGTTCTTTATTCCTTCCATCTAATTATAATATTTTATTTTATTTTTATTTTACATTACTAACTTATAATATTTTAAATCAATGTAATTTGAAAAGGAAAGAAATAAAATAATATCATTTTAAAATTTAAAAAATTATGATATACAATATTTTTGAATCTCCTCATTGTCTACATAATATTTATAATAACGAAAACAAATAAATATATATCTTTAACATAATCATATTTGAATAATATATTAAATATAACATATTTAATTTAATAATTACTAATCCATTTGATTTTAATCTACCTTAATTAAGATAGGAATCATTTCTCATCATCATATAATTAAAATATGAAAATTTATTTTAATAGAAACGATATTGTTGTAAAATATCATAGATATTTCTGGAATATTTAAATATTCCGGTAAAATCGGATTCTTACATTATATCAGGTATTCTGGAATATATTTTGATCCTTGGTTGCAACACAGAAACTCATGTTGCGACATAATAATGAACTGAAAGCGGGAATCTCTGTGGTGACAAAAGAAGATTATGTCGCGATAATAAAAATTGTGGGTAAGAAGATTTACGTCACGAAGAGGTACTATCCGCGACGAAGAAAATGGAAAATAAGTGAGAGGAGTCAAGGCAATTTTGTTGCAACAAAGGGTTGATGTTGCAACAAGGATTCGAGAACGGCGACGAGAGGTAAAGAAGACTTTGTGCGACATGGAAGCGATGTCGTAACGAAAATTCGAGTCACCCGACAATACAAAGGCAACACAACTGTAGCGACAAAGAAAAAGAGATACGATCTCGACAACAAATCCATGCTACTGGGGGAAACTCTGTCGCGAAAAAGTCAAATTATGTCGTGATAGAATCAAAGAAGATAGTAAGAAAATATGTCCTTGACGAGGCTGCCGAGCCCTGACGGGGCTGGCGGGGCGACAAAGATAAGAACCATGTCGCGACAGAACTTTCTTTGTCACGACAAAGCTACCATTTTGGGCCAGAATTTTTGGGATCCTCAATTTTTGCCTTGGTGCGACCCCATCGTGAAAATCTGCCAAATGACATCAGGCATTGTGGCGACTTGTGATTCGAAGACTTTTGGGTAGGCGAAGACTCTTTTGTATATTATTTTTCTTTTATTTTTATTTTTATCTTATCTTATTTCCTTTTAATAGATCTTGGTTGCTTATAGTTTTAATTAGTTTTACGTTTAATTTTTAGAGTTGAGTAATGAGCTTGATGTGCGGCACCGGTGGGATCTTTGTAATATTTTCTCTTTCGCTACGTTACGTTTTAAATGGATCTTGGAAGAACTATGAGATTGACTGACTATCTGTTTTGGACCGAACGGACGCGCCGAACATCGTTTGGTCACTAATATGTGTGAACCGAGTTTGGATAAACTCCCTCCCAGGAATGGGTCGATGGTGGTGTTATTTTTACGCACAAAAAATTGGAAGAAACGCCTTAGTTAGAAATCTTGAATTTATTTTATTGGTATTATTCTTGAACCACTTGAGTTCAAAGTGCTAGTATCGTTTGCAAAAAACAAGAAGCGTATCTGCTTTCGATTTCCAAGAGAGGCCCTGCATTGACACCAGTAAAAATCAGGAATGGGCAGTTCTTTATGGGTATGGTAGACTAATACTTTGGAACCTAATGAACTATGAAAGATTACTTTCAGATAGATCACTAACCTCATTATTATTGAGGTTGGTTGGAGGAAATATCGGTTAATTGCTTTCGAAGGTTTCTCCTCTTCGATGAAATGATTACGATCCTGTGTTAGCATAAATCTAATGAAGGATGTGGAGAATTTCACTCCGGCATTGGCAGAATGAGGTGTATTTAAGTGGAGGAAGACTTGCGATACCACGTCTATAGAGGCGAGAATTCTTCAGTCCTAGGTAGGTATGGTAATGAAAAGGAAAAATAAATCTTAGAAAGAGGATTTATCTTACAAATGGCAGATTAGATACATGAGGTCATAAATGAACCTTGAATCTCTAATTGAGTGAAAGGTATGGTTAGAGGGGAGTGATGCGGGGAGCATCTATAAACACACGAACATTGAATTCAGCGTAGTATTGAAGAATTATTGGATTGGGGGAGGTCCAGGCGCGTGAATACATGTGAAAACTCTTGTGGACCTCATTTGGGCCTTGGAAGGCAAAAAGCATTGGTCGAGACTTGAATGAAACCTCGATGTGGAGTACGCCACATTAATTTTAGAAAAGTTTGCTTTATTTTGGAATCCACGCACATTTATTTTAAGAAAGTTTTCTTTTAGGAGTTGCTTTTTGTAATTTAGAAAGTTTCTTATCCTAGTTAAAGTAGAAGTTGCTTTTTTTGATTTAGAAAGTATGGGGCTATATATACGCCCCTAATGTAGTCTTTTGAGAATGAGTTCAAGTTTAATAATATTTTCAGATTTCTCTTTTAAGAGTTCTCTCTTGTTCTCTTATCTCTTGGGTGGATTCCCTTGGGGACGAGTTCGTGGCTTCTCATACCTAGGTGGATTCCTTGGTGAATCTTTGTCAGGCTTATCAACAGATCCATAATTGATTGTGTGGCGCATCACTCCATCATCTATCTTGTGTGGATCTTTTGGTAACCCGGTAAGTAACTACTTTCTTGTGCGAAACTCACTTTCTCCTGTCATATTTTCTCCCAAAAATTTCCATAACCAAATTTTCAACCTCGGCCCAAAACTTTCAATCTTGTTCCATACTACCAAAACCTTCCTAAAAATACCCCTTTTCCTTATATACCATAAATTCACCTTTCTTAATTTAGAAAATCTCCAAAATTAGATCCATAACCTATTTTGGCCCGAAAACTACCCAAACCCATATTTTGACTTACCTAAACTTACGGATCATCCATCACGGTCCCGACCTTGCACGTAGTGGTATCGGAAGCTCGTAGTTGATGGTGATCATAAACTAAGCGGTGTTAGCGATCTTGAGAAACCAGATCTCTAGATCTGGTTTGAATGGATTGCTTAGCGGGAGGAAAATATGATTTTTATGAGAGCTTTTGCGGCCTAGTCAACTTGAGCGTTTCTTGAGACGAAAGCTAAGGTATGTGTATGCGAGACTATGATTATCATGGGTATGATTCTTTACTACCCGAGAATGAAAGTACTATAGAGCGGTAACTATGATGAAGGCTTTAGATTCAATCAAATTTAACATTCAGTACGATGGAAGGATGGATCTGATAATTTTGGATTGGCTTATACTGGTGGAACATGTCTTTGAGAGTATTATGATTCCCACGAGACGTGAAAAAGTGAAGTTGGTGGCTACAAAAGATGTGTAGAATGCTTCTATTTGGTGGAAAAACATGAAGAGACTGCGTGAAAAGATGGTAAAGATTAAACTTGGGGAAAGATGAAGAAAGAAGCCAAAGGAAGTACCTTCCGCTAACTCTTGCCCGAGGAACATCTACCTCGAAATTGAGAACTTTAAGCTTAACGGTTGGGGGTGTGGAGGAGTATTAGGCTAAGTTTGTAAGCGATTATCAAGAAGACTTGCAAGAAATCAGAGGAAATATGCGCCCACGCATTCTGGGTTTGAGATCTAGTATTGCTAGAGTTATTTTTTGCAACCATATAATAGTCTTGAATGTGATGAAACTTGCTTTGAAAGTTGGGGACTAAAAGTATGGAAACTCTACTACGACTAAGGATTATTGGCTAATGAAGGGTTTGTTGAGGGTTCTAGTGCTTGGAATCTAGTGGTGGGAAAACTACCCACACTCAGTAAAAGAGTGAAGCCTCTGAGGAGTGGCTTAAGTCGAACGTGTTTTAAGTGCCAAGGGTTGGCAGGGCATATTAGTGAGGGAAAGACGAGAAGCGAGGAAGAAGATGTTGAACAAGTGATCGAGATCTGAAGCCATGTCCCGAAGGCGATGAGCAATCACTTCATTGTCGAAAATCTAAGTTGGATGTTGAAAGTAGTCGAATCTAACCATATCAAGAAGATGAAGAAAGAGTTCACTCACCAGATCAAATTTTGATTTAGAAATCAAGATGTTTCGAATGCGGCGACTTTGGTTGTTGAAGAAAGCAGAAAGTGAAAAGAATTCTCAGAAGCAAAAATCGATTAGAATTTGTTGATGTAATGCACGAAGAAATACCACGGTTTCCATGGGGGTATTCAACATCAAATAGACCTCATACCGAGGTTTGGTTTTCCTAATAAGCAGCCTACATGAAGAGCCACAAGGAGCATGAAGGTTCGCTCTGATTTGATGATTTTCTTGACAAAGGGCTTGTTCGAAAGTGAAAGTTCCTATGTGGTTCCTATTATGTTGGTGCATGAAAAAGATGGATCTTGGGTATGTGTTTTCATTGCCAAGCTTTCAACAACGTTACATTCATGAGGAAGCAGATTGACAAAGAGCGAAAAAGAGTGGAACAATATGAAGAAATGAAGCATATGAGGTTATCAGCGGTTGGTATTTGATCAGGGAGGATGGATTAGGTTACATGATAAAAGAGGTGTTCAAAGTTGTGCCTGAGAATAGATGGTTCTTCAAGGCCAGTAAGAAGATCATAAAGGCCTTTACAAGGTTAAATTGTTCGGTGGCTATGATATCTTGCCTACATTCGAGGTTAAGGATTTGAGGCCTTATCATGGTGAAGACGAGGAATAGTCTTTTCCCAAACTATAGGGGTTTGATGCGGAGCATCTATAAACACATAAACATTGGGAATTCGAGCACTAATTGATGAAGAAATTGGATTGGGAGGTCGAGAGCGCGTGAATACATGTGAAAACTCTTTTGTGGACCTCGTTTGGGCCTTGGAAGAAGGTAGCGTGATGGGACTTGGACAAACCTCGTGTGGATGCCGCATTAATTTTAGAAAAGTTTGCTTTATTTATTTTAGGAAGATTTAACTTTTATTTATTTTAGAAAGTTTTCTTTTAGGAGTTGCTTTTGTAATTTAAGAAAGTTTCTTATCTAGTTAAAAACAAAAATTGCTTTTTTGATTTAGAAAGTATGGTACATATATACCCCACAATGTAGTCTTTGAGAATGAGTTCGAGTTTGTATGTATTTTGATTTACTAACTAGAGTTCTCTCTTGTTCTCTTATCTCTTGGGTGGATTCCCTTGGGGGGCAGTTAGAGTGGCTTCTCATACCTGAGGTGGATTCCTTGGTGGCGAGGTCTTTGTCCCAGGCTTATCAATCAGCCAGATCCATAGTTGATTTATTAGGCGCCTTCCTCCATCATCTATCTTGTGTGGATCTTTGGTAACGATGAAGTAACTACTCTTGTGCAAACTCTACTCTCCCTCGCCATCTCATATTTTCTCCCAATTTCCATAACGAATTTTCAACCTCTGACCCAAAACTTTCCAAATCTTGTTCCATACTACCCGAAAACCTTCCTAAAATACCCCTTTTCCCCTTATATGCCTGCATAAATTCACCTTTCTTAATTTAGAAATCTCCAAAAAATTAGTCCATAACTATTTTGGCCAAGAAAACACACGAGCCATATTTTGACTTACCTAAACTACGGATCATCCATCACGGTCCCAACCTTGCATCGGGAGAAATCGGAAACTATACCACAATGCATCTTTGACAAGTCGACTTTCAATGAAACGCTATGACTGAAAATGATGCGAGAAAGCGAAATCATTCATCGATCTATTTCCCGGTGTGATCTCGCTCTGTGAATTCTCGAATCCCACTTTTATTAAATTCTTTTATGTATACTAGTGTAAGTACTTTAGAATTGTACAGTAGTACTCTCATCATTTTGACATTGGAGTTGAATAGTAGAGATCTTGGTAGTTTGGTGGTTGAATCTTTGATTTATCATCCCGATCCTCGTGGGAATGATATATGGACTTAAAAATCCACTTTTATTACTTGTATGAACTATGCACTTGATGATTTAGACCGAGCTTCAATTTTTAAATAATTCATTTGCAAAGAACAAACACATATTCACGCATCGGTCGAGACAAGTTTTGGCGTCGTTAGCTGGGGACTTTAGTTGGTCTTTGGTAGGCGTGTCAATTACTTGGTTAAGGCCAGTGCATCGCAAAATTTGGTCGACACAGCATCTTCGGAAGTTGAGATATTTGATGTTTAGGGAATAGATTTCATGGGACCATTTCCGCGTTCGAAGGGCAATTTGTATTTTCTTATGGCGGTGGATTATGTCACTAAGTGGGTTAAAGCCATAGCAACGCTTAAAAATGATGTGTAGACAATGGTTAAGTATTTGCAAAGAACATTTTTGACTCATTTCGAGCACGGGGCGATTGTGGTAATGAGGGCACCCGTTTACGCGATAAGGTGTTTATTTCTTATGGCTGATAGGTCCATCATATAAAGAAGGCTTTAGCATACCACCCCAGCGAATGGACAGGCGAGATCATAGCAGAGAGAAATAAAGAAATGTAGAAGAAAGCAGGTTAGTTGGAAATAGAAAAGACTAGGCAATGAGGTTAGATGAGTCACTTTGGGCACATAGGACTGCATACAAGGCACCTATTGTAATGTCACCTTACCGGCTTGTGGTTGGAAAAATCTTGTCATTGCAGGTGAAGTTGGAACATCGGTATTTTGAGCCCGATAAAAGAAGGCGAATTTTGACTTTGTCGATTGGGTGGAAAGAGAGGCTACTTGACTAAATGATTTGGAGGAAGATCTTATGCGAATGCAAGGATATACAAGGACAAAATGAAGAAATGGCATGGCCAGTTGTATTGTTTAGAGAACATTCAAAGGTGTCATGTCACGCCAGTTCGTTCAGGCCGTTAGAATCGGCAGAGTTCGGTGCGAGACCGTATCTTGGGACTCTTTACCTATTCTTTTTTTTTTTATAACGAGTCCAAATATCATATACATATCAAAGAACTACCATAGAATTGGTATCCCAAATCAAGAATCTATGCATATATCTTGAGTCCATTACATATACAAGCGTAGCTTTTACATTTACAACAGAGCCTGAACATCTTGTGATGAACCCTACTAGTGTGTTGGCCTAGCCGGTATCACGGAAGCTTCGGACGTCATCTCTGCGTACCTACAGGGGAATTTAAAAACTCGCCTAAGCTTTAAGCAATTGGGAAACATATGTCTTATGCATATACACATTTAAAGCATAAAAATGTGGCAACAAATATCGAGAATTTTCATCACGTTCATATATTGAACTTGCCTACCATACCAATTACTTGTGCTTCTCCACAGGACTTGCCCTTATTCGGATCTCCCATCGAGATTCTGAGCTTGTGCAGCCCTTTATGGAGTTATATTGAGTACTTCTTATCTTATACTTACTCAAACCTTACATATATGGCTTATACTTATCTCGTGGGACTGTGCCTCTTATCTCCGTGGGACGCATGCTTATATGGACAGTTTTACCATGTAGAGACTGAGCTTATACATATCTTATACGGAGGTACTTATCCACATACTCATACTTATGCTTGTTCTAATCTCAGTAGATTATAGAGCTTATGCTTATCTGAGGAGATATCTGCGTCTTACGATACTTATATCTATCTTGAGAATCTTATTAGATTGCAGAACATGTATATAGAGGTAGCATGCACATCATGAGTATGTATCTATCTGGGGATCTCCCATAGGAGTTTCTGAGAACTTATGCTTATACGGAGGTACCTTAGGTACTAGGAGCTTATACTTAAACCATAGGGCTATGTTATACTACAGGTTTACACTTGTTCGAAGGTACTTTGATAGGTGCGATGGGGAGATATAGCGGAGCATTATCTTGTGATGAGGGCTTGCTGCATTCTTGTACATTTGGATCTTGTTCTTGTATTCTGGAGCATATAGTATTTCCGATCTTATCCTTGTCTTTTCTGAGCATATATACTTATCTTACGGATCTTATACGCGTGTTCTGAGCTTATTCTTGTATTTCGGGACCTTATGCTTGTGATACAGACTTATACTTGTACCAAAGTGCAGTAGGTACTACACATATTCATTATGCAGGAAGTGCCAGCTGGCGACTCTTTGGACTTTTACTTATAAATGCAGAACATAGCATTTTTATTGATCACGAAAGTACTCGTAGATTGCTACGGAACTTATGTATATTAGATGTGCTCATTGACCAGGTACTCACAGGAGACTTATGCTTATATTGCAGATCAGGGTGCTAGTGGGTGCACTACAGGAACTTATACTTATATTAACGATCTGGGAGGGAGTATAGTAGGTACCCCTCTGAAAACTTATGCTTATATTATCGATCACGGAATTGCGTAGGTCTTATGGAACTTATGCTTATATTACGATACGGAAGTACCCAGCAGGTGCACTACAAGGCTTATACTTATATTGCAGATACGGAGTACCAGAACAGGTACTGCATAACAGGATGTAAGTGCGCGTAGGTACATTCAGATCTTTACCATATTCATTTATTTACTCTTATTCTTTATTTAGAGTCTTATCCTATAACTGTTGGACTGCCTAGACCAGTAATATGGAATGAGTAGGACATAGCACAATAAATTGCCCGAAGTGCGGTCACGATCTTGGGGTGTAGGTATTGCAAAAGCGAAGTCTGGAAGCCGGTGAGTGCGAGCGCGGCGGAGTCTTAGAAGCAGCGTGAGTGTCGAAGCCGATGGGAGTGTCGTGGCGCTAATCGGAGAATCTTAGTACTGTGTGCGGAAACGCGACAGCGGCGAGTCTTGCGACGCGTGAGGAGGAGATGAAACGCTGACGAGTGTCGGCGACGAGAGTGCGAAGCAGCGACCAGGAAGTGTCGTCGCACTGTCAGTACCAAGTGCCTAATATGAAACACGACGAGTGTCGTCGCACTAATCGGAGAAGTCTTAGAAGTACTAATGTGCGAAGCACGTCGAGTGTCGTCGCACTAATCGAAGGAAGTCTTAGGAAGTACTAATGTGCGAAGCACGGTCGGAAAGTGTCGTCGTGCCTATTCAGTACCTAAGTACTAATGTGCTAAACGGTCGGAGAATGCGTCGCCTTGTCAGGAGAATCTTACGTGCTAGTAATGTAGGGAAACCGCGGTCAAAGTCTTAGTCGCACTAATCGAGAGCCTCAGTATATACGTACCTGCCCACGTAACATAAGTGCCATGTCATTCATAATTGGTCTTAGGAAATTTTACAATTATATGAGTTTAGTAACTTATTGTCTTATAATAAGGGCATTCTTAGCCACATTATGTGTTCATGACATATTGCATTTCCTATATTTTTCCTGTTGCATATGGCATTTCATATACTTGTACTATATGATACTTATGTATTCACACCTCATTCAATATGTTCTTGTTCTCTATGAATCTTCTGTGTTAGAAATTGGAATCATTCCAATTGGATCATCAGGCAAAGTTATGGCATTTTCATGCCAAACTAGTCAATTCTGCGATATTACACTAGGAACAGTTTGTAATACTCATTTTTCCAGTGTCTTGACTCCATATTTGACACTGGTTCTTTATACTCCTTGAAAGCTAAGGTGCTAAGGGTTCTCCTCCAACTGGAATCACCCAAATCGGAGCTCCGGAACTCAAGTTATGTCCTAAACAACCGGGACTACTCTATGGTCAAAAATTGGAACAAAATTTGGCTTGAACATAGCCCCACTTTGAGTGAATTTTTTAGCCACATAGAGTCAGAATTTGAAGGTATCTATTTCAGGATGTTTAGTTCTCCTTGAAGTCTATTTTAACCAGTAACTTGAATCACTCAAATAGGATCATAAATGAGCAAGTTATGGCCAAAATACAAACGCTGGTCAAAATAGAAAAACAGAACATCTATAGTGCGAGTGTAGATGCAAATCTGTCGATGCCAGATGCCAGAGTGCATCTGTCGATGCTAGGTACCGCCCCTCGAATTTTGCCCATAATGTGTGTTTTTCTATTGTTCCATATGTTGATACCTAAATCAACTCAATACTCCATATACACATCAAAACCACTCCAAAATCATCTTATAATCTCTATTTTACTCCGTCATCTTTGATACTTATCTTATGCACTCTATTGAACTCAAACATATTTTCTATTCATTTCTTATACAAGGCCTAGGGTTTACTCAACCCAACTTCAAGAAATCACCAGCAGGGTTCTTATCAAAACCCTAGAACAAAGAACAAACATATCCATGTGCATAACCCTTGAACCCCGAAAACATATGTAATGGACACAAGTCTTCTCATATAAAACCACAGAAAAACAAAGGGTTTATGATGATTTCCATACAAGAACTCATTCTAGGAGTTAGGTTTCCTACAACCCACAACCCACAAGCATGTGTATCTTATGCAAAGTCCGTAACTGATCCATACAATTCCATACACGGTTAGTTTCCATACCTTTTGGCTCCTCCCTCTTCTTCTCTTGTACTCCCTTATCTTGCTCTTTTCTCTTGCATTGGAGCCTAACTCCCCTTTTCAAAGTGAGAAAAATCTCCCCTTAAGAGACCAATTTGGTCTCCTCTTATCCACTCCCCTTAAGGCCACGTTTGGAAAGCCATTTTTCGCTTATTTTCTCATTTTTGTGCTATTTAGCCCTTTAACTCATTATTATTTTCAATCTAACTTATACATATTATACTTTGGCATCCATCTTTTCTCAAATTCCATAATTGCATATAAACTTATTGATTTATGCCTTTTATGTCCTCAATTGGTAAATGACCACTTTACCCTTGTCTCTAATATTCATTTCGGGTCTTTTGTTTTATTTTCGAAAAATTCCATTTAGCTTATAATATACCCTAAATAAGTCCGAAAACTACTAGGGTACATTTCGGGATGTTACAGATCAAGTCCTCTTATTTAACTCGGACTCGGATTGTGTTTTAGGAAGTAAAACTAAATCGATGGGCGAGACCATACACTATCATCTCGTTACTCCATTTGATTTGCGATGGGATTGAAATCGAAGGACAATGGGTAGAATTTATCAGTGAATAGTGAAAAATTATTATCTGAGGAGAAGGCTTTAGAAGCGAGACAAATACAAACTAAGTGATCAGGAAGCATTCTTTTGGTTATTCACCACTAGGCAATACCACCATTGAGATGCAACTTCGTTGAGCTAGCGACATTAAACTTAGCGGTTCTTTGGAGTCGATGACGTTGTAGATCCCTATTCTATTTCACTTTATTTTAGTTTTGTTTTTCTTTCCATTTTCTAATTTATTTTGTTTTGGGGTCCTTGTATTCTTTGATTTGTTTGTTTAGTGTGTTAGTTTTTCAGGTTCATAGTCAAGTAAGAACAAGATTTTGGAGGACTTAGGTTGAAGAGGAGAAAAGATCATGTGGGTCAAGAAATTAGAAGCATAAAGAAGAAAATTTGTGAATTGATGATTTTGAGGTTAAGAATTGGATAGTACACATTAGAGGATGAATGAAAGAAGTTTTCAGGCTTAATATTTTCAAAAATCAGGTAAAAAACACTTAAAATAATATTTTTCATTTACAATCGATCTTGAGAGTTAAAGGGGACCCTGTGTTTTTCATTGTTCAGTAAGGTCACGACCACAAATGACCATGGTGCGGCAAAAGTTTAAAAGTGTAACCAATTTTTTAGTTACATGTGTTTTAAGTCATGGTAGGGCCAGTATTTGCAAGTCACTTCTGATCGCAACCACCTTGCAACTTGGAGCCTCAAACGCCTTTTTACACATTTCATCTTCTCTTTTTCACCCAACGAGCAAGAGTTTCTCTCTCAAACCCTATTTCAATCATCTCATCACCGAGAAACACACCACTCAACCAGTTTTTCCAAGACCCACCATTCATAGCTGAAAGACCCTTTGCCACGGCTTGGAGAGAAGAAAAATGAGGTTCAAGGTAAACCCTAATCTAGTGTATTTTTTGTTGGGGTTGGGTGTTTGGTTTGGTTTGGATATACATTGTTTGTTGAGTTGATAAGGTGGAGGATGTTTGGTGAGACTCAGTTTTTAGACTTAGGAGAACAATTTGTGAAAATTTAAGAGAAATGATGGCCCCAAAGAAAAGGAAAACCACCTCTAAGCCCACTAGGATTCATCCTCCACCCTAAAAACCAACCTAATTCATAACGAGAAAGGCTAAAGAGCTATTTCAGTCCCTTTCAATTAGGTTTATTGTGCTTGAAAGAGGTTTCTCTAAGCATAGTTCTAACTATCGCTTTTTCATGTACCAAAGGCAACTTTGGACTGAATTTTATGCACACCCATCACCCGAGATTGCCCCATTAGTCAAGGAATTTCATGCAAATCTCTGAGATCGGGTGGGATGCATAGTCTTTGTGAGAGGGGTTTAGGTACCTTTTGATAGTTCAACATCAATGAAATCTTAGGGCTTTTGGATGTAGACAATAATGAATACAAAAAGTTGTTCCGTAGCCTAGATTATGATAAGATACTAAAGACGGTGGCAGGGGCAAATGCTAGTTGGATGACATTGAAGGATGGGAGGCTTTATGAGATAGTAAGGAAGCCTTATTGAAAAGGCTAAAACTTGGTTCTACTTCGTAGACAAGGCTTCTCCACTTAAGCATGTCTCTCGATCTTTGTAATTTTTTTATATGCCATGTTGGAGAACTACAAGTTTAATGTTGGAAACATAATACAACAATCTATGGTGGAGGAAGATGTAGGGTAATGTCTCATACACCCTGCATTAATCACGACAGTTATGTAGAGATGCAGGGGTTATGATTACGGAGGATGAGGAGAGGTGTCCATCTATGGTACCTCCATCCTTACCTATAGATAAAACACAAAGACCTCCTATGTATGCCCCTAGGGCATTAGTTGGACTTCAAGAGATACCCAACCATTAGGGATAACTGAACGAGGTGAAGAGGACCAAACTGGTGAGGAAAATCGAGCTTAGGAAGAGAATCACGAAGAGAAAGAACATAGTGAGGAAGATGAGAGTGATGAGGTACCCTCAGCTACCCAGAGAGAGATCAACAAATTCACAGAGATTGGTCACTATGGGGAGATGTGGATAGATGAATTTAATGACTATAGGAGGGGTATGAGACTGTTGCATAGTGAAAACAAGCACATTATGGCTCAGCTAGTTGCTATAGCTAAGAGGCAAGAAATGCAATGAAACATATGGAGCTCCATAGTCAATATCACAATCAGTTGATGCAATATGGAGCCGGCTCATCTCGATAGACGCTGCCCTCCACAATTCCAATTTCTGCGTGACCTCGGTTAATACCCGACATGTGAGCTATCTGAGTTCAAATTCAAATTCGAAGACATAATCAGAGAAATTTTGAGGTAGATTCTACACTGTAGAGAAAATGGAGTTTTTTATTCGCCTCTTTTGAATTGTTTAAGTGTTGAGGACACTACTGATTTTATGTTTGGGGGCATGTTGACCCTTTTTCATTTGCTAGTTTCTCTTTGCATGTGTTTCTTGCCAGTGGTCTGGAGTTACTAACTGGAATTCGTTAAGGAATTGAGTAGAAAGCTTAAGAAGGTAAAGCATTGCACTACTCTATACCTTCATAAGAAAAAGAAATAAAGACTTGGCATGATGGCATAAATGGTGAAAATATTGATAATCAAGAAAGTTTGGGGGAGACTCTATGTGATGAAGAATGAAAATTTAGTTTGGGAAGCTTAGAAGGCCCGATTATGACAAATCTGATATGCGATAGGATGGACAAATAGTGAAGAAAAGGAAAATATGTATGTTTTGGGTAAAGCTGAATCCCTAAATGACCTACTTTCGACCACTTTACACAAGCCGTACACTCACGAGCTATATGAAGACCTATTTGATTTTAAGGGTAGTGAATTGCCTACATTAGTAGAGAGCGATATGCCCAACAAGCCTTTGGAGTCCCACACACTCACTAAGTAAGTGAGAGATCCCATTCCACTCATACTCATCTAATTCCATCTTAATTGAATTTACTAGGAGGGGTGACTACACACCCACACTTAAGAAATGTGTTTAGGTTGTTCAACTTATGATTGATTCATTATGTTTGAAAAAGTTATCTTGAAGTTTTCTTTGTGTGGCATGAAGGTAAAAATCCTTGAGGCAAATTATCATGCAACATCTCAATACATGCTCAACATTTCAAATAGTTGCAAAAAGAGTATTAAGCCATTGTTTTGCTTGAGGACAAGCCAAATCCTAAGTTTAGAGGGATTTGAGCCCAAAGTACTTTGGAGTTGTGCTGTAATGCAAAATATAGCATAATCTAACATTTTGATGCTAACTAAGCACTCCTTTTAGTTGTTTTCATATCTAAACCCTAAAGGTGTGTATTTTTTAGAAATGAAGAAAATGAGACAAGAAGAAAGCAAATTGGTGAAGAAATAAGGAAGTTGTGCAGTGAAGTATACACGATTCTGCGACCTCGAATGGCTAGTGATATGGCAAGTAGAACAAAAAGGAAGAATTCTGTGCGATGGCACTGTGGTGGGCCTCGATCCGCATTCGAGAATTTGTCTAAGCCACACAACAAGGTCACGGGCGCACGCTTTGCGATTCTTACTTATTTGTGAATTCCATTTCTGGGTGAAGTGTGAAGCTGGCCATTTACGATTAAGGTTGTGCAACGTTTCAACCCAGAACATTTCCATTTGTGAGCCCATTTTGCCTAGTTTTGAGATGTATATATTCATAATGATCTTTTATGATTAGGGTTGGAACATTCATAGAGGGAGGCTCTCTTTTAGGGTTATTTTCCTCTCTTGAAAGTTTTGTTTCATTTTAGGTTTAGTTTTCTAGTTTTGAGTAGATTTAGTTTTGTTTTGTGAGAGTTTCTGCTTGTAATTAAAGATTGCTGAGAAATACAACCTTGTAGATTAGGGATTCAGCTTGGAGTTGGGAATTGCAATTATTTAAAGCTTATAGCTTTATTTTGTATCACTATTCCTTCTCTTTATTAATTTTATGTAGCTTCATGTTTATTATTGATATGAATTTGTTGATCTTGATAGCTGAAATATTATGCTAAGTTTTATATAGGGTTGGTTATCATATGTGATGTTTAGTTTTGTCTAATCTTTGTTTGGTTGATTGAGATATGCTTGGTTTTGTTGTGTTTGGTTTTAGATCTTTGGAATATTAAGCTTTTGGTTAATTAATTTGTGCTGGGAGTTAGGTCTTCGATCCTTTTACTAGGGTATCCTTGGTGACACTTGGATTATGGACTAAAATCTGGTCCCGACTCTCTTAAGGTGTGAGTTAACTAATTAGAATACTAATTAACCTAGTTAAAGAGACCTAGGGAATTAGAAAAGTTTAGTACTAGTTGGATTTCACTAGGAGGGGACATCAACCCATTAAGTGTGGATTACATGTATGCGTGTTGTTACTAATCGAGCTTAATTAAAGTGGCTCTATTACTTGAGCAATGCAGTAACCAATGAGGCTCCTAGGAAAAATGTAGTTGAAAGTATATGAGTACGATCGACCTAGAAGGACGTAACTATGAATAGGTGGATAGTACAAGAAAATACAAGGGGGAACATGAAAGCGGGATCCTTGTACTAATTTCTAGGGTTGAGTCTAATTATAAATCTAGTAAACTCGACCCAAGCCAACATTCTGATAAGATTATCAAACATCTCCTGCAAATAACCAACCCTCAATTCTCTGAGTCTCCACTGATGTCTTGTAGTCACCTATTCAGGTTCTCATAAGACTTTAGTTGTTTTGCTTTAATTTAGTTTTATGTTAGATAATCATCAATTCCTACAGATTACCTATTCAAGAATTGGCGAGTTAGGCGACTGACTTACCTAAAGTACCTCTTAGAATTGTGAGTTAAGTGACGGCTTACCTACATAGCTACCCTAATTGATAAAAGTTAGTTAGCCAACTTACCTATCGCGCCCACGGAATTCCCCGCTTTGGGCGGACGAGAAGAGGATCTTGAGAGCCGGCTAAGGACTCTTTACTTGATTTTACAGGGCAGTTGGAGGGCCCCGAATCACATGACATAATCAAAATATCATATCCAAAATAAAACTACCACCGTAGTGGTGTTTACAATGTCATACACATATAGTCCTGAGTGTCATTTACATATACATATCTGGCGCGCATTTACATTTACATATTCGAACCTGAACTGCATGTGGTGAACCCACCTACGAAGTGTGTTGACGTAGTATCTTGAGAAAGATCATGTGATCTCCATACGTACCTACACGAATTAAAACTAAAGTACTGGCTTTTCTGCAACAGTGGGAAACCTATGACTTATATATGTACACATGCATTGATACTCTTATACAATAAGCATATAACAATAATAGGTATTCATTAGCAGATATCGGGATTTTCATGAATTCATATAACAAACTTATACACCTACTTGTACTTATAGCAGACTCATACTTGTTCAAATCTCTCGTAGAAGTTACAGAGCTTATACTTGTACAGAAGTACCCGTAGGTACTACATAACTTATACTTATACAAAGGTACCCATAGGTACATTCAGAATAGAACAATGTACATTACTTTCTCCTTATTTGCTTATCAGAACCCTATCATATAACTGTTAGATTACTAGACCGATGTGGGAAGTAGGTGCGACATAGCCTGATAAATTGAAAATGTGATGCGATCTTGAGTGTCGTAGCTGTAAAGAAATTAAGTCTTGAAACAGCGATGAAGTCGTCGCACTAATCAGTACCAAAGTACTAAATAGAGTGTTGAAGCACTAAATAGAAATGTAGAAATCTTTAAATGTCTTGAAGCAGTCGGAAATGCGAAGTACTATACGTGCCTACCCACGTAACAAAGGTGTCGTGTCATTCAATATCTAGTCTTGAGCAGTCTTATAATTATATGTGTTCAGGAACTTACTATTTTATCATAAGGCATTTAGTTTGCCACCTTTGAACTCGCCGAGGCGGAGTACGGTCTAATTTTTCCTTTACTTTACCTTACAAACATGTATGGACCCTTTTATACACTTATAGGGTCCTCATTAGTCCAATAGACGAGTCCTCGGAGCAACAGAATAACCAAACAAAACCAAAACACAACATTTTTCATGCTGTGAACAATAGCTTCGTCGCGATGAAGCTAGACCCGAGGCTGGGCCATTCTTCCCACTCGGCCTTGCCACAGTGAAGCAACGCCCCGTTACGGTGAAAGCTCTTATTTGTAGGAGTCCTTATGCCGCGAAGGACCCCGTCCCGCGGATTTTTATCATTTCTTTTCCCTTTTTTCATAAATCAAGCCAAAACTCTTAATTACTCCCCGAAGACATCACTAAGAATAACTCCCAAAATGGGTTCTAACCCGAAGCAAAACCAAACATAGAAGAATTGGGGTTTTTCCAAACCCAAACTTAATCACTTGTAAGTTAGGTCAAATTCCTTAACACCCAAACAAGTCTCCAAACACCATAAACCAAGAATCCATACAATCCACACTCATCTTATGCAAAATAGGGTTTTACCAACTCAACTTTCAAGACATCTAGGGTTAGGATGCATTCTTAACTAAACCCTAGGAATGGAACCACTAATATCCATACAAACACTTCCAAAGCAAATTAAAACAAAACCATACTTAAATCGAACAAGCTATCCAAACCTTTATTGGCTTCCTCTTCTTCTTCTGTTATTCTATGCACAACTGTTTTCCCTTCCACGTATGAACCTCCAAAAATACCCGAATGAGAGACCAAAATTGAATTTTTATTTGAGTCTCATTTCATAAGGCCATGTTTGGCCATCAAAAATGCATTAATTTGACTTAAGTTTCCTTTTATTGCACTTTGGTCCTTCATCTCTCCTCTATTTGCACCACAAGTTATTCATATTCCACTTGAGCATATAATCTTTTATCTTATGACATTTATATCCCATTTTGATAAAATACAAATTTACCCTTGCTTATTTCCGGGTTTCTCAGATTTCACGTTTTGCATTTAAATTCTGAAAATTTCAAATTATACTAGGCAAAATACTAAGAAAAAACATCTTTTACAGCTTGGCTATAGTATATTTCGAGTGTTACATTACCTACTAAATTGGAAAGTTAGGCAACCAACTTACCTACAAATTACCTACTAAATTGGCAAGTTAGGCATCCAACTTACCTATAGATTACCTACTAAATTTGCAAGTTAGGCAGCCACCTTACCTACATATTATTGACAATATAGCAACAAAAGCTTTTAATTTACTTACAAAATTTACCTACAATACAATAGTCACTAAATTTACCAACTAAATTATCGACGACAAAAACAGTAGGTAAGTCATTTTCCCTACCATTTACCTACAATGCATCTGTAGGTAAATTACCTAAGAGATATTACCTACAATTGTGTTTTGTAGGAAATCAGTAGGTAAACTGAATTATCTACAAAATTTCAGTTATTACCTACAAAAATGTTCAATAGGTAAACTATTAATTTCTTGTAGTGAGAGGTGTAGACAACACTCCAATCTGAAAGGAATGTTGGCCACATTTGTAAAGTAAAATATATTAGTTGCCTTAAACAGTAAGATTACATGCAGATTTGGAATCCCCCAAACACTTATAAATAGTCTCCTCTTATTTGTATTTTGGGGAGATCAAAGTAATGAGAATAAAACTCTATTCTCTCATTCTCTCTGCATATTTCTTTCTCTGAATTTCTCTTCACGGTTTCTTTGATTTACAACATAAAACATATTTTAAAAGTAAGTGAAAGGTAGGTCATTCTTAAAGTACTTAGATAAAAAAAATAAAAATAAAAATAAAATCCTTTATTAGAAACTTCAAGTAAAAAATACCATCAAGTCACGATATATCTGAGTTGTTCGATAAAACTAAATACTTATTATTTAATGATTTAAATTAAATATAATTAAATTATATTAAGTTTTTTTTTTAAAGCTAAACAATTTAATTACAATATAGTAAATTGTCCTCATTAGGACTTGAACCTAGCACCCCCCCTTTCCCTATGTCCTTACCTTTTTGAAACGTTGAACCCTCTACCACATGAGCTTAGGCATGATTCCGAACATATTTAGCTTGTTTAATAAATTAAAGTATTAAACTTGATTATAAAAACCCAATAAATATTGTACACTTTGTTAGGATTTTTGGTGTTGATTAATCAATACATATAGTAAGAAAAATTAAAATTTTAGCATTTTCTAACTCAATCGAGATCCCATGTGATCGTCGAATGAATCGGGGATAAAAATAATACTATTCATGCTGAAGATCATGTTCACATGACTTTAAATAGCTGTGTCTTCCAAACACACTCTTTATTGAGGCGAAAGTAGCAACAAGATTTCTCCACCCTCTACAGCTATCCACACAAACAAGCCTTCTTGGAAACCGAGAGAAAAATGAGTGTGCTAGTGATGCAAGGTTGGGACCGTGATGGATGATCCAGAAGTTTAGGTAAGTCAAAATATGGGTTTGGGGTAGTTTTCTTGGGCCAAAATGGGTTCTGGAGTGAATTTTTGGAGATTTTCTAAGTTGAAAGGTGAATTTATGGTATATAAGGGAAAAGGGGTATTTAGGAAGGTTTTAGTAGTATGGAACAAATTTGGAAAGTTTTGGGTTGAGTTGAAAATTTGGTTATGGAAAGTTTAAAGAAAAGATGAGATGGTGAGAGAGTAGAGTTTGCACAAGAGTGATTTACTAGAGTCTAATGAAGCGATCCACACAAGATCGATGATGGAGTGAAGGCGCCACGATCAGTTATGGGTGGGTTGATTACAGTCTGGCCCGGAAGTGCAAGACTCGCCACGAGGAATCCACCAAGGTATGAGAAGCCACGAACTCGTCCCCAAGGGAGATCCACCCAGAGATAAAACGAGAGAGAACTCTTAAAAAGAAATCTGAAAATATTATTAAACTTGAATGATTTTCTAAAGACTACATTAGGGAGTATATATAGCTATACTTTCTAAATCAAAAGCGACTTCTACTTTAACTAGGAAAGAAACTTTCTAAAATTACAAAAAGCAACTCCTAAAAGCTTTCTAAAATAAATAAAGCAAATCTTCCTAAAATAAATAAAGCAAACTTTCTAAAATAAATAAAGCAAACTTTCTAAGATAAATAAAAGCGACACTACAAAATAAATAAAGCGAGCTTTAAAATAAATATAGCGACTCGTCGGGGTTTGTCCAAGTCGAGCCACGTTTTTGCCTTCCAAGGCCCCAGTAGAGGTCAAAAGGAGTTTTCACATGTATTCAATGCGTCTTGACCTCCCCGATCAATTCTTCAATAGTGGGCTGAATTCCCAATGTTTTGGTGTGTTCACGGATGCTCCTGCATCAAACCCCTATAGTTGGGAAAAAGGCACATTACATAGTCTTACGCCATGATAAGGCCTCAAATCCTTAACCTTGAATGTAAGGCGAAGATATTGCGATCCTTGGACAATTTAACTATACTTCTTTATGATCTTCTTAATAATCTTGGAAGAACCATCTATTCTTGTGCCGCAAACTTGGAACACCTCTTTTTTTTTTTTTGGATAAGTAGGAACACCTCTCTTTTATCATGTGTAATCGAATCCATCCTCTGGATCAAATACCGGTCGATAACCTTCCTTGTCTTGTCTTTCATATTGTTCCTCTTTGCCCTTTGTTGAATCTTGCTTCCTCATGAATAAAATGTTGTTGAAAGCTTGGCAATCAAAACACATACTCCAAGATCCATCTTTTTCATGCACCAACATAGTGGGAACCACATAGGAAGTTTCACTCTCTTGAACAAGCCCTTTGTCAAGAAAATTATCAACTTGTGTTTTAAACTCTTCATGCTCCTTAGGGCTCTTCATAGAGGCTAGCTTATTAGGAAAACCAAGCACAGTATGAAAATTACATTTGATGTTAGATACCCCTCATGGAGTGGAAAACCGTGTGTATTTCTTCGAGCATTACATCGACAAATTCCTATGTCGATTTTGCTTCTCGTAGAATTCCCTTTCACTTCCGGCTATTCAACAACGCAAAGAGTAAATCGCATCTGAAACATCTTTGATTTCTAAATCAAAAATTTGGCGATAGTGAACTCTTCTCCTCATCTTCTTGGATATGGTTAGATTATTTACTTAACTGACATCGACTTATATTTTAGCCAGTAGTGATTTGTTCTCATACGTCTTCTTGGACTGGATTGATTGAATCCTTGTTCAGCATCTTCTTCCTTGGCTTCATCTTCCTCGATTAAGGCAACCACTTTTCGGTTAGGACATTCAGAATCAATATGCTGACCCTTGGCATAAAACACGTCTTTGACTTGAAACCCGATTCTTGTAGTGCTTCACTCTTTACTTGAGTGTGGGTAGTTTTCCTACCACTAGGATTCAAGAATTAGAACCCTCGACAAACCCTTCATTAGCCACACTCTTAGTTGTGAAGTTAGAGTTTCCATGCTTTTTTAGTCCCAACTTTCAAGCAAGTTTCATCACATCTTGAAGGCTTATTATATGGTTGCAAAAAATAACTCTAGCAATACTAGATCTCAAACCGGCAATGTAGTGAGGTGGGGTATGCATATTTCCTCGGCCTCTTTTCCTCTCCTTTGATAATCAAGTTTACAAACTTAGCAGAATACTCCTCCACACTCCGTCTCGTTGCTTAAAGTTTTGAATTTGAGGTAGATGTTGCGATGTAGTTAAAGGGAAGGTACTTCCTTTTTAGTTCTTTCTTCATCTTTCCCCAAGTTTGAATCTTCTTTTTACCATCTCTTTCACGTTGTCTCTTCATGTTTTTCCACCAAATAGAAGCATTCTTGCACATCTTTGTAGCCACCAACTTCACTTTTTCACGTTCAGGGGAATCATAATACTCAAAGACATGCTCCACCATATTAAGCCAATCGAAAATTCATCAGGATCCGTCCTTCCATCAGATGCAGAATGTTAAATTTTGGATTGAATCTAAAACCTTCATCATAGTTACCATGCCTCTTATAGTAATCTTCATTACGGTAGTAGCAATCATACCTCCCATGATAATCACGGTCTCGTACATACATACCTTTAAGCTCTTGTTGCCCGAAACCTTCAGGTTGACTAGGCGCAAAGCTCTTCATAAAAATCATATTTTTTCTCCTTGGCTAGTGAGCGACTCAGCCAGAGTATCTAGAGATCTGTCTCTAGCATCAAGCACGCCGTTTAGTTTATGATCGACCATCAATCCATGAGCTCACGATGCCACTTTGATGCAAAGGTTGGGACGTGATGGATGATCCGAGAAGTTTAAGGTAAGTCGAATATGGGTTTGGGAGTAGTTTCTTAGGCGAAGCTTAGGTTATGGACGAATTTTGGAGATTTTCTAAGTTAAGAAAGGTAAATTTATGGTATATAAGGGGAAAGAGGTATTTAGGAAGGTTTTAGTAGTATGGAACAAGATTTGGAAAGTTTTGGGTTGAGGTTGAAAATTTGGTTATGGAAAGTTTAAAGAAAAGATGAGATGGTGAGAAGAGTAGAGTTTGCTAAGAGTGGTTACTTACGGTCTAATGAAGCGATCCACACAAGATCGATGATGGAGTGAAGGCGCCACAATCAACTATGGGCCAGGTTGATTGATAAGCGGACAAAGACCGCCACCAAGGAATCCACCAAGGTATGAAGCCACGAACTCGTCCCGAGAATCCACCGAGATAAGAGGAAACGAGAAGAACTTAAAAAGAAATGCGAAAATATTATTAAACTTGAACTGATTTTTCAAAGACTACATTAGGGGTATATATAGCCCCTTACTTTCTAAATCAAAAGCAACTTCTACTTTAACTAGGAAAAAAACTTTCTAAATTACAAAAGCAACTCTAGAAAACTTTCTAAAATAAATAAAGCAAATCTTCCTAAAATAAATAAAGCAAACTTTCTAAAATAAATAAAGCAAACTTTCTAAGATAAATAAAGCAAACTTTCTAAAATAAATAAAGCAAACTTTCTAAAATAAATATGGCAGCTCCACATCAGGGGTTTGTCCAGTCTGACCACGTTTTTGCCTTGAGGCTAAATGAGGTCAAAGGAGTTTTAAAGCGTATGTGTTGATGCGTCTTGTATACGATCGATTCTTCAATAATTAAGGCTGAATTCCCAATGTTTGGTGTGTTTACAGATGCTCCTGCATCAGCTAGCACCAGGTTGAGTCTCGCGAAAAACCCCTAGCCGCCTCTCTCAAGTGTGAAAAATGAATGAATGAATGAATCCGCATAGGGATCCCTTGGGTTTAAATCACAATTTTAAACTGGGGTTGGTTTCGATCCGTGCGTAATGTGTGACCACATGGAGTCTACGTAATGTTGACAATGGGTTAGCTTGGAATTCGAGGCCGCAGATCATAAGCGGCCCTCTGTAAGGCATTATGACCGCTGAATTATGTGGATGTCGATAGCAGAACATAACCACAATCCATAATAAATTTTGTAATCTCTTTGTCTCATGATATCCCTAATAATTGAACAAAGGGCATGGACTATGTCTACATTGTAAAGTTCAATGTACAATTTTCTCGAGCACACTCTATGTAAAATTGATAATACAAATGACATTAATAACCCTTACTAATTCATTTGAGCATGGCCATGCAATTTCTAGTGTCACATGTCGAGGGGCCCACGGATATCTCTCTAAAAGGAGGGACAAATCCCTTTCATCCACTCACATCCCTCTACATAATCTATTCTATGTCCAACTACAATCTATATTACCACCTAATTATAGATGATGTTGAACTGTGTCAAAACATAAAGCTCCTCATGTAGGGACCTGGTGATAGGTCGAAGGACAAAAAAGAAGACATTATTATGATGAGAAGTACTTGTGACTTATAATCCATGTAGTATTCTCATTGTGGAGTTCACAGTCAGTACGTGTTCGCGACATGTACTTATGAGCTGACTTAATATCATATATCCGTGATCAGTAGAACATGATAAATCAATCAAACTCTATACTTAGTCTTAATTCACTATTGCTCCACGATAATGAAGACGACCGGGGGCCAAATTTAGAATAGTATTGAACAGTCGAGGTTCTACTATCAAGTCACACTTGATGACCATATAGTGGAATCTCAAAGCATTCATGGAGTAAATCACCATTAGAAGTGTAAGATGATAATGAATGCTTCTTTATTATTGAAATATGAAGTAATAACAATTGCACTGTGCTGCAGGGCACATCACTGCTAACACACTTAAGTCACGACAAGCATAAATAAATAATAAAATAAATATATACCTCCAATGTTAGATCTTTATTTATGTGGTTGGCTTAATAAAACACATGGTTTTTTCCTATAGGATCAGCTTTATTTAAAAATAATATATAAAATACGATGTTTAAAAAATATTTCCAATTTTACGATAGTTTTTATGACAATGAATAGATGTTTGAACTTGTGTTTTGAAGAAACAAGTTTTGCACAAAATCGTGTTTTGAAGAAATGATTTCTTCAATCTTTCAATATATTTTCAATATCGTCTTTTGAAAAGACGATTTCTTCTTCGTTTTCATTTTCGGAAGATGATTTCTTCAATTTAGAACGTTCTTTTGAAAAGTTATTGATTTCTTCAAAATCGATATCGGCTCTTTGAAAAGACGATTTTAAAATTTTAGAAATCTTCAAATCGCCTTTTCAAAAGATGAATATGAGAATATCGCCTTTCGTAAAAGATTATTTCTTCAATATCATCTTCTTTCTATTATTTTTCTTCACATCTCATCATTTCAAAAGACGATTTCTAATATTATTTTCATTTTTTATTTTTTAAATCTTCGTAATAAATTTTTTTATAATTTGATAATAAATTATTATATTATAATTTAATGATTAAATTATTATAATTATGCTGATGTTTTTTTTTTAATAAATATGTTGATGTTAATATGAATTAAATTTATATTTGTCATTATTCGATTAAGATTATTTTAAATTATTTGCTCAAAAAAATATTATTTTAAATTATCTTTTGAAAAGTTATTATTTTAAATTATAGTTATTATTATAAATATATTTTATCTTTATCTTAATATCTTTAATATTTTAATGATACATCATTTTATACTAATTAAAGAATAAAAATATATAACATATATATACGATATAATAATTTTAAAATATGTATTATAAAATTAATTTATTTTCTATGTATAATTTAGTATATAAAATAATTATAGCTATTATAATATAGTATTTATAAATAGTAATATTTAAAATATATTTACAATTTATATTAAAAATAATATTATTTATCAAATGAGATATTAATATAAAAAAATTATGAATATTTTGATCATTATCTCTCTTTATGCAAAATTTATTAAAAAAAAACATAAACAAACTTATTATGAATTTTATTTTTAACAAATAATTATATGTAATAAATAATTGTGTTTTCTTTTAATTATTTAATAAATAATTTTTGAATTAAAATTCCAATTCTGAGATAAGATTTTGAGCATTAATCAATTTATAAGAAAAGTGTAAATATTTTTATGTCCAACAAACATCCTACTTTTTCTTTTTTTTTTCTTTTTGAAAGCCACAAACATCCTATATTAATAACCCAATCATTGTTTAAAAGTTCCATGATCATATGTTGATTTCAGTCAATCAAACTTATTAAAATTATATATTAATAAGTACTATCCCCATACAATCAAACATATTATAATTTTAAATATAAAAATTATGAATAAAAAGGCCAAATAACTTATCTATATAAATAAATTAATAAACCAATATATGTCGCAATAACTAATATAGTAACACTGGTTTACTAAAAACCCTAAAATATTATAATTAAATGATGGTAGATAGTAACTCTGATAATAACAAAATATAGATTAACATATGTCATTAGCATAAACAAACTAGCATCTATTAAACTCTGATCCTAACAAAATGTATATTAACATATGTCATTAGCATAAACAAACTAGCAGCTATTAAAAGTTAACATGCATATATGTATAAATGATCTAACAAACAACAAGAAGCAAGATTTATCAAGTTGAGATATAAAAGGCATCAATGTGTGCCATGAAGGGCTTCTCCTTCATTGTATGCTGATGACATTCTTCTAACTCTAATTGATTTGAGGGGTCATCCGTAGTTTTTACACCATATTCTTACCCTATTCTCGCTCTCCGTCCTCACTCACCTCTTTGCCCGCCTCGCCCTTGCCCATGCACATGTCCTGATCCTTGAACTAGATAATCTGCTGAACAAGTGCATGGGAATGAACGATGACAAAGAAATGAGGCGGGTAGTGGAGTAGATAGCATCCATAATGTATGGCATGGGTATATAAAAATTAGAACCATTGATATAAAAATATAAATTATAAAATCCAACAAGAGTGAACCATAATAATTCTTGAAGGAATGATGTCCCAACATCTTCTTGTATCACCCCTTAATCAATGGATAAAAGTGATGCATCATCGGTATGGCAGTGTTGATCATGAGAAATCTGTCCTCCATGTGTTTGTATGCTACCACCTCTAGTTCACACCCCAACACCTCTAGTTCACACCCCCACCACCTCTAGTCAACACCCCCACTACCCCCTAGTTTGAACCCCGACACCTCTAGTCCATACCCCACCGCTTCTTGTCTATAAATCCTCATCTGATGAATATATCTCTATATCAACAACATTTGAGTGGGGGAAAAACAACCTATCGACCTCATGTATTGCCTCTGTGCGAAGTTGCACATAATGATGAATTTATCACGATAACTGTATTTGGAGTATGTGGAGTCGTGCATTGATATATTTGTTGCAATGAGACTGTAGAGCAGAATGAAAATAAATATTTAGAAACTATGAAGAAAGTAGAATAACAAATAAACATATTATGACAGTGATCATCAATATCTCTGATGAGTGAATCCATGTGGAGTAATAAAAAGGTGAGTGATAGTACAATACCACATCATATATGGGTGGTTATACCCAAAAGATGGGGATGTTGCATTAGCTCTAACAAGATGTAGCTTCCCAACTTTCAATATAGTAATGATGATTAGTAATCCAATCTAAATCATGTCAACCCCTTAAATCATATTTATGTAATTTTGGCTTTATGTCGCATTGCTCAGGTACACACTGCATCAGTCCAAACTGCCTCAAAACACGATCTGGTTTATGCCACTCCACTATGTGGAAACAAACACGAGGTGACACAGTCAACCATAAGTCAGAGGCAATAGTACAATAACCTAGGAGTCTTGAGATGACATCTTTAGTATATGGCTCCCACAAAATCTAAAAAAAAAAATTCAAAATAACTCATATTGTTTAGTAATATTTGAAGTACAAATTATTTATAAAAGCCAAAAAAAAAAAAAGTATTTGTCTCTCATCTGCTTTGGCATGAGTCAATCAAGTAAATACATGTACTGGGGGAGCACATGCATAGGCGTCGTAGTAGTACAAAACTCATCCCTCCACCTACAAAATAAATATATTATAAGTTTGTATAATTATTTATTTATGCATATATGTGTCTATATATATAAAATTAAAAATGAATACATACCTCATGCCCAGAGGAAATTGGCAATGCACCATCATGTGCGTTTAAATGTAAACGTAGCAAAGGTAAAGCAAAATCTTTCCTGCCTACAATTTGTAGGTTCAAATGAGAGGACCTATACATCATGTGCATCAATATGATACTTAATATATCTCTCAATATAGTTGCTAAACAAGCACTACCAACCTGTAGTACTAGTCACTCTAAAATCTTCAAGTAGTGCCAAAACCATTAGATGCACTCTATTGTTTGATTTATCAACAAAAAGAAAAACTCTAACAAATTGTAACATGAATGCCCTAGCATAGCGATGCACAACTGTTGAGACCAAAACATGTTGCACATTTATGCATTAGTTATGCATGCAAGATTATGACGTTATCACCAAAGGACTATTGTCTAATCTGCAAGAACGCGCCCATAAAACTTGTTGAGCATTATACTATATAAACCACCAATCTCTCTTAGAGTAAACTTTCAAAGCTCTGGTTTGGTCCGATATTCTCGCAAGTGCACAGGCCGATAAGTAATAGAAAATGGATTTAAGTCCAGAGATCATCCACAGAGATCTCAAGAATTTTAAATCAACTACCTCACCACTAATTTCCATACTATTTGGACCACAAAATGATAGTAGGATCCAAAGATTAAGGTGTTGGGGAAAATTAAACGAGCAAAGGAAAATAATTGAACTAACCAACAAACTGAAGAAGCAAGGTGAATATGAATATATTAATCTTATATCAAGAAGTTATCTAGATTTATATATATTAAAGATAGAACTACACTTATAGATAATCCGATAAGATTTCTTGATTATCTCAAATTTCAAAATCATTCAAGGCGTTGTAATGCAAATGGATCTCCACACTGCTACTTCATTATCTATTCTATGACCCGATCTCTCGAATACAGGAATTAGATAACTACTTTTAAAAAGGACTGCATTTTTCTGCAATACTTCATACCCATTTTATGAACTGTAGAACCTTAGTTGGTCTCAAGTTATCTACTGCCAAGGATATATACAACTTCAAACAGCTTCCTCCTCAAACAGAATAGATCAACCTTCTTGATTAGATTCTGCTAATACTTATCATTCTCACTATCCGACCGAGGTGAACTTGCTTGTTTAAATAGATAACTCCATTCAACTCGTTTCTGATTTCAAGTGAGAAGAGGATTTACCCAAGTGAACTTACAAAGCTCAAAAGACCCCTAATAGCAAAGTTAATATATCTTCAAAGAAATACATTACTCTCGGGAATGTCTTCCACTGTGTCACTCGGAGGACCTCCTTGAAATCGAGCAATGGCCTTGAATCTTAGGTGTAAGAAATGATATTAGGATCCCGAGAAAATAAACCCAAAACCAGTAAATTTATTAGCGAGAATTAACAAGGCTGGAAACGACTAAGGAAGAAAGGGCAAAAATTCTGACTATAGCAGTTCACTTAATGGAAAATTTGGATTCTCGGTCTTGAATTACACGATCTGACATTCTTGATCATAGAATAGCGCAATTTGAAGCGGAAACAATCGAATTCGAGAATTTATGAACCTCGAACATTTCGAGGTGTGGTGAAAACTCATCTGAGAAATGCGTCGGCTTCAGCTCAACGATAACGCTCGGTCGGAAAATGCGAAAATAAAAATCTGAGCATAATCTGCTCTAAAGCAGTAGGAATTAAGAAAAATTAAGAAAGAAAGAAAAAGAAGAAAAGAAAATAAAAAAGAAAATGAGCTTTCAATTTATCCAGGACCTCTCTAGATGCACGTGGCATAAAATGCTTTAATAGGAAAGCTGAATAGCTCTACGTATTTAAGGTTTTCCAGTTGGGCCTAATCCCAATGTAACTTTGTTGTGGATTTTTATTTTGTATCGGGCCCAGAATCTTCAAGTCGCGACTTGATTTCGCTTATCGTGACATCGCCGATGTCAGCGACATCAACCCTGCAGCAGCCTTGATTTGGTCATTCTTGATGTCGGCATCACTATCTTGTCAGCGACATCTTCTCCCGCGTCTTAGCGAGTTTCAATTGTTCTCTCACGATGTCGCGGCGTGATATCTTGTCAGCGACCTCGGCACCATTTCAGCGCCATTTTCAGCGATGTCTTCGGATATACGGCGACATCAATCTCTTGTCGACATCTGTCTTATGGAGCATGAAGCTTCAGCGGTAAAGCTCTTGATGTAAGCGGCGTCAACATCTTTATCGCGACCTCTCTTCCGTCTTTGCGGCGATCGGTAAGTTCGATGTCCGCGACGCCGATATCTTTATCAGCGACCTCACTTCATGAAGCCGTCTTTGCGGCAGTGCAGTGTCGCGACTTGATCTCATGTCGCGACATCAGCTTATAACGCGATCTTCTCTTGATGGTTTCTTGATGTAGTGACTTGACCTCTTGTCGTGACATCATTGATGTCGCGACATCAACATTTCCTCGCGGCTACCGAGAGGAAGTCTCAGTCGACACCGATATCTGTTATCCCGCGTCGCGACACGAATCAGTTCCTTCAATTCCACGATGTCGCGACCTCGCGGAAACCGGCCCATGTAAACCCAAAGCGCATCGATGACTCGGCCGGTTCTTTTTTCATTTCTGCTCTACGCGATTGGTTGCACTTTTATTCCACTTATTTACGCATTTTTGCTAACTTTTCTTCTTTCTTCTGTCTGCACATTAATGACAAATAGGTGAGTTTCTTCATACTTACGTATATCAATTATTCAATTTTAGCGAAAATCAAAACGAGGAAAAATGGACTAAAAAGAGATGACTTTTAAGCTCATCAAACTCCCCTGAACTTAAAGTTTTACCTTTGTCTCAATAAAAAGAAAATTGTTTGTCCTCCCGAGCAAAATAATTTAAGGACATTTTTACGTGATTTGTTCTGTGATTTCATTCAATTTAATTGCAATGCAAGGTATGCAAAATTTTCTGCCATCTAACTTCAAGTCCAGTTCCAAGGTTGGTCTCTACTCTTTATGCTATGCACAAACTAGCATGTTGAAATTGTTTACAGAGGAAAAGGAACGATATACTCATTGGATCTGTGAATAATGAATTGTTTTCCTTTACATTTATTCTTGAGAGTCATTTAACTCCCTAAGTTCATACAGTTTTGATTGTTTCCTTTCTTCAAATTCCATAGGCTTGTTTTCATATTGATCTCGCTAATGTAGGTAGAAATGGCCTTCACGAGGATCAATAGGGTCTTTTGGGCTTATATTGTGAGGCTTGGGTAATGGGTAGGATGGAAGGAATTTTTAGGTTAAGATCACCCCTGAACATTTTCTCTTCTCTTCTACCCCTTATTTCTTATAGTTTCTCTAATAAACTCCTAAACTTCATGTTTGGGATATCTCTTTGATTTCTTCGTTTGAAGCGTATTCCTACACAATTTTACTCTTTATAATTTCAGGAGTTTCCATAGTTTGCCTGCAATGAGGATAGTGCAATGTTTTAACTTTTAGGCTTTCTAACACTCTTAGCGAACTTTGGGTTAGTAACTCCCATACCAGATGGCATTAGGGTACTAGTGTTGAAACACCCTAAGAACAATTGTTGAGAGAGTTAGGCCACGCAGATAAAACTTATCCCTAGAAGCCTTCTTTTCTGGCTGCATTTTACATCGCCCCGCTATTTTCTTTTCATTCCCTTTTGAGTTTCTCAAAAATATATACTCCAAAACTTCATTTCTTTCTTACTCTTTGAATTCCTGGTGTCGTAGGTTCTTTCTTTGAAGGATTGGTATCTTAAGATGAGTTAGGGTTCCATTGGTCTATTTTGAAAAATAAGGCTTGTTGGCTCAATTTACGGAACTGTATGTGCATGTATATGAATAGGGATGGCTAGAATGAAAACCGAACTATCGAGAGTAGCTGCATCATCTCTTGTCAGCTGAATCACCTAGGATTTTGGCGATCAATAATCCTGGCACAAATTCTAGAATCTGGATTTATCATTTGTGACCTTATAAGGAATTATCTTGACCCATTTTATTTATGAGTAGTTAGATTAATTGATATTCAACCGGGTTCCTTGACTTCTTGAGCTTCCATACCCTGAGCTCAAAATATGTTTATTTCCATCTGTTTATTACCTTCCTCTAATTTGGACTTATCTAGGTTAAATATAAGTAATTTTGCACCTTGTGTTTCAGAATTAAACTAGATGCATTTTTGTCCTTACGATACGCGAATTTTCCTCATTTCGACACTCCCTGCTACGTGCCGTTCAATTGGAATGTGTCACTCGGCGATTTTTATTCTTGAACTATTCCTACCTTGATTTCCTAATCATGCGACCCGCAACTGACATAACATTGAACAATGTCAATTGCAAAATAGCACACAACACTTTATTAAATTTTTTTCAATTTATTTACGATTCATTTGGCCCGGTGGATGCAGTATGGGAAGGATGGTATTGGGGAATGGTTGAAGGAGAAGGGTTTTATTTTTCTTTTGAAATGATCGGGAGCCAGAATGTTGGGGGGATCTAGGTCGTCATACCTAGAGATGGGCTGGAAATTCGAGATTTTCATTCTCTTCTTTTCCTTTCTCTTCTTGGTTTCCTTCTCCATTGCATTCTTCAATGAAAATCTCATTAAGAAGTCGACATGCTGTTCAACTCATCACGCCTCTTTCCCAAGCCATTCGTGTGTTTTCCAATTCAGTCATCACTTCTAGAATTGCAGATTGTTGTTGATCAAATCTAAATTTTCGGCCATTCATACGCCTATAGGATTGAGTCTCCCATTGCTTTTTGTCTCTATCGTTGATTTGTTTCCGGCTCCTTTGTAGAGATTTGTATAGTAATTTGGAAACCCTTTATACGCCTTTAAATTTGGTGTCATGCTCTTTATCTACTTTTCTCTAACAATGCTAGGAGTTGAGCATCTCGATCAAGCTGCTTGTTATAAAGCTTCATGACTCCGGTTGAGTTTGATAAAGATCTTGATCTCTTTCCTTGCATTTCTTTCTTGAACTTCTTCTCCCTTCTTCAACATTTTCCCATCTGTTCCTCTTTTACATTCAGTTCTTCCTTCCTTGTTGTTCTCTTCTTTGGATCTCCACCTCATGCTCCCTTTCTTTTACATTTAACTCTTCTTTCCACTTGTTGGTCTCTTCTTTTCAATTCTTTCATACATCCCTTCTCTGATTCTGTTTAAGTTCGCTCCAACTTCTCTCTTTCTTATTCTTTGCGCATCAAATTGAAGCTTCCAGGAATTGAATTGTCCTCTTGTGCTCCTCTTGAACTTTCTCGCGTGTTGGAAATTTGTTTTTGTACGGGAGCGTAAGGGATGGGAGAAGTCTATTGAAATTGTCTTCATCCACGCCCTTCATTATCACTGCAAACATGTAATCATTGTAATTCGGGTGATGTTCTTGGGTGCTCGCTCTTGATCCCGGTGGCCCTCTGGGTCTCCTTTGCAGTCCTTGACTTGGGCTTCACCTCTGTTCTCTACCGGCCTCCCTTTTTCCTCCCGGTTTCTTGGCCTTGCTAACTCACGGCTCAAGGAGTGGTGAAGCTGCGGGACTTCTTCTGACTTTCCCAATTGCCTTTCACCCGGCCTTAAAGCATAGAGGCGCGTTGTTCTTTGGATGAAGCAGAACCTCTTTATTCCCTTCATGATACCTCCTTGATAGGGTTCTCTATGATAACTCCTATATTGATCTTGGCCACCCTTGAGTATGGCGTCTGTGATGCGACTTCTTGTTCTCTCTTTGTGCGTAAATGTTTTGTTGGAACCAACACGGATGCGAGTAAACCATGCCTTTGCTTCTCGAGTGGGGCTTCCCCACTATTCGAGTTCTTGGCTTTCCTTCTCCTTGGTCTTGCCCCCCTTCATCGTGAAGCTTCTCGGTAATCTTTCTAAAAATTCGGTTTCCAAAATTTTCTTGAATTTGGAGCTATGCTTGTGTATTGTCATCCTTAGGCCTCGTTGATGGCCTTGGCTTAAATATGAACCGGACTCCTCTAACATAAGCGGCTCCATCATCCTTCCTACCATATTGGAATAAAACTTTCTCTCTGATCTTTGTATGCCACGCCTTTTTGGTGTCTTGTGAGAGACTCTCCATCCTCTACTGCTCTATCATCTCCTTGAAAGGAGTCACGGGGGTTTTTTGGACTCCTCTCACTCTCTAATAACAAACCTTTGTTAGCATAGTACTTCAGGAATAAGCTTCATCGGATATGAAATCTTCTACTTCTTCTTCTTCTCTCTCTTCTTTCCTTTCCCTTTACACTTTCTGTCTTGAGAAGTTGTCGGAGCTTCTAGTGTTTTTGATGGCATCTCTCTCTGCCCATCTTCCGGCCGAATCTCATGCTTGTTCTCCTTGACAAATTTCTTCTTCTTCGATTGTTCGTGTTCTCGTTATCTCATCTAGGTTAGGAACCGGGTGAATTCGACCATTGGAAGCAGAAAAGCTTTTCCAGACGGTTTGGAATGCTAGGGTTTTCGGGTTGGTCGGAGGAAGGCAGCGAAGATGGTTAACATGTGGGTTGAGTGAATGAAATAGTTTCCAACGGTTGCAGATTCATCAATGTTGTGGGCTAATTAATGCTTCAATTAAGAGCCAATGGCGACTTCAATTCACGCTATCTTTTTATTTTAGGTCATTAAATTTAGGGCTTTTTGAAGTGAGTGGTTGGCATATACCCACTTGTGTCGCGACCTACCTAATATGTGCGACGATAAAGGGTTCATTCAATTTGTTTGATGTGCGACAATCCTTCTTCTTTTTGAAACTTAATTCAATGTCGCGACATGCATCTCCTTTCTTCCATACTCACTAATTGTTCTTTCCAAAGTGGTCACGACATCAATGTTTTGTAGGACAATAGCTTTGTCGCGACATAACCTTGCTGTCGTGACGAGCCCTTTATTGATGATTTAACGTTCTCTTATTGTTCCTAACCCGTTTAGACATCTCTTCAAGCATATTTTAAGCAAAGATTTAACAATTAATTCAAATATATCTATAGAGTTGGGTTATGGGGAAAGTTACTCCCCTTTTTCTCATGTCGCGACTCCTCTGCAAGTTGCTGGAATTACTCCTGTAGTTGCCTTGCTATTCATGTCTTTAACCCGTTCAGAAAATCACTGCAATATTCAAGAAAATTCTAGTTAAACTACGATCTATTTCTAAAAATTAAATCTATCCTTCTAGAAAACAAATCCGACTTAATTTATCAGCAACTAAAAGAAAAGAAATAATTCAAAATTTAAATTCAGAATTTAAATCCTCATGGGTTGCCTCATTATTTGCTCGATTTTGAGTCCTTGGCCCCAGACTTCTTCCATTGTGGTTCTTCTTCTTTCCTCGAACCGGTTAAGGTTCTTCACTTCCTCTTCCCTGTTGAGATAATGCTTCAATCTTTGTCCATTGACCTTAGATTCTTACATCATCCAGACTTCAGTGTTATTGTACTCCAAATGTAGTACTTGATACCAACGTGTATGGCCCTCCAGTGGATTTTAATTTTCTGGAAACAACTTGATGCAAGAATTAAAATCACGGCACATTCCACGATACGAACTCTTTCCTCAGGATTTTCTGATCATGCCATTTCTTTGTCTTGTCTTTGTATATTCTAGCATTATCATAGGCTTCATTTCTCAGTTCTTCCAATTCAGACAGTTGGAGCAATCTTTCTTCCTTTGCAGCCTTGAAATCGAAGTTTAACTTTTAATGGCCATTGCTGTAATTACAATTCAAGAGGTAGATGACATGGTTTGCCAAAAAGCAAACACGTATGAGGACATTCCAATGGGGGTCTTGTATGCAGTCACCAAGCCCCAATTAAATATCGAGTTTGGAAGACGATCCTTCACAGCGGGCTCACAGTCAACAGTATTCTTTTGATCTCTACGTTGGAAATTTACCTTGTCCATTGATGCAGAAGGGGATGATAGGCTAAACTCATTACATGCTTGATCCCATACACGCTCTGAGTTTTGCAAATATTTTGTTTTGCAAATGGGTTCCCCCATCACTAATGATAGTTGGGGGTTCGAGCTGCTTTCAAAATATTCTTTTGCAAAAGCTCTAGCTGTATTAGCATCATTCCTTAGACCAGGCCTTGCTTCCACCCGTTTGGAGGCGTAATCTGCGCTGGCAGGTATGTATAGGTTTCCAAATGATGGTGGAAAAGGTCCCATAAAATCTATTCCCCAAACATCAAAAATTTGTATCACCATAATACCTTTTAGGGGCATTTCATTCTCTTTAGCGTATTTCCAATCACGGCATCGATGCCTGATTTTACCCACTGCACAATCTGCGAAGATAGTGAGCGATAAAACCACGATTGGAGTATCTTGTGCTTGTGTTCTTACTCTGAAAATGTCCCCATATGGTGATGCATGGCATTCATTTAAATGTTGCCTTGTTCACCTTAAGCTATCTCTTATTATCATGTCGGCACCTCTTTTGAATAAAAGTGGGTCATCGAAAATATAATATCTGCTACATTAGTTGAGGTTTCCTCTTCTGTTGGTAATTTGAATTACGAAGGCGTACTCACAACGGATAATTCACAATATCGGCCTTACCATGGAAGTTGAAGAGAAACCTTGAATAATTGCTCATCTGGAAGTTCTGTTAGCGCACATTTTCTTCTTCATCCTTTGCTTGCTTTCTATACTGACAGAGTGATCCGGCTATCACATTGTCACATCCCCTTTTTGTCCTTATTTTCCAAATCAAAGCTCTTTACCTTGACTGACACCCACCTTATCAGTATCTTGAAAGCAGCTTCCTTTTTCGACGCCGGTACTTGATTCTTTGCATGATCGGTGTGAATTACCGCGGATCCAAAATGTATTGCCTAAATTTTCACGAAGCAAATACTATGGCTAGCATTTCCTTTTCGAGTTGTTGAGTAGTTCTCTGTGCTTCATTGAAGGTCTTACCAGCATAGTATATGGCCCTGAATAACTCTCTTTTCTTTGCTAACCTGACTCCCTGCCAAAATCACATCTACATTGTTGAATCCGCGATCCCATCGTTACATGAATTACTAAGGTGCACATTGATTTGAGCGATTTCGTCAAAAGCATTCTTGCGAGGAGTGTAAATTGAACCTTGTATCTTTTTGGTGTCACATAATGGTCACGGCTATTTTGAAAAATCTTTGATGAATCTCTGTAAAAACGGCATGCTTGAGAAAACTGCCCCACTCCTTTGCGTAGTCGGTGGTGCGAAGTCTTGATAATGGATGCTTTAGGCGATCAACTTCTGAATCCGATGGCAAATTTTATGCCCAAGAACAATACCTTCTGTTACCATAAAATGGCATTTCCCAATTCGGTGCTAGGCCATTTGTCTTAGCATCTTTAGTCTTGTTTCGATTGTTTAAACATTGATCAAAATTTGGATCATACGATAAAAATCATCCATGAAAAATTTCCATCACTTCACTTCAACCAAATGAGAATATAGACATCATGCACCTGGAATGTATTTGGGCATTACATAACCCCAAGCGGCATCTTAAGAGAGCGAAAGGTACCATAGGCATCGTGAGCGTGAATCTTCTCTTTGATCCTGCAGTGCCAGTAGCAATCTGATTATATCCACGAATACCCATCGAGAAGAAAACAAAAGTGAGGTGTCACGCTAACTTTATCCAACTTGCTCCCGATCAATGAAAGGCAAAAGAGAGAAAATGATCTTTTAAATTCTTTGTATTCAATTTCATAATAAATACATACCCTCCATGCCATCCTTTATTCTTGTTGGAATCAATTCACATTTTTTCATTCCCGATCCTGATAAACCTTACCTTTCTTTGGAACCATAGGCCGGAGCTCACCGAGGCATGCGAGATAGCATAGATAAAACGGCATTTAACAATTTAAGCACTCGCTACGACTACTTCCTTCATCACTTGGATCGGCCTCCTCACAGTGTTCTCTGAGATGGTCTTGGAAGTCTCTTCTGGCGATCTTATGCATACAAATTAATGGTACGATACCGCCCGGTAACTATTGGACCAAACTAGCGATTCCTTATGCTTCCTTAATATTTCCCGACAATCTTTGTTTCCTCATTCTCACTTAATACGGCTGAAATGATCCTTTGGTTTTTCTTTGGTAATTCTGGTAGGCATACTTTGTGACTACCTTAACTCTTTGAAGCAGGACCAATGCTTGGTCTCTTGATGAATTTCCTCTTTTTCACTACCCCATTATCTTTAATTTTTTTTGCTTCAAGCTCAACACGAGTTTCTATAACATGCAAGCTGCTACAAGAATTCGAGAATAGACATCTTGATTATCATGAATTCATCTCTTTTTCATTGATAAAAGGCTGGAGTGTTCACCGATCATTGTTAACATCGGGGTTGGAAGTAGAACAAATGGCTACATTGTAGCCTTCCTTTTCCACATCCATATTTTGCATACTTTAATCAAGTTAAACACAGCGACTTCTTCTCGACCCTTAAGATGAAAAGTCCTTTTTGCATGTCGTCAAAGTTTGCTCCAGGTAGTTTAGGAATGGTGTTCCTAATAGTAAGGGGTACTTGTGAATCTTCTTCCATGTCAGAATGATGAAGTCTCACGGGAATACAAACTTCCCACGGTGAGCCAACACATCTTCAATGACCCCTTCGGGTTTCATCGTCATGCGCCGTTTGAAGAATCTTGAGTTGTGGGAATAAGCTCCCCAAAACTTGAATTTCTTGGCAATGAGAAAGGCATCAGATTGATACTAGCTCACGAGTCACGCGAAGGCACATGGAATTCCATTCCTCCAGCAATAAAAGGTGAAACTCACGGGTCGCCGTCTTCTTGCAGGTTCCTTTTCGATTCTTTGTCTTGCAAGTGGCGGTGAGATTCCACTATTCCTTCTTCTTATTTTCTTTTTCTTGCTCGGTATGTCCTTGAAATTTTGCATAAAGTGGCATCGGTCACCACGCCCGATGGCGGCATCGCCGATCTCGGCTTACGGGAAGTTTTCAAGGCACTTACCAAGCTGCTCTTCCATCTTGATTTACGGAGTCTTTGTGGAAATGGATGCGAGCTTTTTGTTCGCTGGATGTTCTTCTTTTCTGCTCCTTCTTTATCATTCTCCGGTGTCTCTTCCTTTACGGTCTTGCTACTTCTTTGTTTATTTGTCACCGCCTTTTTCTTTCTTTCTTAACTCCTTCCGCTCCTCAGGTACTTGCAGCCATCGGTCTTTTTGGGTTCTTCCTTGTCACTTAGGAAAGTATCTTTCCTCTGACTTGCGGGGGTTAGAGTGCAGGCCCCTTTGCCGTATCTCAGGTTCTTCGAGATGCATTGGTAGTGAAAAATTTGAGGGTAATTGTATTTGCCATTCTCTGTTTGTTCATGGAGTTGGCTTGACTTTTATTATCCCCATAGCTGCGACATCTTGTTCTCAAGATGGGCCTCCTCGACTTTTGATATTACGTTTAAATGCTCATTTCCTGCTTCAACTCTTCTTCTTTGGAACATAGTATTGATACCCTTGTTGAGGTGCATCACTGCCTTCCCAACCCCTCCGCCATCTGAGTTCTCATGGTTCTGAAGTGCTTAGTGATAATGTCTTGAAGGTAAGATTAGGTTTGAAATGAAGTAGCTCTTGGCTCGCCCAAATAATTAACCTCGCCCGGTATCATAAAGTCCTTGATTACTCTGTCGACACTCCCCTTCATTAACTCCACTTTGATTGCTCTATTTCATGAGCGGTGTGTGTCTTCTTTCTTGCTTGTCTAGCATTGCATAACTGGCATCAGCTTGGCCTCCATGAGTCATCTTGCTCGACTCCATGATCCCGCTTTCCTCTGCTTGTTTCCTCTTGAAAGCTGAGAAGGAGTTTTCATATTACATTCTTGGAATCTTCAATCGCTCTTTTGCCTCTTAGTGACTTTTTCGTTTTGAATGCTCCCGCAGCGCCAAGGCTATCGATGATCCCTTTTGATATATCATTCATGGCATGATATGCAATGTCGTCTGAGTCTTGGTCCTATCCCCATACATTGGACATCTTCTCGACAACCCGTTTGAATCTTTCCCGAAGCTACATACAGGGCTTTCATCTTCCCCCTGTGAACAAAAATGATTTCCCTCCTTCTTTTTTACGTGGTGAGAGTGGGGAAAGAATCTACCTAAAGTAGGCTTCTACTAATTCCTCAGTATCAAGCAGAACCATATGGTAGATTCATACCATGTATTTCTTTGTATCTCTTAGAGAGAATGGGAATAGATGCGGGTTTTATGACTTACGATTACCACCCCGTTGACGCGGTGTGGCCATCACGAGGAATCTTCGGATCTTTCGTTTGGATCTTGATTAGGATGACGATAGCGATCTTCTTGGACCATGGTAATCGATCGCGGCTTTAATTCAAATTATTAGCATCTTTGCGAGGGTGTCGTCGATATTCTTCTGTATAATTGGTCTCGAGAAATCCTCCATTATGTCGATGGTGGAGGCCTTCTAGCTTTTCTATATGTATTTCAACTTTGATCCTGCCTTTCATCTACGCCATGGTTACGAGTTTTACGCCTTCTTGGTCTTTCTGACTTCTGGCGTCCTTTCTATTTCCGTGTCGGTGGAATCGGATCGGTGTGCATTTCCTAGCCATCAAAGTTTTTACGAAAGAAAAACATGCTCTAGTAATAGGATTAGTCGAATCATAAAATATATTCAATATGGTTGTTAAAGAGATTAAATTAATACACAAGAGTCACTTTGCTTGAAAGCATATTTTTGTTCTTTCTTTTAAAAATGTCAAATTAGTATTTCTTTCTTTCATACGAATATTGATTTACTTAAATTCTTTAAAGATCCGATATGGCGCCCATAAAACTTGTTGAGACCAAAACATGTTGCACATTTATGCATTAATTCATGCATGCGAATTATGGCGTTATCACGAGGTACATGCAATCACGTGGCAATGTAAAACTTGTTGAGCGAGACCTTGAAAGCACATATACAAATTTATGACACTCACACGAAAGGACTATTGTCGCTTTGTAATCCCGACAACGGCGCCATAAAACTTGTTGAGCATTATACTATATAAACCACAATCTCTTAGAGTAAATCATTTTTCAAAGAAGTTTAGTTTTTGATGCGATGCAAGTGCAGTCGACAAGTAATAAAATGGTTAAGTCAGGATATCGATCCACGAGAGATCTGAAGAATTTTTAAATCAACTGCCACGACTGCTCCAATTTCAGCACTATTTGGACCACAAAAATGATAGTAAGGATCCGACGTAAGGTCTTTGGAAAATTAAGCGAGCAAAGGAAAATAATTGAACTAACGACAAGCGGAAAGAAATAGAATAAAAGAATAATGAATTTCTAGTTAAGAAGCTGAATACGAATAGTTATCCTCGAAGACACATTAATAAACAGTTCTCGAGTGAACTATCAATTCTACGCGCGGAGAAATAAATCGATAAGATTTCTTGATTATCTCAAATTTCAAAATACGTCCCAGGCGTTGTAATGCAGCTGGATCTCTCCACTCCCACATTTCATTATCTAATTTATGACTGATTCTCTCGAATCTGAGGAATTAGATAACTTCTTTTAAAAGACTTCCTGTCTGGGTATTTTTCTTTGCAATACTTCATACCCATTTTATGGACTGTAAACCTTAGCTCCCAAGTTATCGGTCAAGCAAGGATATACAACACCCGGATTGCTCCTCCTCAGAATTAGAATAGATCAACCTTTCCTTGATTGAATCTCGGCTAACACCGGGATTAGCCTCGCTATCCTGAATTAAGTGAACTCTTTGCTTGTTTAAATAGATAACTCATTCAACTTTCGTTCTTGATTTCAAGTGAGAAGAGGATTTATCTAAGTGAACTTACAAAGCTCAAAAGATCCTAATAGCGGAGTTAATATACCTTCAAAAATGCTGCATTACTCTCGGGGGAATGTTCCACTGTGTATCTTTCAGGAGGACCTCCTTGAAATGTCAAGGCTTGATAGCCTTGAATCTTAACGGGTATAGGCCCGATATTCAGATCCCCAGAAAAATAAACTAAAACCAGTAAATTTATTGCTTGAAATTAACAAAATTTCTTTGGAAGCACGACTACGGGAAAGATAAATTCGGCTATAACGTTCATAATGGGCTGGATTCCTCGATTATTGAATTACACGATCGGCATTCTTGATCATAAGAATAGCTACTTGATTTGGCGAAATAATCGAATTCTAGAAATTTATGCGAACCTCAAACATTTCGGGTAGTAATTTGAAAATAAGTGAAATACGCATTCGGCTTCAGCTCATGATAACATCGATTCAGAAAATACAACGAAAATAAAAAATACGAGGGCATAATGCGCTTAAGCAGCGAATTAAGAAAAATTAAGAAAAAGAAGAAAAAGAAGAAAAGAAAAGAAAATAAAGAAAATGAGTTTTCGGCTATCGGACCTCTAAATGCGTAGCCATGAAGCTGCTTTAATGAAATTTCGAGGATAGGCTGGCATTGTTATAGGGTTTTCAGTTGGGCCTAATCGATGTGGCACATTGTGGATTTTTATTTTGTATCGGAACGATCAGCGTTCAGAAGTAGCGACTTGATTTCCTTATGCGTGACATCATCGATGTCAGCGACAATAATCTCGCGTCAGCGTATCAACCTACTCTCTGTAGCCTTGATTTGGTCATTCTTGATATCGGCGACATCACTATCTTCAATAGCGACATCTTCTCCGCGTCTTGGCAGGTTTCAATTGTTCTCTCACGATGTCGCGGCGTCGATATCTTGTCAGCGACCTCGGCTCATTTCAAGCTGCCATTTTCAGCCCCGTGGTATCTTGGATATCGCGACATCAATCTTTTATCCGCGACATCATCTTATGGAGCCCCGTAGGCTTCAAGCGGTAAACTCTTGATGTGCGGCGTCAGCATCTTAATCGCGACCTCTTCACGTCTTTGCGACTTTGTCACGAAGGTAGTTTCACGATGTCGACGCCGATATATTATCGCGACCTCACTTCGCGGCTTCGCATCCTTTAATTGGCGAGTGCACGGTGTCGCGACCGATCTCATGTCGCGACATCCGGCAGCAACTGCGATCTTCTCGCGATGGTTCAGCGATGGCCGTGACTTCAGTCTCTTATTGTGACATCATTGATGTCGCGACATCAATATTTCACCATGACACGAGAAGTCACCAGTCGTGACCTCAATATCTTGTTATCCGCATCGCGCGACCTGGTCAGTTTCCTTCCAATTCCTGATGTCGCGACCTCATGGTATTGTGTAAACTAGGCTTCCATCAATGACTCAGCAGTTCTTTTCATTTGCTACGCGATTAGTACACCTTTATTCCACTTATTTACGCATTTTTTTCTTGCTTTTCTTCTTTCTTCGTCTACTGTTAATAAGCCGAATAGGTGAAGTTTCTTCATACTTTTACATCAATTATTCAATTTTAACTGAAAATCAAACAGAAAAATGGACTAAAAAGAGATGACTTTTAAGCTCATCAACAACTTCCACATCAGCATCAAGTTCAAATGATAAAAAATGCTCTGACAACCAACTCAAACGAAGTCTTTGTCCAGTTATATTTGTATCTTTAGGTACTACGCCTAACAATGTATAACATAACTCTCTCCAATCTAAACATGTGCTACCACTAACCGAAACACCATCAATTGGTAAGAAAAAAATAATGCTAACATCCTGAAGTGTAATGGTACATTCTCCTTGAGGTGCAAGAAAGTGTGGGTCTCAAGGTGCCATCTCTCTATAAGTGTTGTAATAAGATGTCAATCGATGAAATGAAACTGGTACTACAACACCATAAAAACCCATTTCGCTACAAATATGAAATGCATGCATCCTAAAATAATAATGCATTAAACTAGCCTCGAACAACAATAATGAAGCTCTCTAATCTCCTTTCTTGCCCATATAAAGTGAAGAAGCTTGATGTTTTCTTGATTGGCTATAAATCGAAGAACAGGTCTTGCTTGTATCCATGATGATGTAGTCCTATATCATAAAAATAAATTAATTAAATTATTACATCATATTGTAATGACATAATTGAAAATACATCAATCATTATTTAGTTTTATAAAAAAAATTCAACATAATAGTAAATTTTTATTGAAAACTTACAATTTCATTGAGTTGGTGTGTTAGAATATTGCCCTCTAATAGGACATTTGCGACTATTATGACCCTCTTGTTAGCAAAATCAGCACTGAACTTTGGTACTCGGTTCTCTTCAATCCATTTAGTTCCTAATTCTTGCTTCAGGCCCTTTAGTCTTTATCACGTAACAAGAAGTTGGATTAAGATGAGCAATCGGAAAGAATTAGAATAGGTTAATAAGCTTGATGTGGGAATAAGATTGAATTTGGTGCCGCAAGCAACCGCGGCATCCATCTATAATGTTTATCAGCAAATTTCCAACTATCAATCGCTCACGTGCACATACGGCGCAAGTGAACATGGGATACGACGGTGCGTAGCCTGCAAGTGCATGTTCCTTCTTTCAACTTTACAACTTGCCCATATTATTTCCCTTTATCCGCGCCGAAACCATGAGGAGCAGTTGTCGCTGATATCTCATACGGACAATGAAAGCTTGTGATAGTGTGTCCGCTAGCCCTTACCTGGTACTGTTTTATTTTGTTCATGGCATAAGAAGTGTATAAATCTCCATTTGTAATTCGACTTTGTATTTCTGCTCGATGAGTTTCAAATAAAGCATGATAAAAAGTTAATCAACAAAAGCGAGTAATAGGTAACATCTAGCCTTAAGCAACGTATTTATACATTTAGTGTTGTGAATTAGATCCACCCATATCGATGTCCTACATCATGTGCGAAGAATCTTACGTGTCTAACCTTTGAAATACATTCTAAGCACTTTTCATCCAGGTTGTTTTGAGCGCTCATTCATATAAGGCTCATACTTTTGTGGTTGATGTTGAGCTCTAGCTTTATACACCAAATTTTTTAGCATCTTATTTTTATATTTATTTTTTAAATTGCTTGCCACATGCCTAAGGCAATATCAATGAGGTGAATAAAGTGGGATCCATCCAATAATGGATTTCTCATAGAAGATTCTATTCCCACATGATGATCAGAAATAAGAAATAGGACTTCCCTTTGTGTGACTTCTCTCCTTAATGCATAAAGAAACCAAGACCAACTATTCGTTGATTCCTCTTCAACTACTGCAAATGCAAGGGGAATATATAACCATCAGCATCAATTGATGTTGCAATCAAAAGTTTCCTCATGTATTTTCCATATAAAAAGTTTCATCTATTTGGATTATTGGTCTACAATGCTTAAATCCTTCAACACATGCTCCAAAAGCCCAAAACACGTATGAAACGTACATTTCTTATGGAACCTACTAATGGTGAAGTCTTCCAAAACAACCTTATTTAGTCAAGGGTTGGTGGTTAACAATATTAAACGAATAGGTAAAGCTTGGTAAGATCCGTCCCAATCCATATATATCTGATGATGATCGCTTCTCTTTGCTTCCTGAATCTCGTGTAATAAACATTATAACCAAATTTATCTTTCATGTTAGCGTAATGCGACAATTGAGGTGGTGTGATGCTTTGAATAACATTTGCGAATTTCGTGTGCAATGAATCACGGAATCTAATTATGAGTGGTCTTGTGATAGTTTAGGATAAACACAAGTATGAGAACCTATGTACTTTGTTATCTCAAATAAACCATGAGTTTTACGATGACATGCACGAAGCCTCCAATTACAACCCTCATACCACTTTTTATATTTCACTACCCTCATATTTGGCTCTGATTCAACAACAATCAAATGTTGATTTCTATTTATGGAATAATGCTTAACAGCATATTGTAAGTCTTCCTTCCTTTCAAATCTCAAACCCTTAAATAATTCATCGATGTCATTCCCTAATCCAGTGCGTGTTGTCAATTCATGATATGTCATAAAGTTAATTACATCCCAATTCAATAAACCAAACAATGGAGGAGGTACATTATGTTCACTACCGAACAATGACACATGATTTTCATCAATTTCATTTTTCTCATTATCTTCCATATTCATAATATCCTCATTGGCATCATCGTCATCAAATAACTCCACATTGTCATCATCATTACTAAGTAAGATATCAACAAAAATTGTTGAAGTCATCATAATTGGTTCAGTCATTCCTGTCAATTCAACTTCAATAACAGGTTCCATTTCATTGTCATAACTTTGAAAACCCATAAGGGAAGAGGTGCTTTCTTCAACCCTTTGTTGACTTGTACCTATAGCTTCAATATGCACTAGGGTAGTGAAGCAACTTGGCATATCACCATGATCTCTTGAAGATGTTTCACAATAAATTTCAATGGTATTTGGAGGAGGAGATTGTTTAACAACATTAAGCATTATGCTCACGTCACCATCATCTCGAATAGGTAGAGAGACATAATTAACATGTCCATTTCCATTTGGAAAGGGAACCGGATATCAAAATATCATATTTAACTTGGTGTGAATACGATCAATATTTAGGGCATAACCCAATTTTGATTCTAACTCATCAAATGTGATCATATTGTTGATTGAAACGTCTTTCTCAGGGGAGGACAAGCGAATTATAACATACGAACCACAATCAGTAATTTCACCATTAATATAACAAACACTATGGTGTTATTGGCCATTATAAACCTATTAAAAAGCGTGAAAATTTTAAATATTAATAAACATTATGATCATCATTGATAAATAATATAACAAATATTTATCTTTTAAAAAAGAAATATAAGAGTTTCTACATCAACCTAGGTAGCTATGTCGAACTTCAATTTTCTTTCCACATATCGTTTAAATCGAATTGAGTTTTGAAAAAAATCTTTGCGCAGCAGACAAAATGTAATACCCTTTGTATTTCTTCTATTTTCTTGTTACTCAAAATCTAAATGAAAGGGAAATTTAACTACTTTAAAAATATATTAGCAAAAACATGTGTAATTATTAAAAACTATGTTGTGAATCGTGCAACAATGGTGATAAGAATCGAAGGAGAAAAACAAGAAGAATACACACAAGGTTTTACGTGGTTCGACAGTGATGCCTAAGTCACGAAAGAGCGCGACGAATTTTTCACTATTGTGAAAATAAGGTTACATAAGAGGGTATTTATAATAACCCTAGATATTACCAAATTATAAAAATACCCTTATACCCTAAATATATCGTATGGTCTCCAACACTTGCCCCTTTTTACTCTCAAAATAAGCCTCATGTCATAACAATCTCCACCTTGGTGAATATTCACCTCTTTGAAGAAATGAAACATGGCTTGAAAACTCCACCTAGGGCAATGGGTCGAGGCACATCTCTCATCTACATCTGGAATGTATTAATCCAAAGTCCTAAGCAATGCTTGAACTTACGTATTAGCAGAGACTTTGTCAACATGTTTGACAGCATTCTCGAGAAGTATGAATCTTCTCAAGCAATAACTCACCAGAAGAGACCAACTCCCTAATCTTGTGAAATCTCACGTCTATATGTTTGGTCCTTGCATGATACACCTGGTTTTTTACCAAAAAAATATGGCACTCTAACTATCACAATGCAACCAAACTCCACCTTACTGAATACCCAGCTCCTTGACCAATCCTATAAGCCACATCGCTTCCTTAGCAACTTTAGCTACTGTCATATACTCTGACTTAGTGGTAGATAATGCAATTAGGGATTGTACCATAGACTTCCAACAAATAGGTCCTCAACCTAGAGTGAACCGCGTAACTGTGGTGAACCTTCTATCATCAAATCCCTTTTTTTTTATAATCAGCATCTACATATCCCATAGCTGAATATTGAACACTCTCTTGTCTCACCCCGAACATGATGCCATGATACGTAGTCCCTCTCAAGTATATGAAGATCCGCGAGTGCATCGGTCGATGTGATCCACAGATTCAATAGAAACTTGCTTACTACACTAACAGCTTGTGTCAAATCTGGTCTTGTAAAAACACAACGCCCATCCAATGCCCAGTACATATATGGGACCTTTGACATGTCTTATGCATCATCATCTATCTTTTGGGCAATGTGGCGTAGACAATGCGAAATGGTTTATAAAGGTGTACTTACTGGTTTTGAATTTACCATGTTGAACCTCTCAACACCTTTTTAACATAGCCACTCGAGACAACCATAATCTCCCTAGAGCTCTTTCTCTATGAATCTCCATCCCAAGAATCTTCTTGGCCACACCCAAATCCTTCATGTCAAATTCTTATTCAACAAGATCTTCAATTTGTTGGATCATATAGGAGTCGAATCTTTTGTACCATTGCCTTGGGACTACTTCAACCCATATAGTGATTTCTTCAATTTACAGACCAAGTGTTCATGTCCATGTTGAGTGAACCCTTCTGGTAATACCATGTATACAGTCTTCTCTAACTCACCATGAAGGAAACTGTCTTTACATCCATACACTTTCCCAACTACATATCAAAATACACTACGAACTGTCTTTATACGATAAGGTATGTTTGACCACGGGGGAAAAAATCTCATCATAATCAACCCCATGCTTCTGTGAGTAACCCTTTGCTACTAGGCGAGCCTTAAAATTTTCACCCTCATTTTGTGAAACTGCTTCTTTCTTCTTGTACACCCACTTGCACCCTATAGCCCTCTTCCCTTTAGGAAGTTCCACTAACTCCCATGATTTATTCTTATGCAGAGATTGCATCTCCTCCTCCATAGCACCCATCCCGTTACCTTTCTCTTGGCTATGTACTACCTTCTGAAAGTTAGTAGGATCCCCACTACTAATCCTTAGTGCACAAGAAACCAAATCCTCAGCTCCATACAATGGCGGCTTGATACAGTGCGCTGTCCTTGTGGTTATACTATAGGGTTGTTGATGTTTTGTACTTAGCTCTCTATAAATTATGGTATCATCCTTTGTATTAAGGAACTCTACAAGCTTCACTTGGCACACATGCTCATCAACTGTAATGATTTTCGAAGCACCTTCTCTTCTTTGCGAGTGACCTATGACATGACTCTCTCATCGAAAATCATCTCTATTGAATCCACCACCTTGTTTGCCTTGGGATCCCACAACGAAGCGCACACCTTTATGATATCCACGGAGAAAAAGTGAGCTATGCAGACTTAGCATCAAACTTCGATCTCTCCCCTCTCTAGCAATGTGTTGCATAGGCTGGACATCAAATACTGTAACATAAAGGTAGTCTACCTCATTTTGTATATACCTCCTACACCGACTTCCCCATGTGTTTGCCCTTGGTGACCTATTGATCAAACAGCATCTTAGTACTCATTTCCTCTGCCCGAACTTCTTTTCTAGCCTTGCATTCTCAATCTAATACACGAGCTCTTTCAGTGCTCAAATCTATTCATCCTCTCTACTTCCATTACATTTGTGGTGTCTTTTGGCTGTAGTGACTCATATTCCTATGCTCCTTACCTGACTCTACGTGAATCTTGAGTGTGTACTCTAGACCGTGTTGACACGAGGACATTTGATCTTTCCTCCCACTGTTGGTTTTCGATTTAGTTTTCCATAACTTGAATTTGGCAAACATTTCGACACGATCTTTGCATCAGAGTACACCTAAACTTTCCATGAGTGATGTCAATAAAACTCCTGAAATATACATTCCTCACTGAATGTTGTCACATCACGATTAGTGCGGTAACAACATAATAAAGAATCCCTTTCATCGCGTATTGTGGTTGTCTTGGTTGCACCTTATTTTGTTTTAGCGCAATATTTGTAGAACTCAAGCTTGCATGTTTATTCCCTTCAATGGCTTTCTTCTTTTCTGAGCTCTATCCCGTATGCTATATGCTGACACTTGTATACCCACGAGGCTATACCATCTAACAAACTCTGTTCTGTTTCCACTACATTTGTCGATCCATGGGTTGTGGAATCATTCTGCCGACTTACGCCCCTTCATCAGCGTCAGAACACGGATTGCTCACCTTCATTACTCCATTGGTAGGATTTGTAATTAAAACCATTGCAATCTAGAGTTGATGAAATCATATTTTCCTAGATAAGAACATTCTAACATCCTGAAACATTCTAATGTACCATCAAACATCTTAACTACGATATTACCCATTTAAACAACCGCATGGCTTTCATTACCCATCATAACAAAACCGCGAATTTACTAACTTTGTTAGTGTTAAACCAATCTTTATTTAGGCGTCATATGATAAGAACATGTTAAATTCATAATCGAGAATCGTCGGATGATTTAGACTAAGATGGCGAAAGCATATCACCCGTCGCCACTCTCTGAGGTCTCCTTCTTCCGTTATGAGACTTTAATGAACCTCCTATGTTTTATGTGTTCCCTTCTTCCATTCCGAACATTCTCGTTTTATGTGCCCCTTTTTCCCGCACTTGTAACACTAAATATCCTTTCTTCTTCTCGATTTGGATCTAGATTTGTTTCTATCGACTCCTTACGAAGACTTGTTTCTCAATAGTTACCCTTAGCCACTTAAGCCTTCGACTATGAACTCATGGCTACAGCTTTCTTCCTTAGTTGAGATGGTAGAAACGTGTGATCTCCTCCAATTCTAGGGTTTCTTTCCCCCACATTAAAGTGGTAACCAGATTGTTGAAAGACTCAGGTAGAGAATTCAGTAATATCAATGCCATGTCTTCCTACATTAACTTCCGCATCAACTCGGATTCAAATCACTAATGATAATTAAAAAGCGCTTATGTGTTGATCTGAGTGGTAGCTATACCATCTTTAGACCATACAAGCTTCTTCTTAAGAAGTAACGACCAAATCAATGACACGACATGCATTAACTCTCAACTTCAGCAAATTAGCGCAGAGATTCTCGTGTTGATGACATATTTTATCATCTCATGACGACACATCTTGATAGTCAACGCAGCCCTCATTTCCAAATCCTTCAAATCTGTGACATTCATTCACGCCGAGTTGTTTCCACTGGCAGCCTTCACGAGCCTGTACTTTCAACACATCTTGCAGCCTTCCTCGGCCCGCGATCCGAGAGTTCCCGGATCCATGAGACTTCATTATATTCTGGCGAGATCGCGACCATCATAACGCTAGCTTCCGATGCCCCAGTTGTGAATAGTGCATGGTGATAAGAATGCGAAGAATAAAAACAAAGGAAGCCACACAAGGAACTGCGTGGTTGATGGTGTGCCTACATCCATGAGGCAGCGACTTCAATTTTCACTATCAAAATAGATTTTCGAAGGGTGTTTATAATAACCCGGTATTACAAATTTCAAAAATACCCTTACTAAATATACCTTAAGTCTCAGCACTTGCCTCCTTTACTCTAAAAATAGACCACCATAACATAAACTAAATATTAAATATTAAATTGTATTGTAAAATGTGTGTTAAATGGCAAAATATATTAAATATAAATTATTAAAAATATGTTTTAAGAGAATTTTTAAAGCAGAAAATAATTTTTACAATAATTTTCTATGAACAGGTTTGGGAACAGATTTTTAAACCCAACTCGAGTTTGGGAACATATTTTTAAACCCGAATCGGGTTCAAATTTTTTAAACGAAATCTGAAAAATGTCTCTTGTTACAAAAGAATGATTTTCTTTTGATTTCCCGTAGAAAAGGAAATGCAACAAGTTAGAAATCAATGTTGTAATCACACCCAAGTCCTGTTCCAGGAAAAAAGTCTTGTTTCAGGAAAACAATATTATTTGAGAAAAAAATCACTTTTCCAATGAAGCGGTCGAGGATGGGGCCTTGTGATTTCTAAATGGGTTCATGTAATCGCCCTCCGAGTCCAGTTTGGATTCAACTTCTTTTCTACCTATGGTTTTGTTGTTTTAGTTCAAATGATGGAAACGAAAAATGAGTAAGCAGATATATGGAACAAGAATAGAGAAAAAATAAATTTCTATTTTTTGAGATAAAAATAAAAGTAATACATTATATGTAAAACTCGGGTAAATTTGAATTTTTCCAAAATTGGAGAAAAACTTGATAAATTATTAAGCTAGATACAGAGCTACACATCTTGGATGATGAAACGGACCCTACCGTTGGATTCGTCTCGAAAAATCTAGTAACCTAGACAAATTTGGTAAGAGTTAGAATACTCATGAATTTTGGGACTTTAAAAGGGGTGTTTGGAACAGTCTTGAAGTGAAATTAAATTTAAATAAAGGTTCATGTAAAATCGATTAAAACCCGAGCCGGATGGAAATAAATGTTTTTTGGGACAGAAAGCAGACTTGAATAGTCAGTGGACTGGTGTGTGACACGTGAGAGGATAACCATTTTAAAACCATAAAGTGAGGCCAGGACAAGAAAATGAAAAGGAAATTTTAACAACTAGGAAACCGTGGGAGAGAAAGAGAGAAAAAGGAAGAAGTCTAGACTTATTTCGAAGATCCATGGAGTTACATTGGTGGGAATTCGTCGATAAAAAGCCGTGGTTGGTATTTGTTTGATGAATGTTGATATATGTGTGCTTATATATTGACATTGAACTGAATGTTTGTTTTCGAGATTATATGCATGTAATATAATTGTCCATAATACATGGTAAACTGTATGAATTAAAATGTCCATGTGACATTCATCACATATGTGACATGACATTGACATGCAATGGCGCATCATATTGCATATGCATGGGGACATCACATTTCATGAGTGTGTGAGTGCATGGTTGAGGAAATCAAGCACGCATTTTAGTGATTGATAGGTGGGCTCGGTACCATTGAGCGAAGTCGATAGAGTCGCACTATTGCGCCAAAATGGAAAAAAAAAAACTTGTGTCAGTGGCAGCAATAAGGCTAGACACTCCCTCGGGTGAAGAAGACCTAATCTTGAGTTTCATACACTCCTAACTGATGATCAAAAGTGTAGGAATGCATGTAGACCTACGGTGAGACCCGAAAATTCGTTTTGAAAAAGACACATGGTTTTGTATATGAATGATCAATCGAGTTTAACATCCCAAAAAATATTTTGGTTTATAACAAATATTTTATTTGAAAGATCATTGGAATGTAATCCATGGCGGTAGTTTTATCACACATTAGCATTACATTGTGTGGTGAGATTCGGTAAAGACTCATGTATGGTGCATGAGGTGAGTCTCATATCATTTTCATGGCATGGCATGTAAAATTCGACCTAGGATTCGTATTCTTGCTTGAAATTGTTAATGTGAATGTGGACATTGCATGTTCTTACGTGAGAGTAGCCTTTGTGGAGTACACTCTACTGGGCCAGGCTCACTATAACAGAACATTCCAGGCGGCAGGACATGCTCCGATGATCAGTTCTCATCCGGGGTCGCAAGGGTGAAGAAAGTTGATATGTGGCTTTTATAATTACTTTTGTAATTGTTTTGTAACATTTTTATAGTAAAATTCATTTTGGCATGTAATAATATGTTAAGAGTTGGACTTGAACTCTTATGGGATTTTTATCCACGCAACTGTCTGAAATAAGCTGCCTCACCTAAGGCGAGAAGGTGAGAGCATCGCCAAGGCAAACGGTTGCCTAGGCAAGATTGGGCTTCACCTTGGCGAACCCAAGGTCTACCTAAATGATAGGCTGCCTCGCCTAAGAGAGTGTGAGCCGCTGGAAGTGAAGGTGGGCCGCTAGAGCAAACCCAGGGTTCTCTTGCTAAGTGTTGTTTTTCCTACAATGTTGTACATTGTGCAGGCTAGTTTTTGGGAAGAGCTCCTCGTATGAAGAGGACTCTATTCTGTTTCGTAAAATTATGGATCTCGGTAAATGGGACTTAACGGTGTGGTATTAGTTTATACGATATCCACAGGTTTTTCCGCGGATTGATGGATGATAAACAAAACCATGGATTTTAGGGCGTTATAGCTTTGTATCAGAGCATATGTATGCGATTACCTAGGGTTTAATGGGCATGGGTCTTGTCCATTGCATTTATTGTGCATTTCATGTTTCGTGCCTTAATATGTTACATGATTATGTGCTACGTGTTATGTGAAATATATACAGGGTAAAGTGTATATGGAAAAAGAGGAACACCAAGGTTAGAAAACATAACCTTAGGGGTTTGGGAAAAGAAAGGATGGGATAGTTCGGGATGTCAAGGTCTATTAGTGGTTGCCACATGCACTACTAGTTAAACAAAGGAGATAAATCTCGAGTTTAAACTTGATCCCGTTTAATTGGGATGTTATGTAGGAACTCTGTTGCTGTCTGAAAGCATGGAGATGGCAAATCAAGGAAAGAGGGCCTTAAGGTAGTGGGTGGAACAACAACCCACTACCACCTGCCTTTGACCAACAAGCCTTCATAGAGGCTATTAGTAATGCAACTGCTACCATTGCCTAAGCGAGCATTGTGGCTGCCACTATTGCACAGGCTAATACAACTGTGGGCATTGGAGGGCCAAGTAACCTCCAGAGTTTCAAGGCACACCATCCTCTAACCTTCAGGGGAGGAGGGGACCCAATGGCAGCTAATCATTGGCTCCTACAAATCGATAATATCTTGGAGGCTATAGAGATAACCTCTTATCCACTAGGATAAAACTAGCCACATTCCAGCTAGAAGGTGAATCCTAAGTATGAGGTAGGACAGATTGACCTCGGAACTTGGAGGCAACGACATGGGAAGAGTTTTGTGAGCTCTTCATGAGCAAGTACTTCTCGGCATCTGCTCGACATGCAAAAGCTACGAGAAGTTCCTAGGCGAAGCAAAAGGACAAGCATTAACAGTACATAGCTAAGTTCACCAAATTAGCCCGTTTCGTTGATGATTATGTGAAACCTCGGAAAATCCAGAATTTTGAGGAAGGATAAAACGATAATTTCGATAGAAAAATCTAGAATTTTTCTAGATCTTGGATGATGAAACGGACTTCACCATTGGAATCGTCTCATGAAATCTAGCTACTACGTCGAATTTTGTCGAATTCCAAGATAGTCGAAATTTCACGTTTTTAGGGGGCGAGAGGTGCGAGACAACGGCACATTTAGGCATTGCTGAGAGGCGCCGCGTGTCAGTGTTGGATAATCAAGTAGATGGATAAAGGAGTAAGGAAAATCCTAGAGATGATGATAGTGACATGTGGTAAGAAGGGACAAGTCCTCATACGTGACCCCATCTTGACCAAGGCGGTTGGGAAGTGAAGGAGAGGGGAACAAGCCCAGAAAGAAAGAGAAAGAGGAGGATTTTAGAGAGGCTCGACTTCTCTGAAATTTTCCGTGATCGGATCGTCGAAACTACGGCAAGGTAAAAGCAGTTGGTCCCCCGCGCCTGAGAGCTACACATGGGTACCGGTATTGTGGAGTTTCAACAATCTCCAGGAGGTAGGGGTCTTCTCCTACTTGGTTTATTTTCGGCTTAAGAGCCATTTAAAATGGTTTGGATGGTGTGAGGCCGTGGGTCAGTCCTAAAACTTGGGATTGAATGTTGGAATTTTTGGGACCCATTTTGGACAATCCCGGATTGATTTCGGACTGAAAATGGTCCTTGTGTGCTTAATTTGTGTGTTGTTGCTTGATGTTGGATAACATGCAAATTGGTATTGTGTGAGTATAACCATCTCAAGTGAATTGTTTATGTTACGTATAGTTTATAAATATTCATGTGAAATAAAATCTGTCGTGGCATCATGCATTTGTATGCCGCAAGAACATCGCATGACATTGGGTGTGGTGCATGGTTTAAGGTGGGTCTAGATTTAGTGTTGACCATGGTAAATCAACACCGTGTTTGGTGTTAGATTAAGTGTCATGCGGACATGGTAAGATCGACATTGGTTGGTGACCATTGAAGGTGGGCTCGGTAGCATGGGACATAGTCAGTAAATATAATTTTGTCAATCGGAAAATGTCAAATGTAAAGATAAAAGTTTTATTGAGAATTGTCCAATGTTCGGAGGGTGTCCAGTGCTCGGAGGATGTCTAGTGCTCAAGGGCGTCGGTGTTTGGAGGTCATCTGATCTTGAAAGGGTGTCAGTTGCTCGGAGGATGTCCGGTGTTCGGAGGATGTCAGTTCGGAGGTTTCCCATGGTCGAGATTTCTTGTCCTAGGGTTTTGAAGAATGTCCAAAGGATTTTAAATGTAAAACAAATATTTTTGTTTTGAAAATAAATTCTCATACATGACAAGTTACGTGTGTGAGGGAGTCGGTGAGGACTCGGGACATTGACAGGGCATGTGAGTATTCCAAATAGGATCATCATTTCTTAAATGTGTTTGATTTGCCTTACATGTGCACTTAGGTGGGAAGCAGCCCATGTGGGAATTCAGCTACTAGGCATTGCTCTACCGCTGGGGAAGAATTATTTAGTCTTTTGAAGGCACGAGGGATGGGACGCATCTGGTCTTAGAACTTGAAGAGATGGCCATATGTGGCTTTATTATGTATTTTTGTAAAAATCTACGTAAAAGACCCAGTTTGGATAATTTGTAAATAAAACAAATTGTAAATAAATTCCTTTTGGTATAAAATATACATTTTGACAAGTTTGGATAATGAAGGCCGATTGGTCATTTACTCATGTATTGGTCTCGTGATATGAGACACGGGTTTACTGATTGACGGTGGTCAGCCAGGATGTTTGAGGATTGGGGCGTCGCGGATTATGTGTATAGATATGGCCCGAAGTGAGAGGATTTGAGGATGGTTTGAAATTGTCTATCGGCTAGAGTGGTAGGACTCCTCTACGTAAGACATAGGGACTTGATGGTCCAAGCCGGGTATGGCCATTAAAGGAGGTGGACTGACGCCTGAAAACATCCAGGAAATGCGTGTGAAAGATAAGAGGAGACGACCTTCTTCTTCTACAGCGCGGAAAATAAGGACTACTGCGAGGGTTTCGTAAACAGGGTCGCTGCTGTCGAGATTCGATCATCCTAAGGTGGGAGACATTTCAGGGCTCCTAGCCAGCCAAGGCAGAGGACATGTTTCTATTACCACCAACTTGGACACATGAGACAAGATTGCCCTCAAAGGCAAGGATCCAAGAGTTATGGAACATCCCATTCCTAATCATTAGTGGGACGTTTACAGACTCGGTTTGTTCCTCCCTACCCCACCATGGGCCAGGTACTACTTCATGATCAAGCCAGATTGGCCAAGGCATGGGTCAAGGTCGAAGCCAAGGCTCACAAGTAGGGACTTCAAGGACCTAGGGGCATGCTACCATCACACCTCGAGCAAGCTTAGCGATCAGTAGGTCATTCGAATTTTGTTTCTACTCTCTCATTTATGAGCAAGAGTATCATTTGATTTTGGTGCAACTCATTCCTTTATTGTTGCATCATGTGTGGAAGATTTTGGCTTAGAGGTTGAAACCTTGGAAGAGCCACTACATGTGAGTTCTCCCCTAGGAGCTAGGGTGAGCATTGATCATATATGTTTGGGTTGTGAGTTAGAGATCTCGGGGATTCTACTCTCCATGGACCTTAGGGTTATGGATATGTCGGAGTTTGATGTCATCCTTGGGATGGACTGGTTGACGGCACATCGAGTCTTCATTGATTGCGATCATAGGAGAGTTACTGCCTACACACCAGATGGTAGTTGTTTTATGTTCCAATCTATCCTTAACTCAAATTTAACGGTTTACATTCTATTAAGGGCACTCAAATCATTCATAGCAATTTACAATAGTGTATATTCATTTATATCCAAATACTTGGTTTCCAATACTCATACAATTTTTCATGTGCAATTCATTTCTGTCCAGTTGTATCAAATCAATTTAAACAGATCAAACATTTTAATGTAATTCATTTTCTAAATGAATCCACTTATTTCATAATCCTTCAAACATTTTGAGAATATAGAGAGAGAGAAAGTGGAGAACAAACCCAGTTATTTATGAAGCTCGAACGGAGCACACATGCATATTCATATAAAACCTTTTAGATTTATTTTGTCAAACAAAACACAAAACCGAAAAAAGGAAGGAAGTGTGAAGAAAAAACCAAAAAGCTTGTTGCACTTTGATTCCAATCCTCGAATCTACATTCGGTCGGGTTTTTCCTCCTCGTCATTATTCAATCCTGATTAACAATCATATTAGTCGGGTATTCTAGGAGTTTTATTTAGGTTTACTTTCTACCCGACTCCCCTTTTTCATACATTCTTTCTTTCTTTTTTCCTAATTCCTCCTCCTTAGAAAATCCTTAACATTTGTTTTAGGCTTTGTCATGCCTCATTTTCTTAATCCTGTTTGTGGGCTATGGTGCACCCCACGGTTCGCTGCACTTGAGAGATATTCGGGAAAGAAAGACTCAGCTTAAACATCGACACAACCAAACCTAGAACCATGGTTGCCCATGCGCCGCCCGATCTGGCGGAATATAAAACATTTTCATATAACTTTTATGCATGCACTGACCCTTTCATTCGGAATTAACAGATGAATAGGATAAAAATAGGTTTGCAATACTGGTACTCAACTTTCAGTACTGGTACTTAACATCATCTAGACCTTAAATCACTTTGGTGCGACGCGAATCCTCTGACCAAAAAACGGTTTGAGTACGATTGCTCAACCTTCCAGCTACCATCTTCGGCATCCTCTGGTTAAAAACCACATTGAGTGCAGTGCTCGACTTTGATACCCGATGTACTCACGTGATTTTAACGAAATGGCGATTTTGCCATTTTCATCGGAAATCTTCCAACCAAAACTGACTTAAACCAACCAAAATACACATGTATTGAAGAGTTAAGGTTTTTCCCCAAATCCAAAATATCAAAGAGGGAGTTATGGTTAGTTTTATTACCTTATCTCTCTTCAAATCTTCTCTTCCTTCTTGCTTTAACAAAGATAGACCAATGATTCGCAGCCCGTAAGGTATTATAAATCAACAAAATTTACAACCTAATACCTCATACTACCGTAGCATTGTTACTATAGTATAGCGACTCTAGGATTGTCCACATGGATGGGTTTTCTTCGTAGAAATGACTAATACTAAGGTTTACACTAGTGATTATAGTTTGGATAGTGAGGTTGTGATAAAAAGAGTTGGTTTTAATGGTTGTCACTAAAAATAAAACAGATTATAATGTGGAAAGAGGTCCTTGAAGTATCAGGACACTAGGCAAATGAGGGGGTTTCCGAGTTGTTACCTCGCATTAGGAAGGATAACATATAGTTATCTCCCGAACCGGGTCTTCATTTAGCTATAAAACCTAACCTTTGTTACATATCTTTGAAAATGGAATTTACTACTCTTTAATGCTCTCAGTCAGTGAAAACACAAGTCTCCTTGACTCACCTTCCAATGGCTCATAAATGATAACTAACGAACATCACTGGATATAGCATTAAGATGAGCCACAGCTTACCATCTAACCATTCAGGTGATTTGAAGGGATCAGCTTAAAGTTGAATAGAAGAAACGATAATAGCCGGTGAATGCGCAGCATTGCCAGCAATGAAGCCCTTGATTTGCGCCAGGATCCTTCACCCGGTGGCCTTCTACTTCCAAGGAGAGAGGGGTTTAGCCACTCATCCTCTGAAATCATCCTCGGTGTTTGTCAGTGAAAAAGAAAAAGAAAATGAGAAAAAATGAAAAGAAAAATGAGGGCTTGTTAAACCAGCCTCCCCAGCTAATAAAAATAAAAACTAAAAACTAAAAAAAGTCTTTTAACAAAGTGTTGTTTGGGCATTATATACCACCAAATAATACAAATTACCAAATTGTATAAACTAAACACTATTACATGGGGAGAGGTGTTGGAAGGAAACCAAAAAAAAAAAGACAAGTGTAGAGAGCGAAATTTGTGAGGTTGCAAAATTTCTAACCCTTATCTTAAAATTGTTATCTATTTTTGCTTACATGATTGTATACGGATTACTGTGACTGAGGTTCCAGGCCCAGTTTCTTTCATGCTCGTGCATCTATCTTCCAATATATACTGCTTTGTGAAAACTCACTGGCCCATATAAGATTGATTATAAGCATTGCTAGGTCCTTAACGTTCCAACTAGGTCAATTTGGATGATTACTACGTAAAAAGTGCTCAAAACCCGGAGTGTTAAGAGTATGGAGCTTGACACTATTTGAGTGTAATCCTCCCTGTCGACATTGCTATTCCTTAGCGATGAAAGAAGAAAGAAAGCAATCAAAAGCAAGATAGAACTATATATACCCACAAAAAATGGTTTAAAAATGAGGATAATGTAACTTTAAACAAAGTTACAAAAATCCTGCAAGACTATCTGAGGCGTGTATTGCTTGTACAAAATTCAGTATCAAAACAATGTCAACTCCTAAAGAACCAGCTTTGAAACCTTAAAAAAACTGAGAGTGTCCAGCAGTTAGTTTTCAAAAATGATCTGTCAGCTGATTCTCTCCCCCGACCTAACTCTTCTATACCTAACCAGAGACTAACTAATCTTAATAGATCGGGGACAGCTTTTATTTAGTAACTCTTTTTTGTGTTGTAGGGGGTGCAATGATGAGAAGTCCCGAATTCATAATTGTCCGTGTAACTTGAGGGTCCGCGATGAGGCTCACTGGCACAAATTGGATTTAGGGCGTGATGTGAGTTCTGTGAATTAAGCTCTTCAAGTTTCACCCCAGACTTTTAATAAGCTCGAAACTCCAATTTTCTAAACTCCACGACTCCCACCCGTGTAACGAGCAACAAAGTTGGTGACTCCCAACCAATTGGTTTAGGGCACCGAGCTTTAAAGACTTTCGCCATATACCCCTCGGACTGCGCTCGGGTTTCAAGGCAAGTGTCACAAATTTTTTCTTTTCTTTTCTTTTTTTCCTTTTTTTTTTCTTTTTTGAAATATTCATTGGTCTTTTATTCAAGGGTGTCGACCTATTAAAGGTGGTCAAAAGTACCAGGCCAAATTTTTGCAGGGCTTAGGAGGCAAGGCGGTTTTTCAGCTTATAATTGAAACCTAATGTGCACAGTGTGTGGTTAGTTCAAAGTGGAAGAAATAAGGTTGAAGATAAGAAGAATTTCAATAGTTCATCAACTCAAATAAGCATAACACCATTCTAACATCAACAGCATTAGGACAAGACTTCAATTTCTCATTTCCCATATAGTAAGTTGAGCATTACAAAAAAAATTTATGTAAATGAGAAATTATAAACAAGAACTAAAGCATGTGTTGAAAACTAAAAACATATACTTGTACTGTCAAAAAAAAAAACTAATTAGCAAGTCATTCAACTAAACAAAATAGACTTGCTCAAAACATAAACGGCACTTCCTTCTTTAACTCTCCCCCTAGCCGAATTTGTCATTGTCCTCAATGTGGTGTGGAGGGGAAACTTAATGATGGAAGTAATACCTCCTCGAGTAGTCGTGGAGGGTGGAACCTAAATCCTCATCTGCTGACTAAGCAGGAAGCTGGAAGGATGAAGGCGGGTTGGTCAGGCGGTAGAAGCCTTCTGCGGTGGAGGCTGGGAGGTGAGCTCCTCATATCACAGTCCAAATAGAATCTCACGGCTTGAGGTGGTGGCCATTTACTTTGAAAGTTTGGCTTTCATTTGAGCTAAGAAGTTCCACTACTCCATTGGGATAAACTTGATGAATGGTGAAATGACCAATCCACCTGGACTTTAGTTTTCCCGAAAAGATATGGGATTTGGAATCATGAAACGGGTTTCTCTTACATTTTGGAAATGTTTTCGAACCACCATTTGGTCATACCATTTCTTAGATCTTTCTTTGGCAATTTTGGAGTTCAGGTAAGCATCATTCCTTAGTTCCTCTAATTCATTGAGGTCAAGAAACCTTTTATGCCGACTCTTTCCAAATCCATGTTGAGCTTTTTAATTGCCCACCATGCCTTGTATTCAATTTCCACAGGAAGATGGCATGCTTTTCCATAGACCCAGCAGTGGGGACATCCGAGAATGATCTTGGCGACACCATATGCCCGCGTTCAATTCAGCAGCTGTGGACGATCTTTTGTTTGAATTCACCACCTTCATCGAAGATGGTCTTAATCTCCCGGTGTTAGCCAACGTCCATTGGTCACGAGGATGGTAAGGAGTGGCCCTTTGTGTTGTTTCACTATATTTAGATAGGAGGTTTCAAGGGGTTTGTTGCATAAATGGAACCTCCTGTGATTATAGCCTTGGGGACTCCCGAGGAATGCGCGGAGAAGACATTCTCCTTTAAAAATTTTAGCACCACCCTGTGATCATTTGTTTTACAAGGGATTGGCTCAACCCATTTAGACACATAGTCAACCCCCACCAAGATGTATGAATAACCGAAAGACATAGGGAATAGCCCAGTGAAGTCGTACCCCGAACATCAGATATAATACACTACGAAGTGGGTTGAGGGCATGTTACGGTGGTAGCTTCAGTCTTTAGCATCGATAAGCAGGATTCAGCATAGCATGACATATCTTTGAAAAGTGATGGCCAGTAAAAACCAGATTGCAAAATCTTCATAGCTATCTTTTGATGATTTGATCTGCACAGTATTTGAACAAAAATAGTTCCTCCAAATAATAGGAATGAATTTTGGTGAAGAAGTATTTCTTGTCCTATGCTTTCCAACCAACTAGGATCTCCCCTATTGCTAAATAATGAGCAATATGAGCATACAATGGGGGCATTCTCTACAAGCGTGAGAGACTCTGAATTCATCATTAATGGGAGGCATCAGTCATGAGCTATGGTGATCTGGAGAGGTGATCTATTGCTACATTCTCCACCCCTTTCTTGTCTTTGGTGGAGATTAATTCTGGAGCGAGGAGAACCCACACGATAAACACACCTTAGCATCTTATTTAGTTATGATTACTTCAAAGCGAGTGAGTACATTAAAAATAACAATAAGATACCCCACGAATGCCTTTCTGTGTGAATATGTCTAAGGCATAGACTACTACTAGCAGTTCTTTTTCTATGGTTGTGTAATCTCTTTGTGCTTCATTCGAGTCTTGCTCTCATAATAAACCACGTAAGGTTTACCATCTTCTCTACCCAAGAACTGCCCCAATGGAAAAATCACTTGCATCACATATCACTTCAAAGGGTAGTTTCTAGTTAGGTGCTCTCACTATAGGTGCAGTAGTCAGGTGTGATTTGAGCTCCTTGAAGCTCTTTTGGAACCTTCCATCCCAGACAAATTTAGTATCCTTGACCAGCAGTTCACATAGGGGTTTTGTAATTTTTGAAAAATCTTTAATGAACCTCCTATAGAAACCTGCATGGCTAAAGAATACCTCCTTGCCTTGACACTTTGTGACAGAATTGGTAGCTTAAACAAGCTTCCGCTTGCTTGGCTTTATTAACCTTGATGCCTTGTTGGAGATGACATGTCAGGGACCAGTTCATAAATTTACCATAAAATGGCCTTGCCAATTAAGCACCAAGTTTTTCTCAAATGTATCTGTTTAGAGCAGTCTCGAGGAGTTAGCAAGGCTTTTCGTCAAAAAGAAATATCCCATATATTGTGATGTGTGTCCGTGTACGCACTTCCATGGCGTTCCATATCCTTGAAAATGAAACATTTACTTTTTGGAAAGTGTGGGTGTGCATAAGCCAAAGGCATTCGCTTGTTGTAAGTCCCAAGAACAGTGAAGGTGGTCTTTACAGATTATCCACGTGATTTGATTGAAAATATCCAGTAGCCTCTAGAAAACAATAAAATAAGTGCCAGAAACTCTCTATCAGTTGATCCATGAAGAGAGCGAGGAAAATGGTCAGCTTCCTTGTCCCAGCGCATTTAGTCTCTTGTAGTAATCTATTCACTTACCCTCCAACCTATGGTAGGCGTGTAGGCATATCTTCTCCCTTCTCGTTAAATGCAATATTAGTCGCCCCAGGCCTTTAGAATTTTAGTAGAGGCATTTCTTGAGGGCCCATGCAAATGGGGTAGATAATATCGACTGTGGAGGGAATTTTCGAACATTTGGCATACTCACCTCTTGCGTATTAGAAATTCAAACCGTCTCTGTGGTTGCACTGGTTTTGGCTTCCTCACTCCATGTAGATGTGATGAAGGTGCAAACCAAGGGGCTAATTCCTTCCCAAATAAAGATTTTCCATCCAATGGCTTGTTTGCACTTCCTAAGGATTCCAAGTAAATTGTCTTCCTGTGAGGCATTTAGGGATGAATAAATAACCACAGGGCATTGGTCGTCCTCCTCTAAGTATGCATATTTCAATTCTATGGGGAGGGGTTTGAGATCAAGCTTTAGGGGCTCTTCCTTCTCTTTGTCTCTTTCAATCAACAAGGGGAGGATTTCTTCCTTCTTTTCGAGACAAAAGTAGCACTTAAATCTAAAGAAGTTCATCTAATTTTTCGAAGCTCACTTGTTCTCCCATCAGTGCGCCTATAAGCTGCAGCTGCTCACACTGTTCTTCTGGTGTCAATCAAACACACCTCTTCTTAGTCTTCCTCAAGAGGCGAACATGCTTTTCTTTGAGGTGAAAAATCATTGAGCTCCGGTGTCATAGCACCAAAAGTGATGCCCCATTTATTGATTAATAGTTGCATTTGAGTGCTTGAATGGCCTCGAATATGGGCACATAATTGGCTCCCATGACCTCTTGGCTTGGTATCGAGAATAACAAAGCCCACGGGTAGTAAATTGTCCCTACTATAAAAAACATCTTCACGGTGCCCTTGGGAATTTTATTGACATGCATGCGCTAAGGAACAAGGTGATGAGTGAGGGTGGGTTTGGTCTCTAGCTATTTGCTTATAGATTGAGTAGGGTAACAAGTTGACAATGACCCCCAAATCTAGTAATGCCTTTTGTACACAAGTTCCTCTAATGTTCACTGATATGGTAGGACACCCTAGATCTTTATACTTCACTAGAGTATTGCACTGTATAATGGCACTCCTGCTCTCAGGCCTTTTCCACATTTAGTCACTCTCTCTTACCATTGCACAGAGTCATGAAGCTTGGCATAGGTTGGAACTTGTTTAATCATGTCTAAGAGGGGAATGTTGATTTTACTTGCCTCAACACTTCATGAATCTCAGTTTGGTTGTTCACCCTCTTTTTGCCTCTTGGTGCTTAAGGAAATGGTGGAGGCATGCTCTTCTTCATCATGTCTTCCTTAATCACTATCCTTTCCGGCTCCTCATCTAGTCCTTCTTTAACTTCATCAAGTGGTTTAGGTATTGGTTGCTCAACTTTTTTACCACTTCTCAAAGTGATAACTACTTTTAGCAATCCGTTTAGGGCGGTTCACTTTCGAGTCGGCTATTTCCATGAACTCCCCTGAGGGTTTGCGGATTTGTGAGGAGAACTTCCTTTTCTTGCAGATGTTGATTGGTCGGCCTAAGAGATGGAATCTGCAGTTCAATTTTTTGAACATTTCATTTTAAGACATCTATTCTCTTGTTCATAGTGCTTTCCACGATGTCCCGACCCTCGATTTGCTTGCACGTTCTGCTACGCTCTTCCCACAAAGTTACCTACCACCCCCTTTACTTTCAAGTGGGTGGCTTACTCAAAAATTGGAGAAGTTGACGTGGTTGTGATGGCTAAGTTGAAGCATACTATGGGCAGAGGCTTGAGGAGAGGTGCCTCATTTTGGCTTCAGGGAAGATTTGAGTGATTTCTCCATCTAGGGTTGTAAGTGTTGCCATATGGTGCATTAGCTGATGGTTTGAATTGACCAACAACATTCGCTTGTTCCACTAACATCTCCCTCATTGTTGGAATAGTTGGACATTGTTCTCGGATCTTTCCGGTCGCGCGAATGAAGCATGGCTTGTTTGGCCTTGCGGAATCGATCCTTTGCTTGCACCTCATGCGGGTTTCTCATTTCTAGTTCTTTCAACCTTCTAGCTAAGGTTGAAACTTTGGCTTTCATGTCCATGTCTTCCGGAAGAGAGTACATGCCACCCCTTGTACTGGGTTAAGGTCTCATTCTTTCCATCTCCCTTGGGTTAAGCTCATCCCAACTTTGACTTGACGCAACTCGAGAAATCAAACCTTTGGATTTTTGCTCCAATCTCCTTACACATAGTCTCAACAATTGCTTCATGGCGGGGAGAAATTCCATCATAAAAATAGTGACGGCGACCATGTGTCAAAATCATGGTGAGAACCAAAGCATTGAAAAGCTTCCATATATCGACATGCATATAATTTTTAAAACTTTCATTGGTGAGAAGATTAAATCACCTTTCAGCTTTACGATTTGTTACGTAGTGGAGAAAAATTTCTTAAAAATTCGACCTACATCTCGATCCCGAGTTCAAATGCTCCTTGGCCTCAGGCAATTGAGCCAATTTTTGGCTCTATCCTTCAATGTGAAAGAAGGAAAAGCAGAAAGCGCTTATTAAATCCTGCAGTGGTAGTCTCACTTAGCCCGAAGGAATTGTTGCGAGGCTCACTCAATGAGCTCCTCATGTGCGAATGGGGTTCTCACTCTCTCCATGCCATGAAAAGTGGGAAGAAGTGGCACAGGTAGGCTTTATAACCCGGTTAACCGGTTGGAGCACTATGCAGAAGGGTACACTCATCCGAGGAGGTGTAGCGTGGTCCTCTCGTGGATCTACATGTACGTGAGGGACCCTCTCTCATCCCCCATTGACCTATTGTTCTTCGGGTGGAGGTTCCATTATGTTTAAATTCAGAAGCTAATTCGATCGATTCTTGTGGAATACTAATTTTGGATATCACCTTTTGAATTCCTAATGTCACACCCGTTCCCGATCCGACCGGATAAATTGGATCCGAACCGGAGTTCGAGCGTGAAGTATATCGCCCAGGACTCTTTACACTTGTTTTTTTTTTTTTCAAAGTTGAACTTGTACGTAGGTATACAAGCAATTCTGTAATAACAAAATCATTTACATACCAAAAAAAAGACCATACCACGGGTGGTGTCCATCATCTATACACATGATACAGTCCCATTTACATATCGCTTGTACTTTTACATTTGAATCGAGCGCGGGAACCATGTAGTGAACCCCTACTAGTGTCTTGGCCAAAACATATGCGGAAGATCGCGAGATGTCTCCTACGTATCTACGGATTAAAAACCCGGTGCTAAGCTTTACGCCCCAGTGAGAAGCACGTATCTTATAACTATCTTGAAGTACGCATGCATTTATCTTGAATCATAATAAACATGTAGCGATAACGATATATCGAAGAAATCTTCGTAGTTCATATAACACATTTACATATAGAGTTATCTTGCCTTAACAAACTTATGTTTGTTGGATCTCTGTATATCACGATTACTAAACTTTATACTTATAGCAAACATACTTACGGATCTTACTTATGGAAGACTTGATGCCCCATTCGATCTCTTGTAGGACACATATTTACACTTTATCTCTCATTAAGACACATACTTATACTTATCTCCTGGTAGGACACATATATATAGATTCTCGTATAAAGATCTTGAACTTATACATGTATATACTTGACCCAATTGCCTCACATACTCTATACTTCTATCTATCTTTATACTTGTTGAGATTCTCACGGGACACATACTTGCATACTTTTACTCGGAACTATCCTTGTTTACGGATCTTATATAATATTCTGAGTATTCTTGTATTTTGGATCTTATACTTGTATTACGGATCTCTTATACTTATGTATTACGAGGAGCTTATGCTTGTATTTCGAGATCTTAATCTTGTATTTCGGATCATATACTTGTATTACGGAGCTTATGCTTGTATTGGGATCTTATTCTTGTATTCGGATCTTATACTTGTATTGCAGACTTATGCTTGTATTTGGATCTTATTCTTGTATTTGGATCTTATACTTGTATTACGAGACATAACTTATACTTGTCTTACGGAACTATACTTATATTCTGGAGCATATATACTCGTCTTACGGATCTTATACTTGTGTGTTACGAGTTTATTCTTGTATTCGGATCTTTGCCTACTTGTATTACGGATCTTATACTTGCTTGTGGCAATGCGGATCACAGTACCCATAGGTACTCTGAGATTTTGCATACAAAAATGCGCGTAGGTACCCCTACGAGCCTATACTTATACAGAGGTACCCTACAGAACTTATACTTATACAGAGGTACCCATAGGTACATTCTGATTAGAACGGTGTACATTTCTTTATTCTTATTCTTATTCGGTCCCTTATCATATAACTAGTTGACTACGCCGGACCAATCCTTAAGAAAAAGAGAGTGGATACGCTGGCCTGATAAGTGCCGAAGGTCTGTTAATCTGATCTTGAGGTCTTGGTAGCCTGAGAAGTAGGAGTCTTAGAAACAGCCGGCCCGAGGAGTGTCGTCGCACTGTCGGAGAGTCTTAGAAGTACTATTGTGCGGAAGCACGGTCGAGGAGAGTGTTGTCTCACTAATCGGAGGAGCCTGAAGTACTAAACAAAGGTATCGAAGTACTAATCGAGAGGTAACAAAGTACTAATCCAAAGGTACCGAAGTACGATGTCGTGCCGAAGCCTGGTAGAGAACCACCGTCGCCTTGTCAGTACCAAAGTACCTCACGTGCTGCCAATATATGAAGGTGCCTGTCATTCAATATACGGTCTTGGGTAGTCTACGATTATATGAGTTCGGTAACTTACTATCGCATAATAGGGGCATTCTTAGCCACATTATGTGTTCATGACATAATATTTCCTTTACTTGCGTTCGTATTCGTATTTCGATTCGTTTCATGTTTCACATCATATTCATGTTTCATGAACACATTTATACATATTTCATTTCCTATATTTTTCCTGTTACATATGGAATTTCATATACTTGTACAGTATGACACCTATGTATTCACACATCATTCGTATGACCCTTTGTTATAGGAATCTAACACTTAGAAATTGGAATAAATTCACGATTGAATCGTCAAACTCAAGTTATGGCATTTCATGCCAAATGATCGATTTACCCACAGTTACACTAGGAACAGTGCGTAATACCTATTTTGAGGATCTTAACTCCATATTTGACACTGGTTCTTTACAATGCCCTTTGAAGCTAAGGTGCTAAGGTTCTTCTCCATTGGAATCACCCCGAATCGAACAGGAAGTCGAGATGTATACTAAACAACCAGGACTGCTCTATGTTCAAAGGTAGAACCGAAATTGGCTTGAACACCAGCCCCCACTGGAGGCAATTTATATGGGCCACATAAGTCGAATTTGAAGGTACCTATTTCGGTGTTTTGTTCTCCTTGAAGTCTTGTTTAACCTCAAACAAATCACTCAAATAGGATAAAAATAATGAAGTTATGGCCAAATACTAACATCAAAATGAGCATTGGTACGTACGAAAGTCGGTACCGGTACCAATGTTAAATCTTGCGGCCTCCGGGTACACCACTCTGTTTTGGTACGGTGAATGCCTCCGAATTTCTCGGAATTTGTGGTTTTTCCTCTCAACTTTTATGGCCTGCACCCAAACCAACTCAATAATCAATACACTTCAAAATCACTCCATATTCATCTTGTAACCTCTATTCTACTCAAATTATCTTTCAATACATATCTTTCTTCAAAAACCTTTCATGAATTACTCCCAAAAAAACTCTAATATGATTCATAACCCATACATAAACCAAATATGAATTAGTTAGGGTTGTTCTAAACCACTAACTCCATTCACATCTATTACAAACCATGAATCAACTTCAAAGGGAGGATTCCATATTCTTCTTTAGTACCATTTAGGGTTTTACCAACCCTTACTCTCAATAATTTTTAAAGTTAGGATGGTAAAAAAAAAAACACTGGAGTTTGGGGGACAAGCTCTTTTAACCATACGATACATGGAAATTCGCACAAAGCTTTATAATTCCATACTTGTCTTAAGAGACCATACCTTAAATTTGGCTTCTTCTTCTTCTTTCTTCTTCTTCTTCTTCTTTCTCCTTCTCTTCTTCTTCTTCTTCTCCACGGTTTGTTCTCCCGCAAAATGAGACAAATTTGGTCTTAAATGAATTCTCCTTAGGCGTGTTTGGCTCCAAAAACCCATTTTTTGGGTTAAGTTTTCATTGTTACTTTTAGTCCTTAAGTTCTTCTCTTTTTGCAAATAAAGTTAGGCATATTTCTATTTTAACAGTAGCCTTCTTGTTTACTTATTTTATATATGCCTTTTGAAGTACATATGTTCCCTGTTTTATGCTGGCACAGATTACGGGTTTCTCGTTTATTTCACGAAAATTCATATTTAACTTTTATTAAACCCTAAATATCAGCGCTATGGTATATTTAGGGATATTTTCTAAACCCTTTGGAACTAACCATGAGCAAGGGACAACGAAAAGAAACAAAAGAAACAATTACCAAAAGGGTTAATGTTAGAGCTAAAAGAATAAAAAATATAAATAGTGAAATGAAATTCAATAACCTAGCGGTAAACTACTAGGCAGAAGTAAGAAAGAGAAGAAATTCACGGAAAAACTGTATTGAGGATCCACGGAGGTGTTGAGTTTATTTGTGTCCCATTTGCACTAGACACCATCCAGAGTAAGCCAGCGCATCATTTGATTACTGGCATAGGGTATTCCTAAATCAAGTATAAAAATTCCTCAAACACAATACCTCATACTATCATAGGATTGCTACTATAGTATAGCGGCTCTAGGATCGTCCACATGGATGGGTTTTCTTCATAGAAATTACTAATACTAAGGTTTACACTAGTGATTGTAGTTTGGATAGTGGGGTTGTGATAAAAAGAGTTGGTTTTAATGGTTATCACTGAAAATAAAACATATTAGAATGTGGAAAGAGGTCCTTGAAGTATCAGAACACTAGGCTTGGGTTCTTTAGGCAAATGAGGGGGATTTTGAGGTTGTTTACATTAGGGAGGATGCATATAGTTATCTCCCCTAAGGTCTTCAACAGCTAAAACCTAACCACGTACATATCTTTGAAAATGGCATTCACTACTCTTTATGCTCTCGATGGTGAAAACACAAGTCTCGCCCGACTCACCTTCCAATGGCTCATAAAATGATAACTAACGAACATCAACCCCGGATGTAGCACATTAGATGAGCCAAGCTTACAGTACTAACCATTCAAGAACGTTCAGGAAGGAATCAAAGCTTTTAAAAGTTGAACTGAGAGAACAATAATAGCCATTGAATACTATGTGAAAAACATATAAACCTTAGTTTGCCTTGAATCACTTCACCCGGTGGCCTTGCTTCAAGAGATGAAGGGTTTTGCGCACTCATCCTGCAAAATCATCTGGAAGGTGTTTGTCAGTGAGAAAAGAAAAGAAAATGAGAGAAAATGAAAGAAAACGGGAGCTTGTTCGACAAGCCTCCCCCAAATTTTCAATAAAATAAAAACTAAAAACTAAAAAAAGTCCTTTAACAAAGTGTTGTTTGGGCATTATATACCACCAAATAATACAAATTACCAAATTGTATAAACTAAACACTATTACATGGGGAGAATTTGGGAAGAAAACAAAAAAGACAAAAAGTCAAAAAGATGGCAGGAAATTTCGCAAGGGTTGCAAAATTTTGCAACCCTTGAGAAATTGTTATATATTTTCTGCTTCTACGATTCTGCCTTCTGGTTTTGCAGCTCTAAGTTCCAATTGATTTCTTTATGCTCGAGCTGCATCCCTATCTTCAATATATATATCCTATGAAAACTACAAAAACTGCTATAAATTTTTATCATAAGCATTGCTAGGTCCTTAACGTGCCAACTGGGTCAATTTGGTTGATTACTATGCAAAAAGTGCTCAAAACCTGGAGTGTTAAGAGTATGGAATATCACTATTTGGGTAGTAATCAACCAAGAATGGAGAAAAACACACCAAAAATACCTTCTTCTCCCAGGCCCAACTCCTTCTCCCCTTGCTCCTTTCAAAAAACGTGAATGCCCAAATGGGCATTCCATAGACCACTTTGGTCTTTATTCTCATGTCATGTGTAATGCCATGTTTGGCTAGCACATTAATTGGCTTTTTCTCATTTTTCCCATTTTAAAGGCTCATTTCACTTTCATTTCCACTTCATTTCATTTCATTTATACTTTGGCACTTACATTGTTCATTTATAACCCTTGGAATCCTCATTTATTTTACAAATTTATTTGGCTCTGTAAATTACTCAGTTTTTATCATTTTTCGTTTTTAGTCATTTAAACGCCGGAAAAAATATAATTTGTTATTTTACACCACCCCGAACATGTTATAAAGCGTACGGTATTTTCAAGGCATTACATCAGTGTCATCCCAACTTCGAAAAAGGTGAGCGGTTGCAGGTTGGGAGGGCGAAGTCAATTTTCGAGATGCCGCAGGTTTCTTAGGATTGGCAAGCTATTACAGGAGGTTCATTAAGGACTTCTCTCGATTAGCTGCGCTGTGTGTGACCGGGAATGAGATTGATTTGAGTGGAATGACTTGTGTGAGAAGGCATTCCAGAAGTTGAAGAGAGGATTAATTTAGCCCCTATTCTGATAGTTCTAGAGAGGGGACAGAGGTACACAGTGTATTGTGATTCCTTTAAAGACGGACTTGGATGTGTTTTGATGTAGTCCGAAAGGGTCGTGGCTTATGGTTCTCGACAGTTAAAGAACCACGAGTAGAGTTACCCCACACATGACATGGAGCTAGCGGCCATTGTCTTTGCCTTGAAGGTTTAGCACCACTATCTATACGGTGAACATTTCGAGGTGTTTTTGGACCACAAGAGTCTGAGGTACATTTTTACATAGTAGGACCTCAACATGAGGCAACGCAGGTGGATGGAGTATCTGGAGGCTATGACTTCACTTTGCATTACCATCCTGATAAGGCAAATGTAGTGGCTGATGCACTCAGCCGAAAGCCACGGGGAGTGTTAGCTAGTGTGGCTTCCCGAGAGTGGTAGATTCTTGAGGCTATGAGACAGTTTGGGCTGCCTTTACAAGGGTCGGGCTTAGGAATTGCTTTGGGAGTTTGTGGCTATGCCTTCCTGCGGGTAAGTGATCTGAGTTCCAAGGACGGGACACGAGATATATTGTCTATCGGCGGGGACCAGAATGCGATCGAATCTGGTGTGAAGGTTGGGCATTCACAGGGATGGTAGTCTTCGGTATAAGGGAAGGGTAATGGTTCCCCAGTTGGCAAATCTGAGAGAGGAGATCCTCAGGGAGTTCCATTGCTCCCGTTTTTCTATGCATCCAGGTGGCACGAAAATATACCATGATCTTCGTCACTAGTATTACTGGAGTGGGATGAAGAAACAAGTTAGGGATTTTGTTCGTCTATGTCTCACGTATCAGCAAATAAAGGCTAAGCATCAAAGACCAGCGAGATTACTCCGGCCTTTGGAGGTAGCTGAGTGGAAGTGGGAACATGTCACGATGGATTTTGTGACTCACTTGCCACAAACATCACGAGGGTATGACGTGGTGTGGGTTATAGTGGACCGGCTTACTAAGTCAGATCACTTTCTAGCTGTGTAGATGACCTTCACTTTGGAGGAATTCTGTAGGTTGTACATACGGGAGATTGTCCGATTACATAGAGTACCAGTATCTATAGTATTAGATCGGGATCTTAAGTTTATGGCTCATTTTTGGAAGAGTTTCCAACGAGTCATGGGGACACGGATGGTGATGAAAACTGCTTTTCATCCCCAGACGGACGTTGAGTCGGAGAAGACCATCCAAACTTTAGAGAGCATTACTGAGGTATCGTCCTTTATCTCGGGGTAGCGAGGAAGAGCGGTATCCTTGAGTGGAGTCTTTGCAACAATGGTTATCAGAAGTGAGCATACGGATGCTTTATGAGGCCATGGGAGGCCTTGTCGATCTCGGTTTGTTGGACGGAGGTGGAAAAGAACCACTCTTGGTCGGGATTTAGTTAGGGACACATCGAAGAATGTAGAGGTGATGCAGTGTCTTCTCATGACTCATGATAGAAAATCTCTGGCCAGACAAACGACGGTGACCTCTAGAGTTTGAGGTGGTTGATCATATCTTCTTGAAGATGATGCCTAAGAGAGGAGTGGTCAAGTTCAACAAGTGGGGAAAGCTATCTCCAAGATTTATTGGGCCCTTCAAGGTACTCGAGAGGATTGGTACAGTTGCTTACTGGTTGGCGTTACCGCCAAACTAATCGGTTGTTCATGCGATATTCCACGTCTCCATGCTTCAGAAGTACACTTCATATCTAACTCATATGGTGGATTAAGGCAAGCTTGTTGTTGATGCGGATGGAACCTTCGAGGAGGGGCAGTGCATTATCATGGATAAGCGAGGAATATGTTTGTGAGGCCCGAGGCCAGTAAGGTTAGTGAAGGTGTTGTGGCGACAGAAAGTGGAGGAGGCAACATAGAGCCTTGAAAGACACTATACGTACCAATTATCCTGTCTTATTTAAGGATGGAGGTATGTTTTTTTGTCATTTGATATAAGATGATTGTAGCATATGCATGTGATTGTATGTGTTTGTGTGTGAATTTCGGGGACAAAATTCTTTTAAGGGGGGAAGAATGTAAAACCCAGGTAAATTTGAATTTTTCTGAAAAATGGAAAACGGTATACTGTCGCTATAGTACATGCTGAAGACCTAAAATTTTATAGATCTCGGATGACGAAACGGACCTCCTTTATTTATAGTTGTCTCATGAAAGTTAGTTACTAGATGAATTTCATAGAATTAGAGATAGTTAGTTTTCGAAGATTTTGGGAGTGACGAGTGTGCGGTGAACCCTAAGCGGGATTTTGATAAAAATCTTGAAAGTGAAAAATAATTTAAATAAGTTCATGTAAAATAATTTGAACTCAAACCGGAATGAAATAAATCGTTTCGTGATAGAAACGAACCCGGACAATTCGTGGACATGTGGCAGGACGTGAGCTAACCATTTAAACATAAAGTGAGAGGCTTGGGACAAAATAAAATCGGACATTTCCTGCTAGGAAACCGTGGGAGAGAAAAGGAAGATAAGTCAAAGACTTCTTTTGACGATCCACGAAGTTCTATCAGTAGGAATTCGTCGAGCCAAGAAGTAAAGTTCATCGCCTCGACGGGGACTACGAGCACATACAAAAAAGAAGAGATTTCACTAAAAATCCAAAGGGGGAGATTTGGGGAAATCAAGTTTCTTGGGCTTAGGAGGTGCTCTTGGGACTTCCTAACCTTTCTACTTCTTTTCAAGAGGTAGGGGTTCTTCCTACTTTGGTTTATTTCCAACCTTAGGGTTGTTTTAAGGGAGTTTGGTTGTGTTGATGTCGGTTGTTTGGCATGTTTTAAACGACTTTAATAGATGGATTTTGCGACTTTGTTTAATGAGCCTATTTGGTAGATGATTTGTGGTTGTGTATAGTATGTCCCAAAAAATTATTTAGGGACTGTTTGTATTAAAAAAAAAAAAAAGAATAATCTGGTATTTGCTAAGGGTCTTGTTTAGTAGATTTTATGGCGGTTTAAAGGCTTGTTTGCGGTTTTTATGTAGGTTTAAGAGGCCAGATTTTTAGGCCGTTATTATTGAAATTTGTTTTTGTGAGCATTTAATATATCATTTGGCTGAGGATTAAAGTTGTTATTACTTGATTTTGTAATAACATGATTTGGATAGTGTTCTTTGATGAATGTTGATATGTGTGCTTATATATTGACATTGATTGAATATTTATTTTGGAGATTATATGCATGTAATATAATTGTCCATGATACGTGGTAAAATGTATGAATTAAATTGTCCGTGTGGCGTGCGTCACATATGTGACATGACATTGACATGAAATGGCCCGATCCGTTGTATATGCTGCGGGGACATCACATTTCATAAGAATTATGAATGCATAGGATTTGAAATCAAACCGCGTTTGGTGATTGATGAGTAGGCGTCTTGTTGTTTGTCATGCGGACGTGGCTTTGGTAGGACTCTTTACTGTTTTTTTTCAAAATTTGAACTTGTACTTGTGGGTATACAAACAATTTATGTAATAACAAAAATCATTTACATATACAAAAGAAATACCACTAGAGTGGTGTCCATCAAAATCTATACACATATACTGAGTCCCATTTACATACACAAAAGCTGCGCTTTACATTTACAAATCGAAGCGGCGGAACCTACATGTAGTGAACCCTCTTGTGTCTTGCGAAGTGCGGTATGCGAAGTTTGCAAAGCGTCTTCTCACATTACTCGCGGATTAGAAACCCCGTCTTAAGGCTTTACGCTTAGTGGAAGCTTAGCCTGTTTTATCTGAAACACATGCCTTATTACTCATTTATAGAGCATATATGTTAATATATATGCGTGTATATATCGAATTTTCATTAATTGGCTTGACATATACACATATTCGTGCCCCACTAGAGAGCGTATACTTGTTCGAATCTCCCAAGGACATATATATGGGACTTATACGATACTTGTCTCGGACTTATAATTATTGGATCTCTCCCAGACTTATCCCAATTAAAAACACGTCGGGGTATCTCTTATCGAGATGCATGTCGTGGGAGTGCAGACCCAGACCTTCTTGTGGGTGCCGTCATTACTACAAAAACTCTGGGACTTAGTATCTTATACTTATACTACGAGACATATCTTGATCTTCGGAACTTATACTTGTATTCTTGAGAACATTCTTGTATTTCGGATCTTATACTTGTATTACAGACATATACTTGTCTTATAGGATCTTATACTTGTGTTACAGAGCTTATTCTTGTATTTCTAATCTTATAGTTGTATTCTGAGCATATACTTGTCTTATGGATCTTATACTTATTATTCTGAGCTTATTCTTGTATTTCGAATCTTATACTTGTATTACGGAACATATACTTGTCTTACGGATCTTATACTTGTGTTACAAAGCTTATTCTTGTATTTCGGATCTTATACTAGTATTACAGAGCACATATTTGTCTTACGGAACTTATACTTGTATTACGGAACTTATTCGGACTTATTCTTATGCGAAGGTACCTATAGGTACTATAAGTCGGAACATATCAAAATTATATCAGAAATACATTACAAGGTGTATCGGACTTATCTGGGATCCCGGACATTAGTCCATAATACGGATCACATCAAATACATATCACAGGGATTCGTCACAATTCGAAAACGTATCCAAAAACAAATAGATTTATAGGTTTATATCATAATCATATTAAGGTATACATATTCATGTCAAGGTATCTGATTCGTCTCCTTTTTTTTTTTTTACATGTTTCATGACTTTGTTCTACAAATCGGAACGTATGGTACTCAAGGGTACACAGTACGGTACAGAAGTATGCTAAGCATACTGGGTCTTATTCATGTACTTTTTATATACATATCTATAGTTGTTTACTGGCAGGAAACCATGAATGGGGATGGACCTGGTACATGAACGGTATGTCTGATGTTAAAGCAGAGATATGTGCACGCTACTTGTGCTGAAGTCGCAGGTAGCCTTAGCGAGAGTCTTAGGAAGCCTTGCCGTCCCGGGCGATGTCTGCGCATTAACCAATGAAGTGTCGTAGCGCGGGAGTGTCGAGCTGCCGTCGGGCGTGTACGCTTGGCGTGCAGTGTCGTAACCTTAGCGGGGAATCGCTGAAGCGATCATATATGTCTTGTCATTGATATCAGGTCTTGGCGATCATAAAATTATCGTGTTCTCTGAGCTTATCATTTTATTCTTTTCTTATATACTCCTCTACATATTAAATCTACGTATATTGCTATTTCTTGGTATTATCATCTCTTTAGCATCACGTATTCGATTGACTGTGGCAGTTAGTACACTTGAGTCTGACAATTGATTTTTCGGACAAGATGTGGGCACAAAATGTTGTGGGCACAAAATGCCATTAAATAGCGTATGGTTAGATTATAGACTCAATAGGCTGGCATAGAGTCTAAGAACGCAACAGTCACAACGAAGGAGTTATGCAAATTACAAGTCATGAAGAAATCATAAATTTGCAGCACTTGCAGTAATAGCAGCAGCCACTTGTTTTTGTCAATTTCAAACTTATTATAAGCTTAATATTGTATCAAGCTATATATGGATGGATTCTAGACTTAAAAGTCTTTCCATAGAGTCCCAGAACTTTTTGAAAAGCGGAGTTAGACGAAAAAGTTATATTCGTCCCGAAGTTGGAGTTTGACATTATCACGGGGAGCTAAGCGGTGCGTGAAACCCACGCAATTGCGTACCCAAGAATGCACCCAGCCACGCAATAGCATGGCTTCCACACAGACGTGCCGAGCTCCTTAGCGACTCCGTACCTTGATTTTCTACCCAGCTTGACCCTTGTCCATGAAGCCATTATCCTCCTACCAGCGAGGCCCTGAGCACCCAGCCTTAAACATCTTTAAAGCTCTGGCGTAAACCATCCTACAAATCACTCCCAATCATGCTAATTCCATACTTTCCATACATGTAACATTTTCCTATCATTTGTGTATTTCTAGCATGTGTTGTCTAATCGTATACTTCCTAATCTCATGTATTTCTATCATATATTCATTTCATATATTCTCATATTTATATTATTCATCTATTCATATCATATCATATAGTCATATATATTCTTATTCTTTATCTAATTTATATCCTTCAATACGATTCAGGTTGCAGAATGGAATCCAAAATGTCGATATTGATCCTAAAATCTTGGGAGTAAATCGCGAGAACTTTGATAAATTAAAACAACATATGCCATTACATGGCTTTTTATTCAAATGAGGGAAAATTTCTTACCTCATTAAGGTTTGGCGAAACTCAGTTTTAATTTATGCGTAGCTCGTGATGGAGTGGATCAGCTTTGTCTCTTGGTCCATTAATTGCGTAGTCGAGCATTAGATCTGAAATCTGAGAAACTCAGATTCAGGATTTCTTCATGGTCTCGGTAATCCAGTGTTTTTTGGTCTTCGTAGCCCTCGTCAAGTAGATGAACTTTCATTCTTAGCCGATGGTCCAAATGGTGCGAAACTACATATATCGAAGAGAGAAGCGAAAACTGGAAAATAAAATTTTATCTTCTCTCAGCCTTTCAGATCTCTCTCTCTCTCTGTTTATACAAAAAAATGCTCTTCCTCACATATATATATATATATATATATATATATATATATATATATATATATATATATATATATAAGCAGAGTGGGAGAAGCCCACGTATACATATCGATCTGATCAGTTTATTAGAAACGATTGATTTCATTTGATTCAAATTTGATAATTTCAAATGGACGTTAACAAATATTGTCAATTTTGAGATTTTACAAAAATAAAGTTTTGGGGTTTTAGAAGCGAATTCTGCTCGAAATTCATGAAAATTTTGACTTTCTCGGAATCTGACGAAATTCGACAAGATAGCTAGATTTTGCGAGGCGATTCCAACGGTGATGTTCGTTTCATCGTAGAGATGCAAAAATTTTCGATTTTCAGCGACAAAATTATCGTTTTGCTTTTCGCAAAATGTCGTTTTTTGAGCGAATCTGATTTTAACTTATTTTATCTGCAACGTGTTATAAAGCGGTAGGGTATATTTTGAGATTACATGAATGAAGTCGATAAGTAACGTGTTGCATGAATGGAAAAAAAACTTGTGTCGAGTTAGTAGCAATAAGGGCTAGACACTCCCTCGAGTGAAAGACTCGATACTAGTTCATACACTCCAACGGTAAAAGTCCAAAAAGTGTAGGAATGTGTGCGGAGCCCACGATGAGACCTCGAAAATTCGCTACTCAAAAAAGACACATGGTTTTGTAAACAAATGATTCGAGGTTTAACATCCAAAAAGATTTTGGTTTAATAAACAAATGCTTTTGTTTCATAAATGATCATTGGATGTAATTCATAAATGACGGATTTTATCACACATTGGCATTGCATTGTGTGCTGGGAGTTAGTAAAGACTCGGGTATGGTGCATGAGTGAGTTTCATCTCATTTAATGACATGGCATGTAAAATTACAACCTAGGATTGCATATTCTTGCTTGGAATTGTTAATGTGAATGTGGACGTTGCATGTGTACTTACGTGAAGAGTAGCCTCTATAGGAATTACTCTACTAGGCGTGGCTCACCCTATATGGGAAAAACATTTCAGATGCGGGACATGCACCGGTGGTCAGTTCTTATCCAGAGTCGCAATGGTGAAGAAAGCCGACGTGTGGCTTTTATAAGTACTTTTGTAATTGTTTTGTAACATTTTTGCAATAAAATTCATTTTGGCATGTAATAATATGTTAAGAGTTGAACTTGAACTCGAATGGGATTTTTTTTTTGTCACAGCTTTGTCCTGAAATAGGCTCTGCCTCACCTAGGCGAAGGTGGGCATCGCCTTGGCGAACCCAAGGTCGACCTTAATGATAGGCTTTGCCTCGCCTAGGCAAAGGTGAGCTTCGCCTAGGTGAAGGTGGTCTTCTCCTAGGCGAACCCGGGTTCTCTTGCCATGTGTTGTTTTTCCTATAGTTTTGTATATTGTGTAGGCTAGTTTTGGGAAAAGCTCCTCGTATAAAGGGGACTTTGTCCGGTTTTGTAAAATTATGGATCCTGATAAATGGGATTTAACGATTGGTATGGGTTATGCGATAATAAACCAGTTTTCCATAGGTTAATGGATGATCAACGGCTGGTGGCGTCATGTATAAATAACATAAATAAAGCAAATAAAACCACTGACATATTCTGTGCCTGGAACAGTGATGCAATGGGATCATTGTTAGAAATATAAAGATGTAGATTTCACGGAAAATGGAAAGATAATAGAAATTGCAGAGAATGAAAGAAAAAGAAGATGAATAATAGTCTTTAGACTTTGCAGAAAATTGAGGAGAAAAAGAGCCGAGGAGGAGAAAGTGAAGTGGGTGAGAGATGATGTGATGAGACAACTCTTTAGGCTATGTTGTGAAGAAAAGGAACGGGTGAGGGTAAGGGGTTGTCAGATTTCATTAAAATTTTAATAATATTAAAAATTATTCTCTTAGAGTTTAAAATTAGTTTTTACTTACAAAAACATTATTTAATGAATTGAAAAAATAATATTAAATTAATTTGTAAAATAGAATTAATTATAATTTTTTATTTTATAAACTTATGTAAGCAATTTTTTTAAATATAAAATCAAAAATAAAATTTTAAGAGATAAAATTTAAAAATTAATATTATTTTTAATTTCAAATACTAAATATAAATATATAGTTTCAAAAAAATACTAAATATATATTTTTATAAATATGATTATTTATAAATAATTTATCATGTCATCTCTCTTATCCTATAGTTTGAATTTATCAAATAAATTAATTGATAAATTTTATGATGCTTAAAATCTTATCTCTTAAAGTTTAAATTTTTATTCAAAAATCGTTTATTAAATAATAAATTAATTTATTATTAAATAAATTAAATATTTTTGTTGGTTTACACATGATTATGATTTTATTTTAAATTGATTGATGTTCGAAATCTTATCTCTTAAAGGTGAAATTTTTATTCAAAAACTATTAAATAATAAACTAATTTATTATTTAATAAATAAAATGTTATAGTTAATTTTAATTAAAGAATAGTATTTAGAGAGTTTATTTATTAAAAGAATTAAAATAAAACATAATTATTTATTACATATAATTATTTATTAAAAATAAAATTTATAATAAGTTTGTTTATATTTTTTTTTTTCATAAATTTCACTTAACAAATTGATAGTAGTTGTTTTTTAATCGCTAAGAAGAAAAAATAATAAGAGATAACAATCAAAATATTCATATTTTTTATATTAATAAATAATATTATTTTAATATCAAATAGTAAAAAATTTAATATTACTATTTATAAATATTATATCATAATTGATATAATTATTTTATAATAAATTATATAAGAAAACAAATTAATTTTATATATATATATATATATATATATATATATATATATATATATATATATATATATATATATATATATATATATATATATATATATATTTAAAATTATTATATCATTGTATATATGTTATATATTTTTTATTCTTTAATTAGTAATAAAAATATGTATAATTAAAATATTAAGATAAAGATAAAAAAATATTTATAATAATAAATATAATTTAAAGTAATTTTTTTTCAAAAGATAATTTAAAATTATCTTTTTTAAACAAATAATTTAAAACAATACAAACATAAATTCAAGCGATATTAACATCAACATATTTATTTTTTTTTTAAACATCAAACATATTTATAATAATTTTATCATTAAATTATAATTTAATAATTTATTATCAAATTATTAAAAAAGTTGTTGCAAAGATTTAAAAAATAAAATATGAAAAGAATATTTAAAGCGTTGTGCAGTAGAAATGGTCTTTTCAAACGACAAGATGCGAAGAAAATAATAGAAGAAATCGTCTTTCCTACAAATGATATTGGAAGTGAGAAAAGAATAAAACTGAAGAAGAAATTGTATTTTCAAAAGACCATATTAAATAAATGTCTTTTAATTGAAGACGATTTCTAAATTGAAGAAATTGTTTGTTGTAAATGAAAAGCAAAAAGAAATCGTTTTTTCAAAAGACAATATTAAAAAGATATTGAAAGATTGAAGAAATCGTTTTTTTAAAACACAATTTTAAGCATAACTTTTTTCTTCAAAACACGATTTTCAAACATCTCTTTCCTAATCAGGAAAAACTGTTGTAAAATTGAAAATATTTTTTTAAATATCGTATTTTAGATATTACTTTTTAAATAAATAGTACATATAGGAAAAACCCATAAAACACGTGCAACTGAAAGCGGAAGCCAAAAAGATCTAAATACCTCCCACCATTGATGATGTGATTGAAAATAAAAAACAAAGCCAGAAACCCATGTTTGAGAGCTTCCAATGTCTTGTTCTAATCTTTGATTGATGATGTTTTTATAATATAGATTTTATGGTATATATTGGGGACCCAATTAGGCTATTGCTTTTATAATCATTCGGCCCATTAACAACTTACCCAAAATAATTCTTTGTACGTAATTTTGGACTTTTTGAATAGTTTTTTAATACTATATGGAAACTGCTAAGTACTCTCTTAATCCTATATGAAAACTACCTTTTAATTGCAATTCTAACAAAAAAAACTCGAAAGCAAAAAGGAAAGACAAATACCATGCTCGGTGATTAAGGATTGGCCGGGCATAGGAATAGACAGTACGAGTTGTGAAAATTAAATCTTTATTATAATGATGTAATCTGAGAGTGAATGGATAACTCAAAATAAAAAATAAAAAATAATAAAGGAAAGACATTTGTTATTATTAATTCATTAATTTATTTGATACAAAAGAACCTCATTAAGTTGTCTCAGCCTCATTTTGAAGAGAATGTACAAAGGTAAAAGATTTGAAATAAACAACAAGAACCATAGCCTTGAGAGCTAAAAATGAAAATAAAAATAAAAATGAATTAATCACTTTGATTTAGAACTGCAGTATGAATAGATGTAACTACTATTTGAAGGATGAAATTTAAGCTCACAGTTCAAATGGCACCAAGCCTTGACCGACCCCAAAACCCCAACTCTCCACTGCGTTCTTGAACTTCCCTTCAGATCAAACCTTACCTTATCCTCCTTCAATGATCTGTCCAAATAGTCCGAATCCCGCGGCTGTAACGGAATCGAACTCGACTGTACAACGTAGTTGAAATCAATGGATTTGTTCTTGCTGACGTCGAAAGGATAAGCCACCAGCTCCGCGATATTTATGTCGTGGAAGCCTAAAATCAAGCTGGTGTGGGAGAAGGAGGCGTGGGCTTTGGCGTTGTGGTTCTCGGCTCGGATGAAGATCGTGAGCTGGACGTCCATGACGCCGGCTTGAGAGAAGTCCAGCCTGTCGAGATGGGCGTCGGTGACTGTCAACGCCGGCACGCGGGGGTGGATTACGAGGTAGCCCACGAACACGCAGACGCCGGTGATGATGACGGCGAGGGCGATGAAGACGCAGATGATGGCGGCGCACCAGACCAGCGGGTGGGTTTTCTGGCCGGAACCAACGACTAGTTTTCTCGGAGGCATTTGGTGGTGGTGGTGGTGGGCGGAGGAGGAGGGGGCGACAACAACATGCAGGCGGAGGAGGCGGTGGCGGTGGTGGTGGTGGTGGTGGTGGCTTTAGGGGGGTGAGAGGAAGGTATAAGGATTTGGTATCTTCTTTTCCTGAGGGTAAAGCCAGCAATGGGTGTGTGTATATATTTAACCAATTTGCTTGTATCAAGTCTACGAATATTGGCTACTTTTGTCTGCCAAAAAGGAAAATACCAAACTTGCATGCCTCATTAAATAATATTATCTAATCTCCAACCCTTTTTTTTTTTTTTTTTTTTTTTTTAATGTTTTTCTTTTGCCTTGCTCAAGCTATATATGTGTTAAGAAAATGATTTAGTACAATAAAGTAAAAACGATATGGTATTGGAAGACCTATTTGTTTGAGTCGGTTTTACTAATTTTTAAATATTAGGTAAGAAGTTAAAGTAAAAGTCAAGATAATAATTCTTTTTTAAAATTTTATTCAGAGTATACATTGATTTCTTCTTTCTTTTTTTTTTCAAAATGATTAATGGACTTTCAAATACACGACTAGGAAACAAATACTCAAATTGCAAAAAAAGATGACTTTCAAATACGTAAATGAAGAATAAATTTTCAAATTGCAGAGAGAGGTGATTTGCAAGTAGACAAATAGGGAACAAATATTCAAATCGACCCCAACTCACAATAATATGTTACCACAGGCCACCTCTCACAAGAAATTATTTATTAGTTTTAGATTTAATATGAATATGTGGCATGCTTAATAAATGATTTTAGAATGTAGCTTAGAATTGAAAAACATTTTAGGAACTGTGAGACAATTCAAACCATATACCTAACAATTTGACATCAAAATGCAAATAAAATATGGATATAAATGCAATTGTCAAACAAAAGCTTTAACTCAACCACAAACCGGGCCTTATAATGGTGTTGAACCTACGAACTTATTAATTGAGTGTGGCTTAAGGCTGTGATTCAAGGTATATTTTTTCAAGTAAATTGGACAATATGAGGTGGAAACATGGTGGAAACATGATTGTTGTGGGTGATTATACATACAGTTTGTTTTCTTATTAATTTTCTTGGATTAAATGCTATTTTCTTGGGAAGAATATGATTCGATGTGAGATTCCAAGCCTTCTAAAGCAAAGAGAAAAATTCTTAGCTTTTACACTTTAAACTGTTGAAACTGAGCAGGATTTTTTTTGAGTTCCCAATATTTTCCATGCAACCAAACAGAATTCTTTCAGTTTCCGGGCCTTTCCAGTGTACCCAAGCAGGACTTCAGTTCCTCCTTCACTAGCCGTTATAAATTGCTATCTATTTACTTTCATTCTATTGTGTCATTTCTGATTTTCGTATTATTTGTGGCATTCAGATAATAAATGAATGAATGCAAGTAGAAAAATTATAGATAATCTTACAGAAAAGCTCAGAGGTTTGATAGAATAATTCTAAAACAGTTTTAACATCCAATTCTTTTATCTTTACAAATGGTTTTGGATCAAGTTTTTATGAACAAAATATATTATCATCGAAAACAAATCTCAGTTTATTATCCATGATGAAATTATTCCTTATTTATAACGTATAAGGTACAAAAATATTTCTTTATATTTTAAAATATTTTAGAACACCCTACAAAAAACATTAGAAATCAGCTTCCAAAAACATGCTTTAATAATAAATTTACTTCAAACTGTTTCTAAAGTGTTCTTTAAGTTACAAAACTTGTTTTTAAAAAAGTGGACAAACAGGCCATTCACAAAATCTATCCACCAAACAAATTCTTGACAAAGGAAAACAGAACAAAGGCTCAGCAAATCAAAATTTCTCCGGTCACCTGTAGAGTTCAATAAAGCCAGAATCTAGAGAGGTTCAGGAGCCAAACACTAAACAGTAATAATCATCATCATTTTTCTATTTACATTGTTAATATATAAGCAATCTCACAGAACCTTAACAAAAACCGAATCCAAAACCATCAGTGGCTCCCAAAAACAGTTACAAGAAAGCCATACAGATTTATAGCATCTTTCCCAACCAAATGATCCAAAACATATTCATGCATATATTGCTACCTCATTCTCATAAGCAAACAGAAAAACCGGCAATCAAGATTCTTACCCAGTTGTCACAATCGATCCAAGTCCTCTTGATCTGATCTCACTAATTTCCTGCCTCTCCCTCCATGCTTTCCAAAGATGACATCCTTCGCAACTCTGCTGTGGAACAGAGCAGCAGCAGCAGCTGAGGCAGAAAAATATTTTAAACATGGTTTCGATCTGAAGAAGATGCCTGCAATTTTCCATAATTTTTTACCTCAGTTGTCTCAGAAGCTATCATTTCAGAAAAATGTTTAAATGGTGTTTCTATATTGAGTAGCTAACCTTGAAAGGATTTTTTCAACTTGGGTCATTTAGCCAACCAATAATAATAAGTTGAAGAAGATGGCTGCAGTTACCTTCCAGAAGATCAAAAGATACACTCTTCCTGTAACTCCCTGAGTTTCCTGCTACAGCAATGTATGCACTATTCTTTCGGACATCAATTTTATGCTTACCTTACAAGCAAACTGCAAATGAAAGTCACATTCTTCCCCCCTACCCCACCATATTATTCCAGAACCATCTATCACAGATTCATGAGATTCCAACAAATTTGAGCCAATTGCTTTGCTCATTTACAAACAGGGGAAAGCTTTAATAGTCTCTGCAATTAAGATTATTTTTAATTCATGGTTATGTTATGAACAGATCCAATGATCAACAGAATATGTAGAACATTTCTTTAGCTTCAAAAATGCATCAACACTTCATCTGTTCAATTGCCATAACCCGCACAGTGAATATGTCCGATTTTCAATCATAACATCTGCACAAGCATAACACATACCAAAATCAAGAAACCACAGAAAGAATAATCGAGACTATCATGGTAAAGGAATAGAAATGCAGAGTATTGAATGCACAGTACTAGCAGAAATCTCTCTTTTTGATAACGATGCGTGAGTGTGGAAGCAACCAATGCATTTATAGATTTATAATATTCACAATATTTTGAAATAATGCAAATTTCCCAAAAAGGATTTTGCCAATTGATTCCTGAAACCAACCCAGAAAATAAGTATAGTTTTTCAAAGCTACCATCTATCGAGAAACCACTTTGGAAATCCTACCTGTAAATCACAGAGTAAACCTATGTTCATAGACAGTGAAAAGAAAATAATGAAACCTAATGACAGTCAGATGATCAAAGAAAGTGTAATGACAATTCTCTCACTAGCTAAAAACCAAATAACTACCAGATATCTGGAAAAATATTCCCCAGCACATCAAAATCAATAATCCAAAATGGAAAAGAAAATAGAGAAAATATGAAGACCCAGAGCCCTGACATAAAATGGTGACAAATAAAAGTCATGTCCTGAATGGTGAAGTGGATGAAATGCAATAATTTTTAAAGGTCCTAAAATGTCAACAAATTTCTGATTTTTTTTCCAGGATCGAACTAATGAAGTTTTTAGAATACCTGATTTTTCTCTTGGTTGTGCAGAGGATTTCTGTCATTGCTTTGCAGAAACTTTTTAATATGACAACATAAAACTTAGGCTGTTACATATTTCAACCATATTTAAGAGTGGCAATAATTCTGTCTTTCCACTTCACCAATATCAAGAAAGATAAAAAACATTAAAATCTTTGAGATCTCAAAACCTGGTCCATTAAAGCTGGAAGCTGAACAATTTACAATTGTCCTTTTAGACATTTACCTGGTGGCATATTTAACAAATAAAAGCTTTCATTATAAGAATGCCCCACAGTGGCTTTCCAATCAACAAACTCTGTTAAGTGTCACGGACTGTCCATGACCCGAGTAACAGAGCTTTACGATAATCAATATATTAGCTGGTTTAAGCCTTTGAAAGTAGTGGGGTTCTAAAGGTGAGTGTAACTGGTTTATCGAGTGAAACTTCCTCAAAGTTCAAGCGAGAGCGGACCGGTTAAGTTTAGGGAGCTTGTCAGTCTTGGACTTGATTATGAATAAGGGTTTGACCACCCTACACAAACTAATCAGGAGTTGGAGAATGCGATGACACTTGAGCCGAGGCGAGCGAAACTTGTCAACGCAAAGCCTTTGAGTTGTAGCATGATAGCCTGGGTCTCTCGATGTGGTTTGGTTGACACTATCGTACAAGCCATGCCACTACGTGAACAAGTAGACCGGTGACAAATTAGAGTGAGACAAAAGTTGCAAACGTGGTGGTTTTCCCTTTTGTTAATCTTAGTTGAAATTTCCTCTCTTATGTTGAAATAACAATTGAAGCTTGTGGTTGTTAAAGCTACAGTGAGAACCCATGAGCAAGGTAGTCACCAACTATGGGTGTCACGGACAAGGTGTGCCTTGCTTGCAGGATGCTTGAGGGATAACCACGATTGGCGACGTCACGTCAATGGCATGGACATCCTCTTTGGCATAGCAAGGTATTAGCACAAACCTTAGTGGATATTGGCTCATAGAGAGCAATAGCCTTCTAAGGCAACGTCTGGGGAAAGGTCTCTTGCATGAGGACATGCAAGTTATTGGGTGAGGAAGAGCATCACGAATTGAATGTTTAGTGTCCTTGACCATAGCAAAGAGCTTTACGATGATCAATATGTTGGTTGGTTTGAGCTGGTTCATCGGTGAAGCTTCTTCGGCGTTCAGGAAGGTCATCCCGACTAAGTTTGGGAAGCTTGTCACTAGTCTTGGACTTGACCATGAAGAAGGTTTTGAGCTAACCCTACACAAACTAGTTGAGAATGGGAGCCACTCTCCTAATGAACCGTAGTAATGAAACGCATAAATTCTTTGGGTTGTGGTGTGACAAGTGGGGGGTCCCAATGGGGTTCGGTTGAGACCAACCCACGGGCTGAGCCGCTGCATGAATGAACATATTCATTCTTTCATAAAGGCAACCTATAAAGTCACTTAAATAACCACTTGTGCCGTGTACCACTTTCCTTTACCAATTTCAAGCAAAGACCATATCAAGGATCGCCAATGAACATTTGTTGCCGACTTACTAAGAAATATCATAATTTGGCAAACAAAAGCAATCCCAAGTGCCTTAGTATATGTAGTTCGAGCCTTAATATCCCAACAAACTTAATTAACATGCCACAAAAAAAAATGACCTTCAACTTTGATGCACCAAATGGACTACTTTTTGTCCAGTGCCTTTTTTTTACTATCCTATCAAGTAAGAACTACAAAACAAGGTTCTAGAGCAGCATGCTAAATCATCCTATCAGCAAACACACAAACTAATTGATTCTTACGGTTGCCACGATCAAAGTCCTCTTTGCGCCCGCCACTAACATTTTATAACATATTCGGTGTAAAATAAATTAAATTATATTTTCAGGAGTTTAAATGGCTAAAAGCGAAAAATGATAAAAGCAGGAAATTTTGGGAGCCAAAATAAATTTGGTAAAAATGTCAAATGAGGACCTAAGGGTCATAAATGAGTAATGTAAGTGTCAAAGTATAACTGAAATGAAATGAAATGAAGTGGAAATGAAATTGAAATGAAGCTTTAAAGTGAGAAAAATGAGAAAAATGGGAATTAGTGTGTAGCCAAACAAGGCTTAGTGAAGGATTTAGATTAAAAGACCAAATATTGGTCTTTGAGAGACATTTCTCTCATTCCCTCATTCTCTCAATCTGCTCATCTCTCTCTCTCTCTCTCGCATAAATTTCTCTCTCTCTCAAACTCACCGATCTTTGTACTTGAGAAACCGAAAATCACTTGGATTTCCCTCATTCTTCAAGCCGTTTTGTCTCCAGTCTAAACCCTAGACTGATCTCGGCTAAGCTGAGAAATCGAAGGACGATCGATGGTGAGGAGTTGCGGCTAAGTCAAGAAGAAAACTAGGGTTTTTGCTCTTTCTTGTAAGGTAAGTGTAAATCCAGCCTAGATCCATGGAAAAGCTAGTGTATTGGGGTAGAAATCAACCCTAACTAGAAACCCTAAAATGGCCGACTGATTTTCTCGTTTGTTCTTCTTACGTCTCTTCTTGAATTCGATTTGTATTGGTTGTCAAAGCGAAATGTTGAATGAAATATGTTTGTGTTTTGTTTTGAACCTCAAACGAACTTATTTAAATGTTTAGTAGCTGTTTTTCAAGTGAATTAAACATGAAAAGAGGAAAAGAAAACGAAAACCAATGAATCACGGGAAATTTTTCGCAAACCTCGAAAATTTTCTCAAGGGTTGTGAGCTCGCGGGGCCCTACGAATTTCACGAGCTACAAAATTTTGTGACCACCTTACGGGTGATACGAACTTGATCGGCCATAAGCTTGCGTCATTTCACAGTAAACGTGTTCTTTGGCTACGGAAAAATTTCTTTGGGTACGAATCTAACCATATGCCATTGAATGGCAATTGGTTCTCACATCTTTGCTAAAAATTCGATTGTAGCACCAAGTGTACTAATTGTTTGGTTGTGTTGATGTTTAAGTTGAGTTTTTCTTTTCCTGAATCCCCCAATGTGTAAGTGAACCATGTGGGCATCCCACGACCCACAAAATAGGATTAAAATGAGGCATAACAATGCCTAAAACAAATGTTAAGGATTTTCTAAGGAGGAGGAATTAGGGAAAAAGAAAGAAATAATGTATGGAAAAGGGGAGTCGGGTAAAGATAAACCTAAATAGAACTCCTAAAATACGGAAACCTAATAATATGATTGTTAATTGTATTGGAATAGGGGTTGACAAGGAGAGAGCCGAATTGATCGAGATCGAGTTGGAATCAAAAGTGCAACAAGCTTTTGGTTTTTGTTCTCCACTTCTCTCTCTCTAATTCCAAAGTGTTTGAATGATTACAAAATGATTTGAACTGTTGAAATGATTTATAAGAAAAAGCATATTTATTTGTTTTAATTGATTTGAGGCAATTGATTGTGAAATGAAAGCATATGAAAAATTGAATGAGTATTGAAAATGAATTGTTTGTATAAATGTACATACTATACTGTATTTTACTATGAATGATTTGAAAGCCCTTAATAGAATGTTAACCGTTAAATTCGAGTTGAGGATAGATTTGTATACTAATAAGGGTCAAATTAACCCAATGCGAGCAAGCGTAATGATGTGTCGGCTCCCGTCCGTAGCCCGACGGGACAATATCGGTAGTGTTCACGAATTGATTTCTAATAACCGGTTAAGCGACTGACGAGACCGTGCGTATTTATAAAACCAAATGTTTTTTTTATCGGCTACGGCCCGATCGGAGCCGTCTTGGTGGTCCAGTTATCTGTGCAAGCATAGGTTAAATTCGTTTAAGGCAAAATGATAGGAATATTTGTGAAATGCATGATTTGTGTTTTGAATGATTTATTGCATATGAAAGTGCATATTTGGAATGATCAATGAACCGTAAATGAATGTATATGAAATGAATATATGTATTGTATTTGCATTGATCGTTAAGATTCGATAAGCGTGGTTTAGAAAAATTGCATGATTTAACTTAAACTGAAATGGAAGATAGTACTATATAAAACCACTAAGCATGAAAATGCTTAGCGCATTACTTTATCATCGGCGCCAAGTCACAGAGTGAGCAGTGCGAAGACATAAGACCTGATGAATCAGTCGTCATCCAATCGCTACGAAGGATGAGTAAAGCTCTGTCACATGCCTCGTGAAATTATTCGACTCATTTTGTACAAACACTATTATGAGAAATGAACTCTGATTATGTTTTATAAATATTTGGATATTGAAAACGGCTAATAATGCTACATTGTATAAAGCTGGGAAATAGACCAAATGGGCATGAAATGCCACATCGAATGAAAAAAAAGTTTTGTGATCAAATGATGGGTCCTCTTTATGTTAGAGTGGTATTTACATATATATATTTTCATTGAGTATTTGAAATATGTTTGGAAAAGTAATTATATTTGGATTATTAGAAATGATTCAAAAA